>JAWNPI010000068.1:4060000-4172500 GCA_035047625.1 Drosophila mettleri | reverse complement strand
CGCTTGGCTAATTGTGTTGCTAGGCACTTAGCTTTTGGTCTAGCCTTAACAGGTATTTGGATTATTCCACAGCATTAGCGCTGTGGCCCTTGGGCACTTTTTGGCCCCCACCACAAAAGTTGGCAAACAAGTGGCTGGAGCTAATAGCCTGCAAAGTGTCCCAATTCGGATGTCAATGTCGTAACAAAAGGTTAAGCAGAACAAGAATTACAATTTTCAAGTATCCCAAAGAAAAAAGAGAAGTTTTTTCATTACGCTTCCTGGCAAGGGGTTGCCGGGCGAGTGGAGTATAGGCGGCGAGGAGCTCAGTTGTAAACAGATAGAAAGTAACTGTAAATTGAGATATATGCTGATATGCCCTCTGCTGTAGGGTATTGAATAAAGCGTGAGCTTTGCGTGGGGGCAGCCGGGGCGAGTGGCTCGATTGCATTCCACGACGTCCACTCGAGTCCACCAGGAGAGCAAATAACTAAATATCAAATAAACATTTGAGCGCCTGTAAAATGATAATTAAATGCCTCGAAATTCCTTGTCGCAAAATGAGATTCCACAACGGCTCACAAATAATTAGCCAACAACGGCATTGCCATCATAAACATTGCAATTACAATGGCAATTCGACAATTCGAAGCGGACGACACAATTAAAGCAACATTTATTGACACAAAATACGACAAATGAAATATATAATTGAAAATCTAACAGATATCAAATGGCACACGACGCGAAGCAGGCAACGACCATAACCGACTGCCCAATACTCGTGCAGATGCTGTAGAGATCAGCTGGAAGCTGAAAGCATACGAGGCATGAGAGTAATTCGAATTTGAAATTTGGAATCTCAAAAGCCAATATACTCTCCCTTACATCAATTTAGTCAACGAGCATTAAGAGCTTTGCCTGAATTGCTAAATGAATTTTCTTTGAAGCACAAACAGATTTAAAGCACTCAAAGTTCAATTTGAACGAATTACGAACAATTATTGTGAAAAGCAGAACTCGAAAAGATTTTCTTTATATTTAATAGACATTTTATATTATATTATTTCTATATATTTTATGTATTATTATTATTATTATTATTATATTTTTTTTGCATGGGCCCTAATGGCAAATAAAAAAGGGAACCTAAGGAAATATAAATGCATTTGCAAAATCCAATAAGCAATGTGAAGTTCGAATAGAAGGAGTATTAAAGAACTTTATAGGGCTTATAAGAAATATATTTTGTCTTGGACTCAAATGCAAATAGAATTTCATAATAAGAGCGTAGAAAGTAATATGAGGGTATTTTATAAAAAAGTCGAATAAGAAATATTGATGGTCGAATAAGAAAGAATAATAGAATTCTGAAAAAAAATAGTATTTAAATTAGATACTGTCTAAGAAGAATAAATTTAAAAAATATATTTATGTACATATATATATTTAATATCAAATTTTATATATGTATATAATAATTGCAATTACAGCCAATAGCCCTCCAATCAGCTGCAATTGTTATTAAATTGAGTCTTAAATTTCTATTGAATTAAATTTATATTCAGTTCACTCTTCTTCTTAAACTGATTTAATTCCCCATTTGGCCATAACAATTAACAATTCTTATTGAAACTTACAGTTTTCTGGGAAACTTCAGTTTTCATAGAGTGCTTCACTGACTATTCCAATTGGCATTGTTGGCAGCTTTGCCAGGTTGGCAGCTTCGCTTTCAGTTTATATTTTACTTCTTATTGGCATTGAGTGAATATTTTAAGAGCTCCAATAAGCTCCAAGGCACACTTATGTGCGTTCTGCATTTCTGATTAGAAGACAAACCCGTTGCATTTCAATTCTGATTAGCATACGAGACGTGGGCAAGTTTGCTGCAGCTAGAGCCGAGACCCACACTCTGACGCTCACTGTCAATTGGCATTGAATATAATATATTCTAATTGGTTGCTAATTGGATGCCGGATCTGGCCTATGCCAGGCTCACCTTGTCGTGCACAGTTTGCCGAAACATATTAATTACTTAATTAATATTTAATGCAACGAGATCTATAGTCGGCAGGAGGCAGGTGGGCAGGGGTTTCTCATGTAGGCTTGCCACACGTTGCAACTGGAAAGACACTTATTTTGCTAACGAGTATTTTAATGCTTTTATATAATTTATATAAATATATATATATATATATAGTTAAATATGCTGGACAAATAAATTTTGGAGTATATCTTATACATATTTGCTGACATTTAACTACCGGAACTCGTATCACTCTTGCCTCAATTTCCATATATTTATGAATCTTGAGCTCAGCTCATAACTAACTCTTCCCTTTGCGAAGTGAAGTGAGATGAAGCTTCAATTGTTGTTTATGTAAAACGGCCAAAGTAAGAGGCAATTGTGGGGCGGGGCGAACGAGCCTGGCCTAGGGGGCGCATGCGTTATATTAATGCTAATGCAGTCACAACAAGCGGAAGCGGCGGCTGGCATAAAGAACAACAGGCGCAAAGCGACAGGAAATGGCGCATAAAAACGAATCGGGCGAAGCGGAAGGAAATGCTTCAACAATATGAAAATCCTGCCTCACTGCCTGCCTGCCGGCATATGCTGTCAATTTTCCAGCTATTCAAATTATGGTTTGTCCTTCCGATTCGCGTTGCCAAATTAAACAAGACCAAAGACAACTACATATATATACATATATATATATATATGCATACATAAATACGTGTACATATATACATACATCTAAATATCTCAAATAATAATCCTCAACTCAAATTTTACAAAATATTAATTTGTTTAGTGCTGGAAAACTCACCAAATGTCAAGCAAAACCCATATTGACAGACAGACAGCCCAAGCGGCAAAGACTCTAAGTCCTAATTGCACCGCCACCTGCCGCCTCTGACGTTAACCCACCCTGGACCATAAACCCTACATCTGCAGTACCCCTTAAGCTGCCGCTATAACTAGCTTCAGCCCATTAGTCATACAGAACACATTCAATTACTAGGGAATACCCTTAGACAACTACTTCGCCAAGTAATTGACTACATTTTTCTAGGGCTGTTCCATTGACAATTAATAAGACTAAATGAATTTTAATATATTTAACTAAATATGCACATATAAATATCTAAAAAATAAATAAATATAATATATATATTATAATAAATTAAATAATAAAATTAATTATTATTAATTAATTAGATTAGCTTTTTGAGGGATCTCCCTTAATGTAAACTCAAATTGATCGAACTGCGTTGAGAGCGTCATTAATAGACGCATTATGCTTGGCTCTGCTCACTCTGCTCTGCTTACTCTGCTCTGCTCAGTCTGCTCTGCTCACTCTGCTCTGCTCACTCTGCTCACTCTGCTCTGCTCACTCTGCTCACTCTGCTCTGCTCACTCTGCTCTGCTCTACTGCACGCTAATTATGCTCAGCGGCTGTGCGTGTTGGCTTTGATACAAGTTGAACAGAGAGTATATTAGTTACCTAACGGTTTGCACTCAAAGCTTATGCATTTGCCAACTGCGCTGTAGTCGTCGTCTTACGAATGAAGAAGAAAAAGAAGAGCAAAGATAACAGAGAGCAGAGCTTCGAAAAGCCGAAGCCAATGCCAAATGCATATGATTATTGAGTTGGTTGAGTTTAACTGCGAGAGAGTTGCTTCGTTGTAAAAAATCAAGCATGAGGCATGGGACGAAAGGCAATGCGAAAGAAAAACAAATATGAAAAGTAATAAGGCAACTCAATTATAATTAAATAATATAATATAAAATGGAATATAATATGCATAGATCTATATATATATATATATATATATATATATATATATATATATATATATATATATTTATTTATACATATATCTAAATTACAACTGCACGCGCATTGGACAGTCAGGCTTATGCGACTGCCAACATATAACGGACTTATAGCTACGGCTCTATGCAGAGTTGAAGAGGATAGCAGCAGGTAGTCGGAAGAAGGCATAGAGAAACAGGAAAGTGAGAGAAGAGAGCAAAGACAACGAGAGCGACAGGTTAATGCCTTTTTGCACAGGCTCAGCCAGTGGCTGTTGCTGTTGTTGTTGTTGTTGTTGCTGTTGCTGTTTCATGGCAGTTTTTAATAACGGGCTGACGGCAACTCGATGCGACTGCTGCTATTGCAGCATCAAATTTTATGGCCACACTTAAACCAACACACAACGTGTGAGAGAGAAAGAGGGAGAGAGGATATGAAGTGAAACGCTTGGGCTGACGTTTAATGTGCTCGACACGGCGGCAATTAATAAACGAGCTACTTGCAATGTGATGGGGCAGATTTTTATGGGGCTCATAACGCTTTCACTTTTTTTTTTTTATAGTTAACACATAAAGCAGCTAGATAAATAAAATAGACAGAGAGAGAGAGAGAGAGATAGAGAGTGAAACAGGGATATTGGGCAAGGCAAAAGTTTGCCATGGAAACTTTTGTTGTTGCTGCACAATTCTCATATTGCGAAAATTGTAATTTGTCTGCGGTCCGAAGTTTTTCCAGATCTCGAGTGGTTTTCCGTAAATAAATGAAAGCCGCACAATAATCTATGAGAAAATACCAAATAATAAAAATAAATAAATACATAAATGAATATCAGAGAAAAAATGTGAATTTCGTAGGCGAAGCCAAAGCCAAAAACAGCAAATGGAATTCGTAATAAAATGGCTTTAAGCCAGCTGGAACGGTCTAAGCCAAATAAACGACAATCTGAAACTATGTAGTCTTTTAGATTTATGGATTGATAATTGAAAGGGCGACAGAGTTGGGGTGCAGTGGAGTTGGGCTTGGTTGAAAGAAAAGAGAAAAGAGATTGCAATATCTTACAATCTTACAAGATTAATTACTAATAATTATAATTCGCGATTATAATAATGACGCACCGGCTCGGTGCTTGGAGCTCGGAGCTCTCCGCACTCGCCACTCCCGTTTTCTTCTTCTCTTTTCTATTCTCGAACGTGCCAACGTGCGCTCGCACCTTTTCTCCTTCACTTCCTCTATTCCTTCGCCTATTTTTTCGCTGTACTCGAGCTGCTGACAACTCCACCACGGCTCACGCTCTTCACCATTTCACTTTCACCACACTGCGCTCGGTCACGTCGCCGATCGATGACGCGCACCTGAGCCATTTAATTTAATTTCAACATGTCTCACCTCAACCAATTAGTCTTTCAATTAATGCGAATCGCGCGTGAGACGGCTGCTTCAGGGACTGCTTTATAAGATATGAAATTCTTGCTGATTTTATATGAAAGTTTTATTTATGTTTTTATGTATGAAACATAGATGCTATGTGCCAGGCGCAAGCTCTGCTTTTGACTTCGTCTTTTGCAGCACTCTCATAATTTCTTTACATTCAACAAAAATGGCTCAAGCTCCAGAAGCAAATATTCTCAATGGCCTTTGGTTGCTGCAGTTTCTTCGCAAGTTCATCACTTCTCACTCATTTCACACTCAAATTCCAAAAAAGTAACAAATGTTATCGATAACTTAAGTAACTGCCCAATTATCATTATCGAAAATAGTAAAACTCTTCTTTGATTACTTCCAGCTCATTTCCATTTTCTTAACCATTTTATCAAAACGCTATATTTGTCAAACTTGTAAAAAAACACCACAAATTGAACTTGAGCAATTTGTGGAAACTCTGGATGAACTCAAGAAGATGCTGCAAAGAAAAAAGCAGAAAAAACTATACTCTAGTGAATGTTAGACAGAAAGTATTTCAAGAGCAAAGCTTAAGACATTTTCTGCTAAATTCCATGGGTTAAGATGGGTATATTGGCTTGAGGTACACTTAAAAAGCTCAGATAAATAAATATATCGAAAACCATAGAAGCCACAGACTTGAAAGTTGATAATTATAATTTATTCTTTTTTTATTATTATCGATAAGAGTTGACAACATTTTGTATAAGTCCATAAGATTTGGAGACCGCCATGGAATCCTAAGAGTTCCCCCTAAGAATCTAAAAGCAATAACTCTACTGAATCAGTAGAAACTTTAACTTTCATCCATTCTTATCTCTGAACACTTAAATGAAATCCAGTGTATATAATATATATGTATATTATGGGCTGGGTATTTGCTGGTCGAGCACATCACATCTTTTATTACTTTTCTATAGTAAACTGTTTTGAGTGAAGTAGCTTGGCTGAAACAGCAGGCAACAAATTGCTTAAATAGTTACCAACGTTTCACATTTTTGGCCGCTTGTTGCCAACTGTCGCCTGCTGCCTGTTGCCTGTTGTCATTCGCCTGTTGCCGGAGCATCTTGAATTTTCGCTTTTGAATGCTAAGCGAGTTTTCATTAGAGGCGACTCTTGGCAGGCGCACAGAGCGAAGTGCTTTACTTGAAAATGTTGTTGATGACCAGCCAAGTGAACGGCATGAAGTGGGGCCAAGAGATGCCAAGAGAGAGAGAGAGAGAGACAGAGAGTGAGAGTGAGGGGGCGGGGGGGAGAGGTTGGTGTGTGGGTGTGGAGCAAACTGTGATTCGATTTCAAGTGGCATTCAGGCGCTCGTTGTTGGCGGGCTTCAGCCATATTCAAGTGCACGCACAGTGGGCAACAAAGAGCTGAAAAAGAGCGAGACAGCAGAGAGAAGTGCGAGCGAGAGAGAGAGAGTGAGTGAGAGCGAGTGCGAAGGCAAAGTGAAAGACAGAGCAAGACTGTCAAATGTGCTGGGCTGCAAACAATGCCAGCTATGCGAATGCAGCTGAATGCATTTTAATGGATGTCAAGAGTACGTGTGTGTGTGTATGTGTGAGTGTGTGTGTGAAGTGAGCACTGTTAGCCCGAGCAAGGGCAGTGCATGGCCAACAATTACAGCACACAACAAATTGCAACAATACAACTTTGCGAAAGAAAAGAGCGAGAAGAAGAAAAAAAAAAAGAAACGCGTTAAAGAAAATTGTTGCCAGCAGCGACAGATAAAACGTCGAGGAAGGGCAAGGGGAGGCAGCTGCGAGCATATGGGCCAGAGAGAGAAAGAGAGGGGGAGAGGGAGCGTGCGAAGGCAAAGGGCAGCAATCAAGGACGCGGAACTTGGTCCCGTTCGACCGTGGTACACTAAAATTCCGTTTCTTTTGTTGTTTGTTTTTATTTTACGAGCGCTTAAATTGCAAGCATTGTAAATGCCAATGCATATATACTAAAGAGACACACACACGCACACACACACACACACACACACACACTCGCGCGCGCGCTTACATTGTCACACAAACATCAAACAACTGTAAAGTTATCGCAGGCAAAAGCAAAAGCGAAAGCGAAAAGGAAAAGTAAAAGTCAAAGTAAAAAAAAGTGCAAGCATTACAGTCGGACACACCCAGCCGCACAATGCTCGCTCGAAGTTTACAAATATATATGATAATAAATATATATTATAATATAATAAATATATATTATAATAATATAATATGTCAAGAAAAAATCATATTAATTAAAGATATATTGTAGATCAATGAGCTGAGCTCTATCCATATATTATATTACGTGAAGTTCTGATGAGGAGTAAATACTATATTATTATACAAATATATACATATATTCATATTATAAATAATATTATAAAATATCAAAACTACACAAAACCAATATACTCCCACTCTCTGCCTCCCTCTCTCTGCCTCCCTCTCTCTCTCTCTCTCTCTATCTCTAATAACACTGTACAAAACTGAGCTCAAATTTCGTGTTGCAAAATGCTTGAGCACAGATTTGTTTGCTTTTAAGATTCTGGTCCACATTCGGCCGAGAGTGCTTGCAAATCGGAGATTACTTGGGAATTATACGACGCTCTGAGAGTTAATGCGGCATAAAACAGTAAAAGCTGCATAAAAGTTATGCAGGCGAATGTAGCCAAAGCTTAGTCACGGCTGCCTCCATAGTAGATGGTCTATGGGTCACATTTAGTAAGGCTAGAAAATATGTATATCGCGTGTATCAATGACTGATTGACGGATTGATAGCTTAACTGAGTGAGTGTTGAAGTGATTGAATGACTAAAAGCTCAGGGAATGATTGACCAATTGATTAAGTGATTGACAATCTGATTGAAAATGATCTGCTTGATTGACTAATTGATTGAGTGTGTGATTGACCATATGACCTGTGTGAGAGACTATATGCTTGATTATATGATTGACTGAGTGATTGTATATATGATTGACAGACTGAAAGATTCCCTTTATGATTGACTATATGAGTGACAGAGGTACTACCTAAATGATTGACTGTGTGATTGTCTGAGTAATTGACTGACTGATAGGTTGCTTGACTTCGACTAACTAATTGAGTCATTGATTTAGAGATGGACTGACTGCCTGACTCACTAAATGATTGACTGACTGACTTTGTTTAATTGAATTTGACTGATTGTATAATTATATGTTTATAATATTCATTGATTGATTGACAAACTATGTACATGTTTAGCTATTTGAATGATTGATTGATTGGCTAATTGAGTATATGTTTAAATAGATTGATTGATGAACTGACTGAGTATATGGTAAGCTAAATGACTGATAGGCTAACTTCAATACAGTCATTCTCATTGACAACTGTTATAAACTTCATTTAAATGAATAACAGAACATTTACCTGTCACTGCTGGTAGCTGAGTAAATAGACTTTAAATTGTCTCATAGTAAAGAGGTAAATATAATAAGAAGATAAAGTCAACTTATCGGAGACCACTTAACTCGATGTCTTTTGAGTGGGACATCAATCATGAAGTAATATATTTTGGACAACATTTAGCTTGGCAGATATTTGTCGCACTGGAGAATGTAGGGGACGAGATGGGGGGATTCATTAGGTTTATCGCAGAGCCACTTAGTTAAGCTGCTCACTGGCTAAAGTAGTTTCTGTTGATGCTGTGCAGCATGGCGCAAGTCAACAAGTCGACAACTTTTCGGCAGGTATTAAGCAGACTTTGGGTCATGTGGAAATGGATGCCAGGAGATGGACGACGATGAGGGGCGACGCGCATTAGAGCTGGCTAGAGTTGAGCACCAACACGAGCTCATACATTTTAATTATCATAATGATAATTGCCTTTGCCTTGAGACTTATCCAAGTGCTTAGAGAGAGCGGAAGGGAGAGAGAGAGATAGAGAGGGGGGGGGGAGAAAGAGAGAGGGATAGCTGGCTAATTTCTGTGGCACATTGAGGCTATGTCCATTTAATATTTGATCGCCTAACGACGTCGAGTACGTCGTTCCGTCTTTGCCTTTGATGTAGGCCAGCGTCCTAATTGGATTGCAGCCTTATTAAGTATACGGCATGTTTGCGGCAAGATTTTTCAGCTTCATCTCTCAGCTGTTGCCTTATTATTATTTATATTATTATTTATTCATTTACTTTTCTTCATTTATTTTCTGGTTTGCATTTTCCTTTCTGTTTTTTTTTTTTTTTTTTTTTCTTTTTTTTGCGCTTGTCCGTTTATCAGTTGGCGCGCTGCCTATGCAAATGAAATTTGAAACAAGTTAAGGGCATCGGCTCACAGTGAAATAATTAAAATATGCCGGCAAGGGCAAACAACATTAGCAACAACAAACGAGCCAGCGCGAAAAAGAACACACGCAAAAACAAATTGATAAATATGCAAATTTAATAGACTTCAGCGCGAGTATTTGCATAAATCTACAGAGCGCTAAAATAAATAAATAAATTTCCCAGGCGCTGGCTAAAGCCCCCCAAACGGAACCCATTTTCGGTCGAGCATGCAAACACACACGCACACAGCCTAAGCCCTGAAATGTATATGTATACCCAAGGGCGGCGGAGGCGGTGGCACGGGGGCGCGGTTGTGCCTGACTGGCAGATACCCGACAGCCTAAGATAAGCTGCTCCTTCGGTCATTTTGGTTTCTGGTTTACTTTATACATATATAGCATAGCACAGGGATGCCCACACTCCCACACTCACACATGATATGCAGCTGCTGCGCTTATACCTTCCACAGCCTTTCCCAAAATATTAAATTCCGTATTAAATTACTAAGTTTTGGTCTTAGAATTTCAATTAAATGCTCAGTGCACAAATGGGCGAATGTGCTAACGTTTAAGACATCAGTACAGTAGAGTAGAGTAGAGTCAGTTCAATTATAGCTTTAATATTCTTAAGGATAACGTGCATGGTATTCATATGCAGCCACGCCTTTTTTTAACGTCAAGTTCCTAGCGAACGCTGACTGACATCTATGATGTGAACTGATTTATTATATTAACTCTGATTCGCATCTGGCAACACATACTTTACTGACTGGCATATACCGTGACCATCCCTTACCCACATTGGTAAACTATATCAAACTATCATTAACATGTGCTTTAATTGGGATATACCCTGACTGACTATCATATACCCTTACTAGCATACTGACAGGCATTTAAGTTATGAACTCACATCTTATTTAACCTGATTGTTATCTAAATTGTATTTGAAGTATAAATTAATTAGAGCTTGTAATGATTGGAAATTATTTATATGTCGAAAGTACTTGACATATAAGCCAATGTTTTTGGCATGTTATAATTAATAATAAAATATATTAATATGTATAGTAAAGATATAGACATTGCTATATGTGAGTACTTAGTATTTTATAATCGAATACATATTCGAGCATAGCCATACCACTCTTTTGGCTCTAGTTCTGATGGTCGCTAAGTTGCTTGAGGTCTGTCAAATAATTTGCATTCAATTATATGACTTAGTATATTAAAATTTGTTGCTTTTAACTCCAATAGGCGCTGAACTACTTGAGCAGTTATATATGTGTACATATATACGTAAATACATGCATTTATACATAGTCTCATGAGAACTTGAACACATTTGCAGCCGCAGAGAGTAATTAATATGAACCTCTTAGCTAATGTATTCATTCAATATTTATTGCTTTGCAATTGAGCTGAGCAACAGATTTGCTTTATTTCACACAGCAAACGCAAATTTTTGGTCATGTTTCGTTGTTGTTGTTATTCAAATTGAAATTGAATGAAAGCCAATCGACTGTGGATGCATTTGACATGAATACAGAGCCACACACACACACACACACACACACACTCACACACACACAGCTAGTAGAGCAGTTCTGTGTGTATATTCGCATACGCAGCGTTGAGCGTGCTCCACGAAACGTACAACGTACAACAAAAGATTTGTTTCACTTTCGCTTCAGTTATTTATTTAGACCACCCTGCATGCCCTTAGCTTCTCGCTCCCACTCTCGCTCCCACTCCCGCTCGCAGCTCATGCATGATCTGTGCGTGTTTATTAACGTGCACATTATTGCTATACACGAGTGGCTTTTGCATATTTAAGACGCCATCGAGCCAGTTTTCCAGTTACTCGATATCTTCTTGAGCAACAAATTTGGCGGCGCGTTTTGCATATTTCAACAGAGCAGTCAAGTTGTAGAGATAGACAGAGAGAGAGACAGAGAGAGAGAGTGGAGTGAGCGGAGGCGGGGAGACAGAGACTCCCGTGTATGTCTGTTGGCAAGTTTGAGCGATTTTGGTGCTTAGCCAGTTGTGAAACGCCACAAGCCGCATTCCATGCCATCGTTTACTACAGTTGCTAATAAACCCATCAGTGGGCCAAAGTAATAAAGCCAGCTACGAGGCATACTCGGGTCAGCAGAAAGCAAAAGAGTTTGAAATAGGCAAGCAATGCTAGCAGCATTAACAGTTAGTTGCAATTGCTGTCATGGGGTATGCCAGGCGAGCTCTGAATGCGGTAAAATATATAAAATTTATTGCTAGGCAAGCTTAGGGCCTTGGTGGGAGTTGCTTAAAAAGTTCTTTAATTTATGAAATGAAATTAAAATTACTTTATCTCAAAGATCTTAATCGTAATCTGAAACTACTTTTTCGTGCCTTTAGGACCTTTTTCAAATTTCATCTGCTGAAGGAGTGACCTAAGCTTGGATGAAATTGACAAAATGTTAGCTATTAGATATAATTTTAGAGATAAAATCATTAATTTTCAATTAATGCTGCGTAGCTGAAGAATAGGGAAAAAAGTGTCCCTAGTTCCTATAGTAACTCAAATGTGTGCGAAGCATTTATTTCTGCTAGGAATTTGATGAAAAGCTTCGATTCTGCTAAGCCTGATGTGATAGAATAATTTCAGAAATTTATTTATTTTTGTCCAATATATATATATTTATAAAATCGATTTATATTTTATATTTATATTCCTTTCTTGCTTACTCCGATTTAATTTATCCAAAGCTCAGCGAAATTAATTTTTTATTTCGAATTGGAGCAAGTTTTGAGTCGTTTGTGCGCTTACAGGGTATTCAAGTGCTTAGGTTAAGTGCTGGAGGCAAAGCACTTGACGTTTTGACTGAACTCGATGATTGGTTACAAATTCTTGAATTTCAATCTTGCAAAACTTTGCCCAAGTTGAAACTACATTCATCCAATATCAATTTCATATGAGGCGCATTTACTTATTGGGTCAATACACACACGCACACGCACGCACACACACGCACACACACGCACACACACGCACAACTCTCGCACTCAATTTGAATGAAGTCTGGTTTGGGGGCGAATGAACATGGGAAAACACTTTAATGCTCATTCGCGCTTGAACGAGCAAAGCAACATGCCTACGCGATATGTGGCAGACGCGCGTGGCATGCCCGAAAAAAAAAAAAAAACATAAAATAATAAAATAAAACCTATGAGTGACCCAAGCCAATGCCCTATAAATGGAGAGCAATACAATGAGTGAGCCTACGATTCAATAGCCAAGAGAACCTTAGACTTCAGGCTCTGTGACAGGCTGACCATGGACAGTCTGGCCACTAAGCTTATATGAACTAGAAACACTCCTTTAGCACTTGGCCCATGTTATCGATAACTTTAAGGCTTGGCTTGGCTGTCCTTTGCAGGTGACTCAACTGACGCGACTTGAATGCTGGCTTCGTTATATGACGAATGGCTGTTTCTAAACTAAAAACTCTTCTCACTTGGCCAGCTCATGCCATGTTATCGATAACTTAGAGAGGCTTAGCTTGGCTGTCCTTTGCAACTAACTCAGGCGGCTGGATTTTGATTTTTTATATATTTTTTTGTGTTTTTGTTTTATTTTTTTTGTACAACAAGGAAATTAGTCGAACGGCGTAGTTCTCACCTTAGCTGTCCGATATTCCTGGCCATCAAGGACAACGAGGCGACTGTGAGCACGCCCAGCATCAAAATGGCGCTGCGCCCTTTGGTGAGCCAACCGCCCTTTGATCTCTGTGGCGCCAACTGATTATCGTCATATTCGACAAGCTCGTGCGTTCGCTCCCTGTCCTTAATTTTGTTTCGATTTCGTACTTTCACCTGCTTCACCTGCTTCTGGCGCTGCAGCTGCTGCAGCTGCAGCTGCTGTTGCTGTTGCTCTTCCAGGCGCTGCTGCTCGTTTTGCTTCTGGCTGGCCTTCTGCTGCTGACGTATCTTCTTCCATTGGCGGCGCCGTATGGCCTGCATCTGTGGCGCATAGTTCATGCTGTAGACCAGCAAATAGCGCACCAGCAACGGCTGCTGCTTCTCCTGCTGCGGCTGGAGCAGCTGGCAGACGGCAACGCAGCGCAGCAGCGAGCCACAAATGGAGTAGCCCCAGCCGGGGCACCATTCAGCCATCTTGCATGCCGACTCCAGATCTTCGTAGAACTCAAGGTCGGAGCAATTCAGATTATAGTTCTTGGCGCTGATCAGCGCATAGAGCTCGGTCATATCGCCGCAGTAATAAATGCAATTGACCACGTCCAGCGGCTCCACTGACTGAGCATCTGCATCCTGTGGCTCCACGCGAAATACCAATGGCGGCCGCGGATCCGGCTTGTGGTCCAGCTGGTACCACAAATCGGGCTGTTCGTTGCGTGGCAGCTGCCGCAGCTTCGGCGTGCCGCTTCCTATGAGCAGCCAGTGCAACAGCTCCACTTGCTCCAGCGGCAGCGCATTCTGCAGCAGACGGCGCTGTAGGATTTCCAACTCGAACATGGTGCCAGCGACCATGCTCAGCGAATCGATGTTCGGCTTCGTGGCCGTGGCATAGGCCGGCGGAAAAGGCACCACCAGCTCCTCATACCGATAGCTCTGTATGGCCATGCCGAATAGCACCCATTTGGCATCGACGCCCAGCAGATCCTGCTCCAGCTCGACGCGTAGCTCTTCCATAACACGCAGGCGGCGCGCCTCTTTTATTACCCGAATCACGGCCGGATCCGCATGCTTCCTGGGCATACAGAGGCAAACTTGACCGCGTCTATTGCATACGCAATTCTCCTCCATTTCGATCGTTCTCCGAATTCCTGTTAAATGCAAACTTTCGCTACGTTTTCTTAAAATTCTTTTGGTCTTTATTCTCATTGGCGTCTTTTCGCGTTTCTGTTCGTTCCCTAACCGATTCCAAGCTCCTATGCGCGGACAAGTTGTCCCGGGACAATCTAAATGGTTTCGAAAAATAAAATAAAAAAATATATATAAGTTTTTAGATATGTACAGACAGACAAATAGGTATGGAATGATATTATTATAAGTATTTCTCTATGTTGTCAATGCGAAATCAAAAAAATTAAATTCTCAAATCTCTGTAACTTTACTCAAGTGGTTTTTGTAGCAGGAAGCACTTAAAAATGGAATTTGGGGTTATGATGGCTCGTGAAAAGGTGTGATACAGAATTCATATACAAATATATACATTATGTATATATATACTATGTGTATATAAAATATATGTGTATATAATGTACGAATATATATTTTTCATCAGCGCGAAGAGCTGAGTCGATTAGCCAACTGTCCCAGCGTCTGTCTGCTCGTCAATCTGACTGTCTGTGTACCCATCCTTTTGTCCGTCCGCCTGTCTGTCTGGTCGTCTATCCGGCCGGCTGCTTGTCCGTCCATCCATCCGACCCTCCATCCCTACATGTGTCCGTCCATCGCTCTAATTCTCCATAGAGCATTGAATATTTCACTTTATTCTCATGTAAACCATTTCACATTTATCGATAACAATCGATATTTTTAACCCGTTTTTTGGGCCTAGTTTGCAGACCAAAACAGATACAGCCTGGCATGGCTAGAATCACTACACAAATTTTGCATATATATCTCTCTGCTCTCCCGCCCAAGTTTTATCGCCACTAAACACAAACTATATCATTAATTTTCGACAATTTTCATTTATTTCTCAACTTTCAAGCTTTCAGCTAAATAAATTAATTTTGAATAACCATTGGGACTTTAAGCTGCTGCCTTTTCAGTGCTTAATCGCGGCAAAGTTGTCAGCTTTGGTCATACCTCAACCATTTTCACACCTACCGACAGCCGCCGTCTGCTTAACGAGCTATAAAAGCAAATGTTAAAAGTATTTTTCTCCCTCTGAAAGACTGTTGAATGACAATGAAATGGCATTAAATCAAGGCCAACGTACAGCTCCACTGCTGCTCAAGCTCAATTTAACTTTTAGCCGAAAAGAGAAACCGAAAGCGACAAAGTTTCGATCAGATGCGATGGCCAAAAGAGTCTTTAAATAGAATAAAGCAAATGAGTATATAAATATATACAGGGATATATATATAGTTATAGATATATATATATATATATATATATATATATATATATTCTCATTTATCTAAATACACCAATTGGGCAATTGTTGCTGCTAATTTTGTTGCTTGGCCGTTCTTCAATTACAAAAGTTTGACCCAGCTAAACTTGGCCAAGTTAATAATATTAAACGCTGCTCATGAAAACATATATGTGTGTGTGTGTGTGTGTGCAGTGTGTGCGGATGTCCTTTTGGGCCCATCTGAAAGTTATTGCAACAAGTTTAACCTCTTTCTTTATTTATTTTATTTTTTTTTTCTTTATTTTTTTTTTTGCTGTTGCACAAGTGTTTCTGCCTGGCATATCCGGTTTCCGCTTTGGGATCTATTGCTGTGCTGCTTATGTAGCCAGATGACGACGGCGACAGCGACAGCGACAGCGACATCGACTGAGACAGACAGAGAGTGTGAGCGAGAGAGGGCTGCTTAATAGTTGAGCAATTCTTTTTAAGTTCCTTTGCGCTTGTCGCCGTTGGCCCAGGCTCTCGTGGGGCTGGCCTCCTGTTGCGCCTGGGCCCCAAAGTCTCGCAGCACTCGGCTAATTGATGGCTGACGTTTAAGTTTTTCATTTCTCGTTCATTTCATTTCTCGTTACATTTCGGATTTGCCGGCACGCTGCTTGCGGGGGACTTGTGGGCTCTGCCAAATATTACTCGACAATTTTCTTAAACAAATTTCCGTTTTGGATTTCCTGTCAGAGTCCCATCAACGTCCATTGGCAAATCCATAGTCGGCCATTCCGTTGCGCCCGGCATAAATTATGCCCGACGGCCATCAACTGGGCGTTGGCGCGCCCCCAAATGCCAGCCTTTTGTTTGATCAGTGGGAAAAAAAAGCAACGAAAGCGAGAAAAAAAAGACTGGAAAAAAAAGGAAAAGTAATATGCATAAGCACACGAAAAGCTGTCAGTAACTGAGGCCTGGCCAGAGAGGGGGCCAGGTGAGACAGACAGACAGAAAGATAGAAAGAGAGATAGAAAGAGAGAGAGAGAGAGAGAGAGAGAAGAGGGCTATCTGACTGAGCAAAAACCATGACATGAAACATCAAAGTAACATTCACCCAGCTTGCCATTGAGGTCTGCTTTAAGCATATCAAATGAAGCCACGCCCACCTTGGCACGCCCTCAACTGATATGGTCAACACATTGGACATATGGCTGCAAGCAGAGCGTGTGTGGAGCAGAGATTGGGCCACACAACACACGACACGAAACACAACAGCAATTGCTGAATTGTCCATATGCCCTGCAATTTCAAAGGCAATCAATCGATTTTCGCTATCGATAAATTCCCTCCCCAATGCACCCTCCCCACAAGCACTGGACCAGCCTTTGAGTGAGCTTCACCGACAAATTTCAATAGGCACCAAAAAAAAAAAAAAAAAAAAAAACAAAAACCTACAGCGCGTCAGGGTTAAGAGCGACGCATACGTACGGCTTTTTTATGTTACGTGAAACTTTTGATATCTCATCAGTTTGCTTCGAACATCGTCGAATGTGCATCAAATTAGCTAATTGAAAATGCAATTTTTTTTCGCCCATGGAAAATGATTCGTAATTTAATTACGAATTTCAGTCACCAGCAGTTTTCATTGAGTAGCAGCTGCTACTGCAGCTCATCAATCAGTTAATCAATCATTTGCCATTCAGAGTGCTCGAAGTTGGAACAAACATACTGCTGAGCATTAATCTATATATATCATTATTGGGTGAAATTTAAGATTATTATTATTGATCAATCATTTAAAATAGATTAATCAATAAAAAAGTAAACAGCTAGGAAATTTAAGAACAATCAAACATTAGGTGTGGATTTATTAAAATGATGTATGGAAAACCGATTGAAGCTTTTGCCCGTGATTGTCTATTTTTTTTATGAATCTATGATTGATCAATCAAAATTAAAGCGCGCTTTGGTCGCTTACCAGCTGCGATTAAGTAAAGACACAGCTGTAAATGGTACAAAATGATGATTGATGAAACATCGAAAATCGATCAATCAAATAGTTTTTGTATAATTATTGCCTTAGCGGATGATAGGCCATTGCCCAAGTCAATCACAGAAATACACTTATTTATAAATTGGACAATACAAGAAATTTATTTCGCACTTTCCGCTTCTGATATCGACAATGAGAGTGACGACTCAGACGCGGACGCTTTTTCCAATTGAGAAGAGACCCCCACATCATCGGAGATCTCGGCATTTATATAGTCGCTCACGGCCTTGCGATAGGTGCTCTCGGTGAAGGCAATCGACTTCTTCAATCGTCCATCGGCCGAGCAGATGTACACCTGATGGATGCGCTCCTCGCTGTCCTCGATTGGGTCGATCGATTGCATAGTGCTTTCGGGCAGATGAGCGATCACGGTTACATGGTTGGACAATGGATCTATTTTCTGCTCTAGCCGAAAGTTGTATATGACGTGCAACTCCTTGCTTTGCGACTGCGATGACGATGACGATGTCGACATGATTTCCACTTTAGATAAATAAAAATTTGAGCAATTCAAATTGAATTTCGATGAGAGCTACACACTGGTATGACTAGGTATATCTGTGTGCTGTTGTTGTGCCACTTGTCGAGTGAAAACTCGACGCATGCCCCGTTCAGGCGAAGGACGTGCCTGCACATCAAAATTCACTTGAAAGCGCGTCACTCAACTTTTTGGCAACTCTTCAACTTCAAATCAAGTAAAAGTGATAAGTGTCGGGTATGCGCCACGCGCAGACACCCTGAAACGAAATCGAAGGACTTGCTGAGTGTCCCGCCAGAGAGCTTACTCTACGATGTTTATAAATTGAACCAACCGCTCTGAGCCAAAGTCTCTAGTCACTAAGGTATCGACGCCTTCCTTTAACAACATCAATATACCCAGTTACAACATTTTCAGGGGGCTCGGAGTAGGGGAAAGGAGCAAAAACTTGCACCGCATAATGATGAACCCGCAAAACTGGCCAACAAAAATCTCAGTATGTGTATCTCTTCCAACCCTCGTCTTACCTTTACCCCGGCACTCTCGCTCCCTCTATCTCCCTCTCACGCTTTCTCTCCTTCTCGCTCTGTGTGGTGTGTTGCCTTGTTTACATTACTTTTGCTCCATGCATGCCGTGGGCGGCTGGCAGCAGCAGCAGCAGCAGCAGCAGCAACAGCAACAGCATCTCATATCTCCATAACTACCCTCGGTGCCCCCATCGTGCGAAGAAGGTCCTTTCTGAAAAGCTGGGAGCTCAACTCTCGACACTCGACTCGCAGCTCGGCTCAGCTTTCATCATCATCTTTGGCAACGGCCTGCGGCTGATTCTGTCTGAAAAATATGAAAACTTTTGCCCGCAACTTCGCAAGGCAACCGAATAAAAATCAACAGGACTGACGGGACTACAATGCGAGCCTGCCACACGCATTGTATACCCTGTGAGTGAAAACGATTCGTTGACTGAAGCCATACAGCTAACTGAGAGACAGCCTCGATGGCCTGTCCTGTCCCATCAGATGAGAATGGATACCCCATGGCATATCAGCTCTACGAAGATACCTGTCATACGCAGAGTCATGCCAGATATCGGCCTCTGATTAAATCTACCTGTTACTACCTTCGAGCATACTTCGCAAAATTATTTTTAACACGGTTTTATATGAAAATGAGTTTGAAGTTGTTTGGATGCAGTGTAAAAAGTTCACGGCGCTAAATCATCACGTATTTTCATTCTATTATAAAGTGGGGCTTTGATACCGACGTCGGACATTTAAGTTTCGCTTTTATGAACTTTGATCTCAAGGCCTTTTCTAGCACGAACTTGGCGAAAGGTGTAAGACACGCTTCACTTAAATTTATATAAATTAAATTAGATGCCGAGTGAATGGTAAAAGAAAAATTTTCCCCAATTTTCCTCATTTAAAGTCAGTCGGCCGCTCAATCAAAGATCCAGTAAAATTCTAGAAAAATTACTAAATCAGTCTATCAATCACTCTATTAGCCAATCAGTCTAAAAATGACTCAACTAAACTGCGAGCTTTGTCAATCAATCAATCAATCAATGAGTTAGGCAATTAAACAGATTCGACACGTTACATCGTCCATCAATCAAACGAGTCATTAATCTGCCAATCAGTAAATCAATCAATCAGTCATTTAGTCAATCAATCGATCGATTAGTCGATCATACAGTCAGTCAATCAATCAATCAATTTATATTAGTCAGTCATCCATCAATCAATCAGTCAATCTATTAGTCGATCAGTGAATCAATCAATCGATTAGTCCATCAATCAGTCAGTCAATCAATCAATTAGTCAGTCAGTCAGTGAAACAGCCACTCAATCAGCCAGTCAATCAGCCCAGCTCTGCATGACTTTTAATACTTACGACATTCAAATTATGAAATGATTGACTAACTAATGATGATGTCCGTGCTCGGTCGTAATGCTTCAGTTTATTTATTTATACTTCAGTTTACGCTTCACCTTGCACTCACTTATCGCGCTCTCTCCCACCCCGCGACCCGAGGCGGGTCTAACAAATCTCGGCCAAGGGTTCAGAATGCCGAAAAACCCCTTTTTGCCGAGCATTAAAGAAGCGAAAGCAGCGAGGAACGAGGAACGAGGAGCGAGAACAAAACTTAAGCATATGCAATCTAATGGCATTTTAAGCACAGATGAATGATATGCTCCACAGAGGCAGTCGCCACGCCCCAGTTGGCAGCACGGGAGCGCGTGGAGCATGGGGAGCTGGTGTCGTGGGGCTGCAGAGATGGTGTGTGGCACAAAGCATGAAAAGAACGTCGCGTGCCTCGTGGCTCGATTTGCCACCTGTTTTTATGGTTCATAAAGTTTTTACCCAAACAGCGCCATCTGTTGGCTGACTTCAATATACAAAAAAAAAAAAAAAACAACAAAAAAAAACACAGATTTTATATTTATTTTGCTTATTTTTCGGTTTGTTTTCTCATTTTATTTTACTTCTTATTTTATTTTTCTTTTTATTTTTATTATTATTTTTATGCTCATGATTTGCTCGCGGTTGTTCTGCATGTGTGCGAGTGTGTGTGACAGTGTGTGTGTGTGACATATGACACACACTTGAAAGTAAGCATTAACATAATCATCATCATTATCATTGGCGCTGGCATTGGCATGATGATGACATTGCTGCGCTCTGACGAGTTGTTAATGATAAACAAAATGATGATAAACTCCGCCCACTGCGCCTTGATGAAAAACGCTTTGGGCCAAGAAAGTTGTTAACATAAAATGGCTCACTGCACACACACAGACACACACAGACAGACACACACACGCACACGCTTAGCCGCTTTGCTCTGATTTTTCGTCTTCTTCTGCTTCTTCACGTTTTCATTATTAAAATGTTTTGCATTGCCCGCTTCCTTTTGACTGCTGCCAGCGGGTCGAGCGCTTGGCAACTGTTGGGAATTTATGATCTCACACACACACACACAAACACGTTTACCTTTAACCGTTAATAGCGCACATCTGTCATTGCAATCGTTTTTCGGGCACATCAATTTCAAGCCTCAACGCATTTCATGCCCATTTTATTTATAGTCACAACTTACGCAACTAAATCAAGCCCCAAGAGCCCATCATATTTTCCATTCCTTGAACTGAATTGCCGTCAAAAGTCGCTTTTGAACTGGCTTCAAGTACACTTCAAGTCTGTGCAAATTCAAGATTCAAATCAAAATCTAGTCATAAAATAAAGGCGATATCTTTATGTAAATCAAATTTGGAGTAGCTTCCAGTGCTTGGCAGGACAGATAAGCGCGCGTGTGTGTGTGTGTGCGGACCCAAAGCACTCCACTCTACGAAATGAAATTGTGCTTATATAATAAAAGAAAGAGATAGAGAGTGGCAAGAGGAGAGAGAGAGAGAGAGAGAGAGAGAGAGAGAGAGAAAGACAGAGAGTATGACTAAGTTTACTCTATCAGAAGGTTTACTATTCATTATGAGCAGGAACATACATATATTCGGGTTAAGCCCTTCCTCATTTAGATTATCGATTATCATGAAATGCTATGAGTTATTAATGAGCTTTTTTCGCTGCTTGTGCAAAAGTTTCGTGATTTACCGAAGATATAGATATGGGTTGCGTTATCGATAACAATATTAATTATCGACAACCAATTTGTGGCACATATGAGTATTTAAGTTATGCTAAAACACAAAATGTAGTATTTATTTTTATCGATAAAAGTCAATCACTCATGTTATCGATTAAATGTATGATAAGCCTGTACTGCAAATTGCTTGTAGTACTCTATAAACTGACTGATTTCATTGCTGAGCTTAAGAAACCCAACCATAATATCTATTTATATTAATAATAAAACAATCCCAAGAGTTATCGATAAAAATATTGTTAAGCTTGTACAGCAAATGCTGGCACTAATATATAGAACCAAAAAATATGTGTTTATAATTTAAAGGGGAGTAGCATTCTTATGCTATCTCTTGATGAAACGAGCTGAAACAGACGAACGAATGGTCAGAACACATGTCCAGATGGAGTCTCATGTTACCTGTTAACTGCACTAGCTGCATTCCCTGTAAGCCCATTTCCAGTGATTCGAATTTTCTATAGTTTCCCAAAAATTGTTGCAAGCTTAAAGTGCAAATTGGAATTGGAGTTGAGCTCATCAAGGTTGTTGTCGTGTGTGCGCTTAATGGGCGCGGGAGCATTAAATGCTATTGAGCGCTCTTTAATTTTGTTAGGCAGTGTAATCATCACTTGGCAGCGATAATTGTGTAGCCGATAATTGTCATTAGAGTCGCCATTTTGTTGTTGTTGTTTTCGTTTCGGGGTCCACTTGGCCCCAGGCTGCAAAACAAAGTCGAGCTGGTTGCTTTGGCAAAGAGAAATCTTTACCCAAGCCCCGTTCCCCCGCTCGGCGCCTCCCTCCTCTGCCGCCAGCAAGAATACACACAAAAGGCACAAGAAGAAGCAGAAGAAGAAGTAGCAGGAAAACACACACACTGAGACGACAGGACAGAGCCCAAAAAGCATGCTATCAATTTTATTTTTATTTATTTTATGCTCCGCTCCGCAACTCTCGGCACATTTGTTTGCTTTTTAGCTGGCGCTGAGGCTGAGGCTGAGGCTGAGGCCGAGGCTCAGCGTATTTTGTAGCTCGTAAAAGTTTTTGATATAAAATGTAAACAAGCGGCCGAGTGTGTGGAGTGTGGGTGAGTCGCGTGAGAGGGGGGAGAGAGACTGAGAAAAAAATAAATGGAAAGTAAAGTAAAGGAGTTAAGCCCGGCCGCAGCTAAATTCATTTTTTTTTGTTTTGTTTTTGTGTTTTGGGTACACATACTTTAAGCAGGCACTGTACGGAGTTGCTTGCATTAATTAAAAGTTCAGGGCCACAGCCAGGCATCAGCTGCCTGGGCGTGATTGCAAATATAGCTTAGGGCCAAGTTAGCGAGACAGAGCGAGAGCGAGAGCCAGGGAGAGGGAGAGGGAGAGGAAGAGGCAGTCAGCGAGAGATGTCCAGCCAAAGAGGAAGCAGGGCAGTCAGGCAGTCAGTTTAGCCAGAGCCAAAGTTATTTTTAGCCGTCATCAGTCACGTATACAAATAAAAATATGCAAATGAATTGCAGGTGACGACACAGAGATACCCTATAAAAGCACAAATAATGGTAGATGCAACACGGAAGACGGAAGATGGGAAAATGAAGAAAGAAGTCAACTGATAGAAGTGGGAAAATGGAGGAAAGAAGATAGCGAGAGGAGATAGGAAAGGATAACAGATAGTAAATATATAATAGAGGATAGAATACAGCGGATAGAGGATAAAGGAGAAAAGATAACGGATAACGGATAGAAGATATTGAGACAAAAGCCAGCTGAAGGACGATAGAAAATGATGATAAAAGAAAGAGGATAACAGCTAGAGGAAAGAAGACTAAGTCTAAGATTTAATTGAAGACTTAGCTATTATTGAGAAAATTTTTGTAGCTAGGCTAATTCTCAAATGCGACAATTTGTATTGAGTTTTAGGTAGAAGTTGCCGCAGCCTCAGCCTATGAAAACTATTTGCTTAGGCAGCAAGGCAAACAAGAGCACACACGCATACCCTACACACACACACACACACACACACAGGGACTCACACTGAGAGAGAAGTAAGGCAAAGTAAAATAAAATAGTTGGCTTGCCCAAGCAGCAGTTTCTGCTGCCAGCCGAGCAATGTGGGCCACAGCCGAGGCCCCAACGTCGGCAGCCCAGCGCCGCCCTCGCTTGTGGCTGCTTGCTGGCTGGCTGGCTGGCTGCCTGCCTGGCTGGTGGCTTCTGGCAACTGTGCGTAACTATAATTAATTTCATTTTAGACTTGTTAGCAAATAAACGAGCAAACGATGCGGTCCATTGTTCTCAGCCGACTTTCGACAGCCAACAAGAGTGAAAGTCCGACGCAGCAGTGACTCTTGCCTCGAGTGGAGTGAAAGTCGTTTGTTGTCTGGCACAACTGTTGCATCTGCTGCTGATGCACATTGATTTCGCTTGTTTTTCTTTAGCTAATGAAGAGCAAATCAGGACTGCAGCTATTTTTCTCACTTCATTACTTAAGCTTTTGGAGTTGTCAAAGGAATGGAGAGAGAGAGAGAGAGAGAGAGTCACCAGGGCAACAGTTGTAGTCGTTGCCTGAATCCAAAACACTTGCACACTTTTTGCACTTGAATTATGCATGCACACACAGAGGGACACACACACACACACACATACAAAGACACGTAGCAGCTTTTGTTGCTGCCAAGCTGAATGCTAAAGGAAATTAGATTTTAGCTCCGCTCGCAAAGGCAGCAGCAGAGCAGCGACAACAAAGGCGCCAAATGGGGCGTGTCTTTGTGTTGTTAACTAGAGGAAGTGGCAGGTGGAGACTGCGCTGTGTGTATGTGTGTGTGTGTGTGAGTGAATGGCTTAAACGGCTTAAATGCTCTGGCATCGCCTTTTCGCTTGATTTGCATAATGGCTGCTGGGGTTTGCCTGACGCCGTGAAGTATGCTACACATTTGCACACATTCTAAAATGCGAGTCTGGGTAGGGTCCACGCTTCTCGCCCAGGGCCGGATCAGCCAGCCAAACGTGTGGCCGAAAAGCACGATATATCATAATCAATTGGAAATTGAAACTATGCCAAAACGAGAGCGCGTCTCGTGGGGCCAATGTTTCTCATCACTTGGCTCTGGCAAAGACATGACTGTAGGTAGACGTCTCAGAAGGGTTACAGTGCCCCCGGGCCGTGTTATATGGAGATGTGCTTTACTTTATCATAAGTTTGTTCATAAATCCAATTACAGTTGGAAAAGTTCTGCTTTAAAGCGGCGGAGACCCACTTCAAGATTCTCACTCAGCCGGGTGTGTGTGGGCGCCTTATGTGTGCTGCTGCCCGCTGTGACGTCCCTGCGCCCGTGCCTCGTGTCCGGCAGTTCCTTCCGTTTTCCGCTTACTTTTCGGTTGTTTGGTTGCGTTCCGCATTGTCAGCGGAAATTATTTTGCTGTCAGCTGCCAGCTAGCCAGCCAGCCAGCCAGCCAGCCAGCCAGTCTTAGCATGTGAGCCAGAGCAGCTTGGGCTGGGCTGCATGTCCAATGGCCATTCATTCGCCTTGTGCATTTCAAGCAGCTCACAGTCTCACAGAGTCCCTTTCAGCTGTCTCTCTGCAGCATCATCAGCATCAGCACAAATCCAAATGGCTTTTGATGCGTGCGGCCCTGGCCTAAGGTTCACTTAAGCCCTTCGATGCTCTGCATATCAAAACTGCGGCGCACTCTCATTATTTATTTATGCGCAGGCTCCGAGGCTCGTTCATAAATCATGCAAAATATTCATTTAAAACCATTTGCTAAGCCGTTTCGCCTGATCAATTTATTGGATTCATCTATGCATTTAGTTTACGTTTTTTTTTTATTTTTACATTTTGATCTACTAAAGCGCCATTTTGCAACTTTCGATTCAAGTATTTTCAAGTTTCTTAGAGTTGGAAATAGTTCATACGAAGTTCAAGTGCTTCTTGCTCACTTTGCTGCAGCTTTGTGTCAGGCAATATTAAAAACTTTTGCGCCGATATGGCAACGCCGCACGGATAAGTTGACAATCGCTGGGCAAAGCAGCCAAACAGCTTCAACTTCCGACAACTTGATAAAATTATATATATATATATTATAATTCAACATTGCCGCTTAAGTTGTAGCAAGTTCGATTAACACTCAAGCAAGGCGACAAAGTTTCATAATCGATTTTTATCGATTGCTTGGAAAGAGTTAAAACAATCGATTAAAGTTTATGCACTTGTTAAGTGTTCTTATATAGAAGCTAAAAAGTGGCAGGTGAAACTTTTTATAGAGCCCGACAGATAATCTAGTCATCCACCTCGGAGGGGAAAGGGCTAAAGTCAATCTTGACTCTGTATGATAACTCACGCAATGCTTATCATAACATAAAATATATTATGAGCAAATAAAATATTATGGTTGGGCGGAGGCAAGCTGCTCATGCCAGCTCTACATACGAGATAAGAGAAAATAATCTCAATGATTAACTGCCGAGTCGCTGTCAGAGTCAAAGCTGTTGTTGACAGCAATTAATTAGTTTGGGCATGGGCGAAGTTTTGCACGCAAACTAATTTGGAGCCAGCGCCAAGGCCAGCGAGTGTGACCAGACGACGTTGTCTCTCTAATGCACAATTAGCGAACTGCGCGCTTTACAACACTGGCAGCAGCTAAAACTATTCGCAATGAAAACTTGAGCAATTTACATCAATTGCAAACAATTATAGTTTTCTCCCTCACTCACTCTCGCTCCGTCTGACACAAACAAATGCGCCCCAGTTGCCTTGCTATTTAGTTAATTTTGAGTTGCCTTTTGAAGTAATTGCCCAACACTGGCAGGAGGTGGGTAGCGCCTGTTCATTGATTAACTACCTGGACGCTGGACTCTGGACTCTTGGCACTGTCCACTGGTCCACTTGGTCCATAAGCGCCGCTCATCATCAGCCCCGGCACATTCGTTTGACATTTTCACTTCGTTCACTCTCCGTGCTGCTTCGCATTTCATTTTTATGCTCGTTCAGCTGATATTAAGAGAGTATATTCGTTTGAGCCTTACAGGCGGCAATACTTCAAGAACAAGTCTATGGCTCTATGCAAGCACGAGCAACTCTAGATAAAGCCAGGTGCGAGCATTGTGCAGTCGTTACTCCCTTAATGTTTTCTTTTACTGTGTGTTGGCTTTGCGTTGTCTTGGGGTTGCCGTTTGGCATTCAAAGTTGAAATACCTGAAAATGTTTGGTAATTTAGATCAAAGGCGGCCAGGTACGTGCAGGCATTTACGAGGTCCCCCCCCCATGCCACGCCCCCTGCCAGCCGCACGGGGGTTGCTGTGACACACTGCAAAATACTTGCCAAGTCGGATTAAGTAATTTGCGCGTGCCATTTTCAATTTGTTGTTGCTTTTACGCGTTTCACTTCATTTTGTTCTCCTCTTTTTTTTTGTTTTGTTTGCCCGAAGAGCGCCAAAAATGTGGACAAAGTTTTTTGAGCCTTTTTTTTTTTTTTTTTTGTTGGTAAAGCTTCTCTTTCATGTCTGTCTTTAAGCGAATGTGGACAATGGAGTGCAGATACTTAGGGCAATCACTCGTTTGCCCCAAAAAAATAATTAATCGATGTCACGCAAAAGGGAAGTCAAAAAAAGACAAACAAAGGCCAGAGGCATAGACCAGGTCCATTGTCAAAACAGTTGTTAAATTTATTAATTATATTTTGATTAGAGCAGCCAAACACAGTTTTGCCAACAGTCCAGTCCTCATGGACACAGCTGCAGAATGGCCACAGCTCGAAAAATTAAAATGTAACTAAAATGATTAATGCTGAGAATATTCATATATATTTTCGACGAAGGCTAGAGATATGCCAGGGAGCATCCGTCGAATAGCTGTCAATATATGCGAGGTGTTATGCCAGTAAATATTGGCCCAAGATGTTAGAGACTGCATGAGCTTGAGAGCTTGAGCTTGAAAAATATTTAAATATTTGAGAAATATTTTAAAGTATTTCAAAGCTAAAATTACATTATTATCAAATGGCAAATTACATTAAATATTTCAGCAATGATATATTTATCGATAAATGAAACTGCTGCGAAGACAATTGAAAATTGAAAAAAGTATTTCTCTTGTTTCGTCAAGCAGCATTAGCTGCCTCAGCATATTCGACTGAGTCAAGTCAGAGCAATTGAATTATAACAGACATTAGCAGTGCCAATCGATAACTAATATCGAATATATATATGCATCATTACTACCAACAAGTTGGCCAAACACTAACATGCACAAATAAATTATGATCGAATCCACAAATAGGTCTGTCTTCAACCATTTTCAGTTCAAGCTTGAGGCCAAGCTGATTGCATATTGTAGTATTAATGCCATACTTGATTCTCGAGCGACAAGCGCCAACCATTTCAATTACCAAGGATCTACATAATAGGATACGATTTCGACTTGAGCTGCAGAGCTGGCTGATGCTCAGCTTGCCAAAATAAAATGTCGTGCAGCGTGCCAATTAGACTGCACGGCGTGAGTCCGCACTTGATGGAACTCGGCCAGGTGTGTGGCATCCCTCGTGGTCTCGTGTCAGTGCTTAAGTTCTTTACAGGCTGCAGCCAGCGCAAAAACAAGGTGCGAACACTCAAGGCAGCAGATGCCAGCTGAGGCCAGCTGAGGCCACAGCCCAGCGACCCGTAGCCACCCAACGGGTGAAAGGTGCTCACACGCTACGCATAGTCCTCGGGCAGCAGCCGGCACTTAGCCGGCTGCTTGAGTAAGAACGTGTCGCGGGCATTGCTGCTGGGGCTAAAAGAGAGCATCGAAATTCCATAGTGATGCCTCTACATAGTTGTTGCTGGCCAGCTTCGAGAGCTTGTGTCAAAATTTGTTACGCAATGAGGCAGATGTCGAATTCACGCCCAGCCTCTGTCCATAGTCCATAGTCAGCGCCTTTTTCAGTTCCCTAACCTGGCTCAGCAGAAGCCTCTGAATTTTTAATTCATGTATCTCGCCAAATTTCGATAGTTTTGCCAGCTCCTCTATCGAATGTGCCTTGCAATGAGCTCATCGGCTCCAGGCATAGTGACCATCCTGGGGTCGATCGCTGCAAACAGCTTTAACTTGCTCTGACACCACAGCATAGTGGCACACTCTGCGCCCACCTCGATAACATTGTTATCGATTATTGAATTCAGTTAAGTGACAGTTGAGTGTCAGCTGCAATTCATAGACCGGATTATTTTCAAATTGATTTTGCGTCGCACTTAATGCGCATTGGAACAAATCTGGTGCTTAAGCCAGGCCACACTGAGCACACGGCAACAGATGCGCCATCAAGCTAACAGCTTATGCTTATTTATAGCGCCATTTTAACAGGTGAGTCGAGCGACTCAGAGGGCAATTAGATATTGAACACTGGCCAACAAAAGTCTGCGCATAATGAATGAAATATAAAACGAAAATTCAAAGGGAGAAACTTGTAAAACTCAAAGAATCTCTGTATATCGATGGCTAATAATAGTTGCCTATCGATAAGCATGTAATCGAAAATCTGTAAGATAGATTTTTGTATATTTGCTCAATGATGAGATGGATACACAGATGAATAGACGTATAGCTAGACTTGAAGGCAGTCTTAAGAAGGAGTTCAGACAGGACACTAGGATAAAAGGACTGACAGACAGATGACTAAGCATATCGATTCAGTTTGTCCTTGTCTCAAATATCCTTTCGAGATGACTTCACATTTGATTTTCTTCCATGCAGCCTTTAGTTGCAATATTTACAGGGTATTTATGGGCAGCGTGAGCTGCTTCATTACATGCGCTTAACAACTTTCGCCCTATGCACATATTTGCATAAGTTAATCGTGGCCACGCTCGCTGCACTTTATGGCTTTTGGGGCGTGGCTGGAATAATATGAGTCCAAGGACGACAAAGTGCTGCAGCTCACGGCCAATGCAAACTGACAGCTGTCAATCAAATGGAGTGGAAGGCGGCGTATGATGTCTGCAATCGCTAAAGCCCAAAGGCCATGAAATATGTACCGAACGAGAAAGCCCGCGGCAGCAGCTGAACGTGCGTGTGTATGTGTGTGTGTGTATGTGTGTGTATGTGTGTGTAAGGGTGTGTATTGGAGTCGATGCTGACGAGTGCAGCTGGTATTGCACTTCAAATTGATTAAGCGCTCCACAGCGGCTGAACAGGGCGAAGGTGGCAATTGGATTGGCCAAGTTAAGGTGCCAAGTTTCTGGCCAATGCACACAGCTGCAGGCAGAAACTTTGCAGCTGCAGCTGCTTTAATACCCTGTATTGTTCTCAGTATGCAACAGAGATAAACGCGAGCGAGACTCAGCTCAGACTCCACACTTGCGTAAGTTTTATAGAGCATCTGCTGGCCAAGTAGAGCAAAATACTTTGACTTGTTTAAAAACTATTTTATTGAGTGAGTAAAGGCTGGTCTGCCATATCATAAATGTGTCTATGAAACGACACTGTGTGTGTGTGTGTGTGTGTGTGTGTGTGTGTGTGTGTGTGTGTTGGACAAACAACTTGAGCACACTTGCCACAAAATGACTTGGAGCAGCTGCCAGCTTCTATAGCAGTTCGCACGCATTTGACAACTTCCGGTTGTGTTCAAGACTCTGCAGCAGCAGACACAGAGACGGACACAGGACATAGACAGACACCCACACCCACAGCCAGAGCCATTGAGGCACTCTGAGTAGATTTCAGCATCACTGTCTGCCCGTTATTAAGTTTGCGGCCACAAACTTGCGCTTCAGCAAAGTTTATGCTTCATTTTGATTGGCTTTGTAAGCATCAGCCACCAGCCGCTCTCGCTGCACCACACAGCGCCACCGAGGCCCAAGTAGTGCTTTCCCTTAAGTGCGCAACTTACAGTTTTCGGGTGGGCGTAATTCGGGCGCCTCAAATTTGATGGGTTATAAAGGGGGTATAAATCAGTCTTTTAAATCAGCCTATAACAATTTGCTCTGAATAATCTGTGTATTCTGTGTGCTCTATGTATTCAGTAGAACTTATGTAGTCTCTATATACTCCTTGTTATGTATACTATTTATGCTCTAAATATACTATATACTATTTACTCAGCATATTTTATATACTCAGTATATTTAATACTATATGAATACTATATGAAAACTATTATGAATACATATATACAATGATTTTATAGTCCATAGACTCTACATACTCTATAGAGAGTATATTCCTAAAGATTCTTAGGGATAAATAAATAAAATACTCGTTCTATTCTATACAATCGATCTGTATTCTATAGTCTATAGACTCGTTCTACTCTATACTCTATACACTCTATATACTCTACATACTCTATACAGTCTATATACTCTATATACTCTATATACTCTATATACTCTATATACTCTATATACTCTATATACTCTATATACTCTATATACTCTATATACTCTATATACTTTATGTACCCCATATGCTCTATATACCCCATATACTCCATATACACCGTGGGCTAAGTTTACTTTTCAGACTTTGGGTGGTATTATCAGAAGGTCATAAGTGCGCCCTGCATATTATTTTTTTGCCTTCTGATGCAGCCCCAGGGTGCTTATTATTTTAACTTCATTTGGTTGTGCTCCAACTGCTGCGTTTCTTAGTATTTTCCATTTCCTCTGGAGCACATACTTTTATTTTGCAAATATTATTCTGGGGAAGTGCTGGCGCCCGTGAGTTGCGTTTCTTTTTCGGTTACAAATTGAAACAAACATTTCGAAGTGCAATTTGCATTTAGTTGAAAACTTTATGTAAGCTCGAAACTAAATGCAAACTCTATGAAAGAGGCACAAATATTATTCATGGAAATATTTGACGTTTATTAAATTTCATTGAGCAAAACAAAATTAAGCAAAATGAAACTTTTAATAAATCAAATTTGTTGACTATTGTTGAGGCTCTCAGTGCGGATGCCCTGGACGAGCACACAATGTGGGGTGTGTTTGTGAGTTTAGGCAAAATTAACCTTTTTTTTTCCCCCGTATGCCTATATAAATCGATAAATATAATTGGTCTATGAAATATTTTATAAGGAATAAGTTAATTTTTAAAAATTATATATATTTTATTTTGAATATATATTAGTATTACGAATTTTAAGAATTTTAATTAAAAATATATATTAATATCAATTATTATATACTATATATTAATTATATTTAATATTATATTGTTATATTCTAGCTAGTAGAAAGTTTTGCATGTCGAAAATGTAGCCAAATTGAATTCGTTTCAAAAACTGTGATAATATTTACTGTAGATCCTAATTAAAACCATCCAAAATAAATTTTGTCAATAATATGTTCGAAAAAGTAGAGTTCGTATGATTCCCAAGCAACTTCAATTTTGATCAATATATATATTATATATATATTGATAGACTTTTTTTTGTATTTACGAACATCCCCTTAATGTGTTTTAAAACCAAACAAATATTCTTTTTCTTCAATTTTTTTCAGTGTATCTCTGTGTCTCTCTGTGTGTGTAGCAAAAGTTCCCAATCCCCGCCCCACTTTAAATCGAAGTAACAAAATATAATCAAAGCTAAAAACTATAAAAACAACTACAAACATCAACAAATACAGTAAATACTCGATATAAACAAACAATAATTTCGGCTAGCCGAACCTCAAATACTCTTTCCTAAATTTGCATTGTGTATTAAGTGTGATAAGAAATCTCAAAAAGTTGTCCGAGCTATAAGGAAATAAACACCTTTTTAAGCCTTAAAAAAGTAATCTTAATTTAAATATAAGTTAAAGAAAATTTATAATTCATAGTTTTCCATATGAGTGGCATATCAGATTAATTTTCTTATGTACAAATTCTTATTGGAGATGCAACGTTATTTAATTGGGGTTCTGGGAAATATCCAATTTGATTTGCTGAAGTATTTCACAAATTTCACTAGAAAAATACACAAAGCAGTCAGAGGAATGTTGAAAGAGTATATATAAACATGGATTTATTTCGTTTTTAATTAAAGTGAAAAACAAACATAAAAAAAAATAGCCAAAAATCAAAAGCCAATACAAACTATAACGAAAACTTGTTGGCTGTATCGAAGCTGAGTTCGTTTTGCATTGTTAATTCAATAAGAAACTGATTGAGTGGAAGAAGCCAGAAGGACAACAGCGACAACAGCAGCAGCGGCAGCGGCAGCAGCGGCAGCGGCAGCAGCGGCAACAGCGGCAGAAGCAAAAACTGTGCCAATCAGCTCGGTTTTTTTTCCCCAATTGGATAACAAAGGGATCTGCAGTGCTGCAGACGCAGAACGCCATGCGACATGTCAAAACATCGGAATTACAGGTCCATGGATCAGACCAGCAGCGGCGTCGTCATACGCAAAAAGTTAGCCAATTAATATAGTTTACAACAGCAAAATTCTCAGCTCGCTAAAGCAACAGCTTCCACTTTCAAAAATTGATTTGACTTGCTATAAAACTACAGCTTCAACTTCACAATTCACCACACACCAGCTGAACTCACCACCCACCCAATGCACATTGTCACGGCTTCAAGCTTATCGCATGTCCCAGAGCTTTGAAGTTTTTTGCTTTATCATTTTAACAACACTTTGCATGAACTTTTATCGCACTTAAGCCTCAGCTGCATGAATCTACTCCAAGTGCACCAAACACACGAAAGCTTACAGCTTGGAGTAAGTCAAGTGAAAGCTAAAAAGCACTCCACACTGAAAGCTCTAGGTGGTAAAAGCATATAAAATCGTTTGGTATGCAAATTAAAGTGAAAATTGTTCAATGTTCAATAACTTTTATGTCAAGCATATGTTGAAAGCTTTCTGCAAAGCTTTTACTACTACATTTGTCTAGGACTTTCTGCATTTCATACGCAAGTAATAAAAGTTAAAGCTCATTTAAAAATTGCTAAGAAGCTGAAAGCTTTGCTTCATAGCTTGAGTCTTATGTCCCAGACCGTGGACCATGCTACTTAAATTAAAAGCTTTTCTAATCTTCAGTAAGAAACTCTAAATAAAGGATTACTCTAAAGCTTTCGACGTATTTTATGAATTAATATTGAAAATGCATTAAAAGTTTACGTGCCTCAGCTCTAGCCTCATAAAGCTAAACAATTTAACAGTTATAAAAGCTCAGTCTTATTTACTCAACCTGCAAGCTTTTATGGTCTACACTCAGAGACATGAGCCAATTGCTCGTTGGGCTTTCAACTGGAAGCTCCAATTGTGGCTTTCATCAACATTTGATTCGCTTGAACATGTTATTTGCCGCATGCATCTGCCTCTTTCACGCTCACTCGCTTTCTCTCTCTCTCTCTCTCTCTCTCTCTCTCTCTCTCTCTCTCTTTCTCTCTTATTTATTATAAGCTATATGAGTTACTTCTATCGTTGCAGGACTATGACAGCCGTATGCTTTGTATGCAACCTGCCCATAATGTCGCATCAGGTTGGCCTGGTGTGGCAGGGCGGCAATGGCTGGGACGACTTGGTGCGCGAACAGGTAAATCTTATCCTAGTTTCCGGCATTATAACTTGACTTCACCTCTTGCTGCCTCTCTCGCTCTTTCTTTCTTCCTCTTTCTTTCTCTCTCTCTCTTGTCAGCTGGAGGAGTCGACAATACGCCAGCGCCTTGGCGGCCGTCGCGATTCGGCCGCACAGATAACAACGCCGCCAAGCACGTCGCCGCCGCCTGGCATGCAGCGACGCCGACGCAGCTCGCTGGCTCAGCTCACTGACATATTGCGCGAGTGGAGCGGCGGCGGCAAACAGCATCAGCAGCAGCAGCAACATCAGCAGCAGCAGCAGCAATCGGCCCGCAACAAGGGCCAATTGAATCGTCGCGAGACTCTCGCCGATCTGGCACGCAGTCTGCCGTGGCGCACCTCGACCACAGATGCTGCCACCGGTGCCGGCAGCTCCGGCTCCAACATCGGCCACACCACCACCAGCTACGTAACGCCGCGCAAGCGACGCGAATCGAGCGCCGACTCTGGCATCAGGAGCATGCGCTCCCGCCGCGACTCCAACACGGCCGAGTTCGTCAGGCACTGGAACCGGCGCGAAAGCACCACAGTTGAGGAGCACTCCAGCAATGTCATTGTGCCCGTCGTTGTCGAGTGCACTAAGAGCGTAAGTTGAGACACATAGACAGATCATAATGTGTACATTTAGACATATAGAGTAGAGCCTTAGACTTGGCAAGAAAAATGGTTTGCCTGTGGGCAGACTGAAGATCTTTCCTCAAGCATTTGGCTAAGCGACTCAGAAAACCTTAAAGGACATCCCCTCCAGAAACATAATGAAAATGATAAGAAACTTGACTTGAGTTGACTCTTTCCTTGCACCCACCTAGGGCAGCTTCCTCCTAAGAGCGACAGTTAAGTAATCCACCGGCTTCATGTTTGATTTGTCCTCTGAACCAATCCAGCGCCCACAACCAACTAACCTAACCTATGCATGCCTCTCTCTCTGTCTCTCTCTCTCTCTCTCTCTCTCTCTCGCTGTCTCTCCCCACATCCATGGCAGGCGTCGAGACGCGGCTCGGGCGAAAGTTATTTGTCTAGCAGCCGGCGTGACAGCAATGTTGCCGGACGCGTGACAACGCCACCTCCACCACCCAAATACCAAGTGACCAAGAAGCGCGACTCGCTGGCCGCACCGGAATTTCCCAATTTTCGGCAGGAGCAGCGTCCATCGACCAGCTCCGCCGGCTCAGACTCTGTGCCATTAATCTCAACCAGCACTTATCACCAGGTGGACACGTCCTGTCAGGCGCTGCCGCCGCCAACAATTATCACCAGCTCGGTGACACCGCCGGCCACCAGTCCGACGGCGCCGAAGGGGCGTCGTGACTCCACCACCCAATGCGGTCGCGTCAATCGGCGCGACTCCAAGGCCGGCATCAGTCCCGAGCGAGCGCCGCGACTGCAGCGTCTGCAGCGACAGGCGACGGCCTTCGATGAGAGCTGCTTGCCCGGCGGCAGTCGTCGCGGTTCGCAGCCAGCGCTCAGTCCCGATCCGCCCGAGGACTGTGAGCGTCGCACCTCGCGGCGCGACTCGCTCTCGCCGGACAGCGCCTCGCGCGGCGGTCGACGCGATTCGCGCACGCATCTCTCGCCGGATCGTTCGCACGAGCGCGATGGCAGCCCCAGGCGGCATACGCTGCGACGCCAGAGCAGCTCCGCAGCGCGCTCGACACGCTCACCCGACTCCAATAGCTGCTCCTCGTCGCGGGATCCCAGCCCCTGCTCCAGACCACAGACGACCACCGTCGAGCAGAATCAACGGCCGGCAATACGACGCCAATCCACCACCGAGGAGATACTAATTGCACGCGGCTTTCGCCGTCAATCAACCACCGAGGAGATGATACGTTGTCGCAACTTTCGACGCCAAAGCTCCCAGAGCGACGACGTCTGCCGGTGCGTATCAGCAGCTCAGCCTTAATCTGCGCTGACTAAACACATTTGACACTTGCAGCTATCGTGGCAGACGCGACTCCTCAGCTCAGATCATCGATGGCACCATTGGCACCATGACCGTCGAGACAACCAGCACCTTCTTCGACTCCAGCACACAGACAGGTAAGTGAATGAATAAATTAATATAGCTAAGTAAGTTGGGTAAAAAAAAAAAAAAGATGAAAGAAGTTTTTGAAGTTATCCCAACCATCAGAATAAAGCTTAAGCTGCATAAGTCTTATGAGAATGAATGATATCAGATCTAGATAGCCTCGTCAATAATATAAATGCACTTTCCCAACAGGGTATATACCACTCGTTGCACAATGCGACGTATGCGCAATCTTGCATCAATCATACGCAGCGTGAGCCAAGACAATTCCCATTGCATTTGCTAGAATTTAGCTAAATAGATTTTGACATGTACTCGGTGCAAGGTAAAGTTTGAAATTTCGTTTGGCATTTGAAATTTGTGCTTTTTGGGCGCTGCCAACTTGCGCGCATGTCCTCGAGAGCTTTTGGCGTGAGCTTTTCGTTGCCGCGGCCAATGAAAGTGGCGAGCGCTGGCCGAAAGCCTGCAACAGCTGCTGCTGCTGGACCCGACAGCTGTTCGCTGGCATTGGCCTGCCAACTTGTTGGCGGCGCAACAAACACGTAAAAGATATATTCACGTTAGACTGAGGCGCTGGCAATGACAACGAACGCGCATTGTGGCATCAGTTGGTGTTGAACGCCTCAACGTGCCACAACGCAGCAGAGCCGTGCCCCACACCAGGACCTCGCACACATCGCGCATACTAACCCCAAGCCCCCCAACATCCCCGAAAAAAAAAAAAAACACAGAAACCAAAAAACAACAGCAACAACGACAACAACAACAATAACATTTAGTGTCCGCGAGTCGATAGGCGGGTCGCGTGGCGCGAGTTCTCGGTGTCGAGTCGCGTCAAGTCGCGTCAAGTCGCGTCGAGGCTAGTTGAGAGCTTCGCATCTGATATAAACGTGGCCTTTTAGTATTGTTCGCATCGTAAACTGTAAATACAAATGAAAATTGCCCCACAGCGTAGCGTTCAGCTGCTCCGCGTGCTACACGTTCAGGCCCCACCCCCGCCAACCATCCGTGCGTCCCGCCATCCTTCCGTCCGTCCGTCCGTCCGGCCGTCCGTGCCGTGCCGTGCCGAGCCGTTTGCCGACTGCTTCATTCCCTGCGCATACATTTATTGTTGCGTTGCCGCTGCCGCTGCCACAGTATTTACTTAACGCGTGTTGTTGTCTTTTTTTTATGTTTTTTTTCCTGTTCGCACAAAAGCATATATATCAAAGAGATAACAGAGTGAGAGAGCGACGAGAGCACGTGAAGAGAAGTTGCTAAAGGAAAACGCCAACAAACAACGCCAAAAGCAAATTTTTGTTTTTGTTTTTTGTTTTTTGTTTTTTTTTTTTTTTTTTTTTGTTTGTTATTCGTCGTTTTTCTGCTGTTGTTGGGCGTGTTGCAACCGCGTGTTGCAACAGCAACCGACGGCAACGCGGTGGCCGAGTACGCTGTCAGCGACGTTGCGCCGCTGCGCTTCGCACGCCGCCAACAGCTGCCGCTGCAGCAGCATCAACAGCAACAGCCGCAGCAATCCACCAGCAGCAGCGCCAGCAGCAGCAGCAATCGCAGTCGCAGCGGTCTGTATACAAATAAATATTAATCTAAGCTCTAAGTTTAAGCAAGTTTTATAATATATATATAATATATAATCGGGAGTGCAAACTGTTGCTTTAAAGTGTTTCACATATAAGTCAGACACTGACAGATATGAATATATGTGAGAGCCGCGTTAACATTGATCAGACATTGAACAGACAAATCTATTAAGATCCATTCTTTGCTCACATCAAAAGCCAAGATTCATATTTAAATCTTTATCTTTTTTTTTCTAAGAATCTCAATTTTATTGACACTCAAGCTACAGCTTATATATGCATATAGGATATATAATTCTATTATATATATTATATTATATATTATATATATTAATACAGATATTTATTCCTAATGTTTTATTATAATACTTGAAAACAAATTTAATTTTTATTAATCAAATTTAGTATTTATTATTATTATTATTTTTCTAACATTTTTTTTATATATATAAAATTATTTTTTTTTTTCCCCGAATATATTTTTATGTTAAGAGAAAATTTTTCAATTATATAAGAAAGTAGATAAATACAGACTAGTAATTTTTGTAACTTTTTTTCCAAAAATTATATACATATATATATAAATTGCTTTAAATCAGCCTGAGACTCACAATTTCGTTTTGCATATGATTAAACTCTATCGGAAGCTTCAGCCCTGACATCAGCGCAACGGCTTCTCTGCTGGGGCAGCTCTTTGGCTATGACTGTGACATTACTTTTTTCACAATTATCAATTAGTTTCCTTAGTTATTTGACCACACAATTCGAGAGATATAGATAAAGAGTTCAATTTAAATTCCCACTTTGTTTATGTAGAGGTCACCTTAAAGCCAGCCTCTGACTAGATATAGGACTAACTTAAAGATATTTATACATTGCAAGCAAGCGACTCAGACTATTTCAGTTACTACCCACTGCGAGCAGAGCGTTATTATCTTTAAGCGATATCTAATGTTCACAGAGCTAGATAAATGCATTCACACATTTCTTGCTGTGCCCCAAAAAGTAGGCAACGCGAATGACACACATTTCACGCATTTCACTCTGTTTACATACAACACGCTCTCTCTCTCTCTCTCGCTCCTTGTGTGTATGTGTGTGTGTATTATGCACGCCCACACACACACACAGACGCGCGCGCGTATTACTAATGCCAAAGAGTTAGCGAAGTGCGCCTCAGTTTGTCACAACTGACTTTAATGAATGAAAGTACCTAGCCGATGTATGTCTCTTTGTGCGAGTGTGTGAGCGTATGTGTGTGTGTGTGCGAGTGTCTGTGTGTTTGCTGACAGCGAACAAATGAATGAGTGTTCACTTGGCTGGCAGCACCATCTGCAATGCTATCGCGCACTCTCGCCCACTCTCGCCCACTCTCTCTCTCTCTCTCCCTCTCACTCTCTCCGTTCTCTGTCTGTCTGTGTATTATGAATGAAATGTGAGTTCAAGTTCTGCGTTATCTGCTTTTACAAGCAGCCCACAATGTTGCAACGCTGCAGCGCAACAACCACAAACATCCCCACCCGCCACCACCGCCGTCCACAGTGCCCCGAGTTGCCCAGAAGTAACCACAGCTTGTGGCAGATGCAACAAGTCTTTGGTCTTGTTGTCTGCCTGTTGACATCTTTTGCTCTCGCCATTTGAATCGCACTCAGCCAATTGCCAATTGGCATTCAAATATTCATGAGACTCACTTTTTATTCAAACGCATTCACAACTATTCATTACATTTATTCAATTGAAATGCATCCACTCTCGCTTCGATTGTCGACAAAACTCTACATTTTAAACGCCCATCTGTTGAGTCCCATAAATAGAACGTTTATTCGCTTCACGCTTTCCAACACTAGACACATTTAACTGCACTTTTACTTCTCATAATTTAGTTTGATAAATAACTCTATCTCTCTAAGGCAGCTCAACATGACTCAGATATAATTTATGAAATTTATTGCCAAATTTTTTTTTTTTTTTTTTTCATGACCTCAATAAAAATACATATACTATAGATATATGGGTCTATAGAATTTATAGAGAAATTCGGACAATGGTAATCATCATATCATGTATATATGTATCACATCCAAGCTATATATGACTATAGTGTTTAGTACCAATTCGATTATTATATGTATAAATATTGCATATATTCACCAAGGGGCATATGCTAAATATCGTAAAGCTATATCAGATATGGGTACACATATTTTTATAAATATTCCCATATATTACCCATTTCCACTGTGCCTCCTTGCTTTAGTCAAGGCAAAGGAACAGAGCGTAACTTGCTTATTGTATGCAAAGCCAATATACTCTCTTGCAATTGGAGCTGTTGAAGCAGTTGTATGTGTGCGTGTGTAGCTCCACCACTTCATGTTAAAGCCGTTGCCGGAGCTCTTAATTGTGTGAATATTGAATTACTCCATTTCGATATAAAACATATGCCGTGCGTTTCGCCCCAATTAAACTCTTGTCGTCCAATTAGCAATCGTATACATCTGCATATTATGTATGTATGGACATACGTATGCATATCAAATTTAATTATTTTATATTTCATATACATTTCTGTTGCACTGTAAATCGAAATGAATTGCATTGCTCTGTGCGTGTGTGTGTGTGTGTGTGTGTTTCGATATGAATTTATTAACATTTTCTCCTCAATTTTTTTGCCCTTCGGTTGCATTTAATGAACATTTAAAATTGGATTTATTTGGGGACTTTTCTTTTGACGGCCTCCGTTTACCTTGTTTGTTTATTGGGCAATAGGTTTATTGCATTTTACGACCATGGCCAACATTAATTAATGGACCCCAAAGGCAATGCCGAGAGAGAGCAACGTGAGCAGCAAACAGACTGTCAAATACCCTGTAAATAAAGAATTCAATACATCTCAGTTTCGTGTAGCCCTAAAGAGGCACACACTGCCAAATACCCTGTAGTTAGCATATAAATTAAAACAGCGCACGTTAAGCAAGCAATGTCGGAATGCGTTGAATACCCTGTAAACAGACCAGAAGAGAATTATCTGCATACATAATAAAATACCCTATAATCAAAACAGTAACTTAGCCCAGACATACCTTGGGCATTTCGACTACAAAATACCCTGTAATCAGCTGTGAAACTCAATTAAAAAAGGTTTACCTTTATATATCATATACTATCAAATATCCTGTATTCAAATCAAATATTCAATGAGATTTGAGTGTGTGTATTCAATTACAAGACAATACCCTGTAATCGAATCTGAAAGTCTATCACTCTTATGGTATTAAATACCCTGCATTCGGACCAGATATTCAATGAGATTTGAGTGAGTCTTACAACTCTAGACAGCCCAGCCTATGATACGATCAGAGAGTCCATCAAATGTATGTGAGGCCAGTGACAATAGAATACCCTGTAATCGCACTAGAAAGTCACTTGCAAGGTCATATATATATAAATACACCACACATACAGGGTATCGCAGTAGCCAATCTGTTACCTAATCAAGTGCGAACTTTCTACTCTCAATTAACAATGTGTCAAGCTGCAACAACTGCCATAGAATGTCTTTGTCTCCGATTAGCAATGAGAGCTGCAACCAGCAGATGCCTGAGAAGCCATTGCCACGGCCATTGTCAATGTCAATGTCATTGCCATTGTCATTGTCATTGTTATTGTCATTGTTATTGGCTTTCATGTTGTAAGCAACTTGCAAATTGTTGCACAAATCCAATTGAGCTAGCGGCAAGCGTGGGGCAAGAAGGTCGGATTAGAGCTTGTGCCAGGTGAAATAGCTTTGATGCTGCTGCTGCTGCCTCAGCCCCTTGGCACATGCAACGTTGTGGCAACTTGGTAAGCGATGCCACACACACACACACACAAACACGCACATCCAACACATCGCATCAGTTATTAGATTCTTGAGATTGTTGCTTTTTTGTTGCGCACAAAGTTGTAAAATGATGAAAGTTTGTGCAGTTATGAGTTTTGGTCAAGGTGCTGGCCGTGCCACAAATTGAATGTGTTGCATGCCACATGCACGTTGCACAACATCGCAATTGCTCTCTCAATCCGAGACGACGAAGCAAAGGAACAAGAAATGAGCTCACCATCACCATCAACATCCATCAGACATGAAGGTTCATTAAGCATTTTGACAGTTGTGCTACTTCGAGCTTTTTGTGTCAGTGTTGGGAAGCATTCAAGTATATATATATATATATATATATAATATTAATACATGGTGAGCAGATAATCCAGAAATATATTGCACGTCATCATTGGTATATACATTGACATCAATGTGTTGGTATCTATGGCTCAATAGCCTTCAAACATGAAGGTTCATTAAGCATTTTGACAGCTGTGCTACTCTTAGCTTAGTGTTGAGAAACGTTAAAAAGCTTTGTGCAAAGCAAAGTGTGCAAGTAATCTATAGAAATTACATAAATTGCTCAGCTTCGGTTTAGCTCACTTGAACAGCTGTGACACTCTAAGCGACAGTGCTGAAAAGTGTTGAAATGTTTGTAAAGTGAGCAAAAATGCTGCAATCTGTCAGTGTTGGTAAACTTGGTACCAGCTGACCAACACAGAACTGAAATTCAATTCTAAGCAAACTCTTTGGCAACTGAGAGCGCGTTAAGGGTGAAGCCTTTAAATTTCTATATACTTTATGCAATTACATAAATTCCAGATACCGAGCAAAATATGAAATCAAAATAGCAGATAAATTTGTAAAGTTTTTAGATTTAGCTTTGGGGCAACTGACTCGAGTCGCTGGCACGGTCTAATCTTGCTGTGCTTGGCCTCCGGCTAAGGTCGGCCATACCCCTACTATTTGCTTCACTTTTTTTTTTGGCTTTTTTGTTGGTTTTTTTTTTGTTTAATTTTTATACCTAATTGCAGTTTGAACGGCGAAGCGCTGACCCAAGCATAAAGTTGAAGGCAGGCGAAAAGGGATAGGGTTGCCACACACAGGGTGGTTGCGCGTTGCGATGTGGCAACTGCGACACGCTTTTCAGTTAATTTATGAGCGGCGCCGCCGAGCTGCTGCTGCCGCAGCCGCCGGGCGTTGGCCATTTTTAGATGCTACAACAAAATGAGCAACAATGTGATCCAACTCAAACTATGTAGATACACACATATATATATATATATATATAAATGTGTGTGTGTATTGTATGTGAGCCTTTTGCAGTGTTGGTAAATTGCTAAAAGGCTCAAGGCCAAGATGCTGACGTTTCACGTTCGTCTAATTTGGCATTGATTGGTTTATGTCCATTGGGATCTTAGCAACGGTGATACATACATATATATATATATATATATGTATATATATATATATATATACATAGTTAATGTCAGCTTGCCTTGAGCAGTGTTGGTAAATGGCTAAGGTCAATAGCTTGATGCACGTTTGATTAGCCATTCACAGATTTATGTCTAATGAGACTCAAACTTTGTCTATTTATGTGTATATCAGATATATATATTGGTATATGTCATGTTTTTTTGCTAAAAACAAAAAAAAAAATCCTCAAGGTCACGACGTTGGTTCGCCTCGTTGTACACGTTTCATTAGCCATTGATAGGTTTATGAATGCATTAATAACACAGCCAATGCCCGGATGCCTCGGCTTTAATTGATGGATTATACTTGATTGATTTATGAAGCGCTCGTCCCTTATAAGTATGTGTAATTCAATTTTCTTTCTCTCTCTCCTATGATTCCTCTATTTTCGTGTATGTTGACAGATTCAATTAAAGCTATGCGCCGCAACTTGATTGATTTCTTAATGAGTTACTTTGACTTGCTTGATTGAGCTCTTCAATTTTGTGTATTGTTTTGTCGCCCTCGACATTGGTTCGATTGACTGTGGTACAATGGGCACAGATTATGATAACAACTATAATGGATTGCAACTATGATTGATTGATTGATAAGTATAGCTGAAGCAGCTTAGAAAATCCACAATCTACTTGATTCCTGCTGGATTGATGTGTTAATTCAGTATGATTGCTGCCTATGATTAATGTGCGAATGATTGACAATGGAACTGTTAACTGTAGAGTTACTTTTACTAGCCATAGGCTAGTATAATTTAATCAATTGACATTTGATATATTGTTTGATTGATGAGCTATGATTGATGCATGATTGATTAACAATAGAACTCTTACTTTGTAAACCTACTGGCTTTAGTCTATAGTCAGATATTGTTTGTTCAATTTGAATTTGATATATTGTTTGATTGATGAGCTATGACTGATGCATAATTGATTGATAATGCAGCGGTTAGCTTTGTAAGGCAATACTTACTAGCTTTAGTCGATAGTCGACACATAGTTTACTAAAATTTAATTTGATTTAACGCAAAGAATATAGTCATAAGCTATGTTTGTTAATCACTCAATTGATTGAACAACATGTGTGATGAGCCGGACTTTCATAGCTCTGGCAGTCTATTGGCAGTCAATCGACATACTGATTTATTAGTGCCAGCTGGCGACACTTACGAACTCAATGTATATTAGATTATGCTACTTAATGAATTCGTTTCCAGACTCCAGTCTCCGGGCTCCAGGCTATAACAATAAAAGATATATATTATATATCGCATAGAGTAATTGGCAGTTGAAACAGTCGCAGACGCGTAATTGATTGTTTGCTTAACGAGTTTAGTTGACTAACTGATTGATTGGCTGCTATAGCGGATGCCCAAGTGGCAGCTCGTATTGAGTCGCACTCATAACGCAGCTCGTTTCGGCCAAATGTTGCAAGATTAACAGCAGCTGCCGCTGCTGCTGAGACTGCCGCTGCTTCTGCTAGCGCCGCAATCCTCAAAAATCTGCAACAGTTTTCTTCGGCCATCATAAAACGCAAATTGTTATGACCGCCATTCCGGGCCAAGCACTCAAGCAAGGCCTGGCCATAAACAACAGCGGCGCCGCTGCCCACGCCAAGCGAAAGCCATCGATGCCATCAATCTAAAGACTCGGCAACAGCTAGCTGCGATTGCCTACCTCTCCACTTCATTGCTCTACTCGTGACTTATTTTCTTAGCTCAGCTCGCCTCGGCTCCTTGTTTCTCTTTTCTTTGAGTCTCTTTCCATCTACTTCCGTCTTCTCTTTTATCTGCATCTTCTCTTCTCCGTCTTCTTACTTTATCTCTCTTATTGTTTTCTCTCCACGACTTCCTTTTTTCTAATTCTTTTTACTATTCTTCTTTCCCTTTTCGTTTAGTATCTTCACTTTTATATATTCACTTCTTATCATTCTTCTTCTCTTCTCTTTTCATTCTTCTATGTTTATCTCTTTATGACCTTCTATTCTCTTATTTTCTTCTCTGTATAGAATTTTCCCTGCTCTTCTATCTCCATTTGTCTTCTCTTTTCTTCTCTCGTTTTCATTTTCTCATTCGTCAGATATTCTCTTCTACTATCCTGCTGTCTCGTCTTTGTTTTTATCTTCATTTCTTTACCTGTCTATTCGCTTGGCCTCTCGTTCCTTTCTTTTTGTCTTATTATTTTCTCTGTTCTTCTCTTTTTTACCTTTCATTGATCTTTCCTCTTTTGTTCGCTCCCTTTTTCTTTCATTTTCGCATATTCACGTCTTATCTGTCCTTCTTCTTGTCGTTTTCTCTGTTCTTCTCGTTTCATTCCCCTCTCCTTTCTTCTTTTTTTACCCTATATTTTTCTTCCCTTTCTCTTCACTCCTCTACTCTCTTCATTCTCTCCTACTCCCCTCCATAATTCCACTTGTGTTAACTGTCATGTTTCCTCCACCTTTTCGTTTCGATTTGCAGTTTCGTTCGCCTCTAGCAATTGAGCGCCTCACCTGATAGGCTGCCTCCTCGCACTCACTCTCCCGCTCACTGTCCCGCTCACTCACGCCCTTGGCAAGATGTATAATGCCATTAACAGCTGTCATTTCTTGAAATATTTGACAGCCGGACAGCCGTTGGAGAAAGTGTCGCAAAGCAACAGCAACAGCAACAACAACAAGGAGCAAAAACAATAAATGAAGAAAAAATACATAAACTGAGAATTGGACTAGAGGCCGGCGCCACAATCATAATAATAATAATAAAAATAATAATAAAAATAATAATAATAATATTATTATTTTTATTATTACATTTATTGAGACAGTATTTTAGTTTCGTGGCAATTGGACTGCGCCCATTCGCATTATTTATGTGCGTGAGCTCGTGTCTGTGTGTGTACGTGTACGTACGTGTGACCCCAATTGCCCCTTTGACCATGTTTGAGCACACGAAAACAGAATAGTCTACCCAAGACTCAGCTCAGTCTGCAATACGAATTGCCTACAATAAAACTGAAACTAAAGTTGAGATCATCCCATCCCATTCAAGAGTGATATAACTTTCGATAATTATACGTCAGCACAAGTTATCGATAACATTCTGTTATTCATAAGATCCATTTGATCAGCTGCCACACAGTGCTACCCCATGTCACTCTTATTACAGGGTATGCTTGGCTGGCGCTTGTAAACTTAAAACGCCGCCAACACTCACTAATTGGAAGCAACCTATCAGTTGCTTTGGCACCACAAATGGCCAAACAGACGACAGTGGCAGGCAAGGACGAGGGGCGTGGCTAGCCAGGGGGTAAGACGAGGCGAAGACATAGCGTTTAGCTTTAGCTCAATTAACAGCATTTACAAATAGAATGGCCGAGCTGACCGTACACAGATTCATTAAAACACGAAAAAATACACATACACACACACGCACAGTCAAGGCACACACACACACACACACACGCAGGCAATGCAAACAAATAAATAATAAGAAAAAAGAAAAGCAAAGCAAAGCTGCTTCTACGAAAAGAGAAAGAAAGACAGGGAGGGAGAGAGAGATAGAGTGAGCGAGTCAGTCATTACGCGCGTGTGTGTGCGTGTATGTGTGCTTGTGTGTGTGTGCGTGTGTCTATATATTTTAGTAATTTGGCTTAAACATGCAGAGTCCAGCAGCAAGACGCTGAGCAGCAGGCGACGACAATAGAAAATCACCTGACCCATTAGACGGTAAAAGCGTATAAAACTTAAATGACATGTGCGTGTGTGTGTGTGTGTGTGTGTGCGTGTGTGTGTGTGTGCGCGCGCCCTGTTGGTGTTGAAGTTTGAAGTTATTGCTTTCATTTCGGCTAGCCTGTTGTTAGTTGTTTGCTTCGCTTTCTTTTTGCTGCTCTGCCTTCATCGTCTACTTCCTCTTTCTTTCTGGTTTTGCTTTTTGTTTTTGTTGTTATTTGGCAAACGTTAAGAATTTAATTAAGTTCCAAGTTGTGAGCCATACATTCATATCATCAGTATGTATTACAAATATACTGTATGCTCCATATATATGTATATAAATATATATATATATATAAATATATAGGATTAGCTTTAGCTGCTGGCGAAAGACTTTAACTAGCTGCGTTTTGCTTATTGAATCAATTTATGTTGCTCTAATTAAATATATATTTATATATATATCGGGAGAGATTGAGAGGCAGAGGAAGAGAAAGAGCTAGAGAGAGACAGACATAATAATATAAGACTACTTTGTTCACTGGCCGACTCTTTCGACTGAGTCTTTTCATGCCCTTTACGCATCCAAATTTATATTTGAGTCAGAGATCGAGCAAAGCGCAGCTGAGCTACAGACAGTCAGAGTTGAAGCCAGCTAGGAGTCAAGTGAGTATTTTGACTTGCAGAATCCGTGAACACATTAAAACAACATTCTCCGCGAGCTTTTCACACCTTTAGTTCGAGCATTTGTCTAATCATTTCAACTGATTTTCATAATTTCCTATTTAGTAAAAGAACTCTAAGTAATAAACTCTTAAATGAGTAAAACCTGAAGCATTTAGTGCCACTGTTGACCTCGCCATGTTCACTTTACATATAGAGAGATATGTAGATAGATATAGATTTTTTGTCTTCTAATTTGTTTTTTATAACATGCAAGTCACTGCTTTCTGTGCTCCATGTTTATCTTCATACTCACTCCATCTCTAACCCTTTACAAATGAATAATCTAATAAGCTATTCCTTATGCCTTATCGCTTACCCCCATTTGCCTCAATGTTAATACAAGCCTTGCTTGGGCCAGAGTTAAGTCTTGTGCGTCTTGAAGCATATTCTTTTAATTAAAGTCCGAATATATATATATTCCATACGTCCCAGATCACACATTAGACTTAAGCCTGTCTTTAGCTCTGATTTGCTACTTTATAATGTCAATTAATATATATATTTTAATTATATGACAAAAAAAAATCAAATAAATCTCAGCTTAAGCCTAACTTAAATTTTCACCTTAGGCAGAAGTCCAGGTGCGACCTTTATTAACCTAGAGCACTTGCCATACTAGTTTGGCTCATCACACTTTAGCTGCAGGTTCGGTTTCGGCTTAAGCATGTCCAGTAAGCCCAAAGCATATATTTGGGACAGCTCAACTTAGGCCGAGATCTACTCCATTTGATATATGTACATATATCCCTTCAGTCAACTGACGCGATTGATTGCTCCTGTTTGTGGCACATCCTTGATGAGTTTAAGTGTCACATAGAAAATGAATGGAAAGAAAATCGAATCGTGTTCCAGCTGGCATACATGAGGCATTTCGTGACTTGTCCAACAATTTGATATGCAATGCCACAGAATTTCAACAAATCCAAAAACCTCAATCACAACTCGCAGCCAACACAGCGTCAACTACTTTCTAGCTCAGCAAGCAAACAAAAATCTCTGCCACAGCAAATGAGTTAAGCGAAAAAAATAATAAAGAAGAACAGGAGGGAGCGGCAAGTGGGAAATAGAAAAAAGAGAAAGAGGAAAAAAAAAAATAACAAGTGGCAAACCAAGGACCGTAACATGTTGATGCTTTGCTAATTGGAGCAGCCAAAAGACATGGAGAGTGAGATGGGAATAACGAAGTGGAAGAGCCAATGGGGTCCTGCATGACGTGGCAGCAGCAGCGGCAGCGGCAGCGGCAGCCGCAGCAGCAGCAGCACCAGCACCAGATGAAAATAATTACAAAACAGTTTACTCAATAAAATTCCGAATGATTTAACTACAACAACGACGCGACAAGGCGAGGACAAGGTCCACAGGATGGCAGCTGCAGGAGCATGACCACAGACAGGCAGACAGACAAGCGGACGGACAGACGAAGTGACAGACCAACGGCCGAGTGGACAGTGGCACACGGAGCATCAAAGGCAGAGCCGAGCAAGGCGAAAGTTTTACCAGAATGATGAAGCTCGCGCCGAGGGCGGACGGTTGGGGCAGGAGGCGGCTCGCATAGCTGACATTGATTGAGCGAGGACGAGGACGAAGTTGAGCGCAAGGATGTGAGTGAATGAGCAAAGATTGTCAGGCATTCGATGTCGTAGACAGCGCCCGGCTACGGCCCCCCCCAAACCATAACCCAACAATTTCCTCTGCTAGCTGACTTCGCTCACCCACTCTACCACTCTCCACATTTCCATTCTCTGCCTCTCTCACTCACCCCATCTGTGCTGTGGCTGCTTCTCTTTCACGCAGCTGACTCACCTTTCTGAAATGCAAAGCTTGTAAACTTCGCCATGGCACATGGGGTACGTTGACCGGCGATGACAGTGCTGCTAATACTGTGTGCACGCAAATCGACAATGACAGCCGAAACACATACACACACACACACACACACACACACACAGCAAGCTGAATAACTTATTTAGATACCCTGTAAGGGAACGAATTCAAACTCAACCAAACTCTTGCTATAACTTTTTGGGAATCACAAATAAATATATTTACTTATATCTTTATATAACTAATTTTCATGCAAATTTTTACTTATTTCTGTAGCAAGTTTGAATTCTTTGGCTAAAAACCTCTTGGGAATTCCAAACAAATTCGTATTTTATTTGTTACTATAAGCACAGCAGAGCCAGCTAGTCGGGTCAAGCATGATTTGCATAGTGGCTTAGGGTATGCAATGCATAATATACCCTGTAACTGTATTCTAGTAACTAGAAGTTGACTGTTTACATTTACAGGGTATTTACAATTTGGCCAAACGAAACGGCCACCAAGAAAAAATAACAATTTTGTTTTTGCTCATGTAGGAAAAAAGTTTTTCGCTTTTCGTTTCGGCACGCAAACACAAGATTTTCACACCACATGTGTGTGTGTGTGTGTGTGTGTGCGTGTGTTTTCTACATTTAAGAAAGAAAAGAAAAAAAAAAAAAACAAAAGTAGAAGAAGCAGAAACCATTTGAAAACTGAATTAACTTTTGTTGCACTTTGGCTGCTGATTTTTTTTTCTGGTTTTCTCCCCTTTGTGGCCGCCGCGCAGCTCCATTTCACATATGCCTCACACTCCCATGGCCACAGCTCCAAACATATCCAAAAACTTTTTATGTAAATAGCAGCAGGCAAAAGGGTAGAAATATATGTTTATATATCGCCCAGAGATTTCTCTGCCCCCACTCCCCTCTCACACACTTTCTCACGCTCAGAGTGTGCCCCTTGGCAATTAGACCATATCTCTGTAGATTTGCTAAATGCTTGCCAATCTCTTGACTAGAAATTGGAAATTAAAGCATGACAAGAAAGCGAGCTCCAGTTGGAGCGCTCGACTAGGTGATAACGTGCTGCTTTGACTTGGAGAAGAAGAAAGATTTAAAGAAGAGAAAGAATATAATTTATAAAAATACTAGCTCTATTTCTTCACCATCTCCATATCTCTTTATCTGCTTACCTTTCTCTCTCTCTTTCTTCTCCCCTATTTCACTATCACTTTTTCCCCTCTCCCTTTCACTCTGTTTCTCTCTATATCTCCTTTTTCTTTTACAATTTTCTCTTCATTTTTTTCTATTTATGTTATCCATCTCGAGAGAAACAGAGAACTCCTTCTCTTCTTCCTGTTCTCCTTACGGCGATCTTTCCTGCTCACTCAAGTTCTCTTTCTCGCCATCTACCGCTGTCTCTCCCTCTCTCTCTTTCTGACCGTTTCTATTTTTTTGTTATTTCACTCTATCTTTCTTTCTTTTAGTCCCTCTCTATTCGTTTTCCTATATATCTCTTCCTCTCCTATTTACTCTCATTCTCTGCTTGTCCGTAACTTTCCTTTCATTTCCCATTTTCTCATCTACCCTCCCTACCTCCTTCCCTTCTCTCTCTCTCTCTCTCACTCTCTTCTCACACACACCACTTGCCACATGCAACAAGTGGCGCATCAAATTGTTGCATGTTGATAAATCAAATTTGCTACGCTTTGCGGCACGACGCGCCTTGGCGCCAGTCGCCTCGGCTGCCTGCCAAATGGGCATACAAAAAATATAAATAAAAATTAATCACAACTCGAAAAAATAACGAGGCGTAGACTTCCGCTCAAACTCGCTCACAGTTGGCAATGGGGCATATTGGCCTTGACATCTGGCTAGAGATAAGTGGACATAGACTCCGGGTGTTAAGCCGAGCCCATTGTAGGCGTGGCAAGGGGTTTACTGATTGTACTCTATCAATGTACCCCAGTTGAGGTACTCAAGCGATAGAGCTGTGAATGGTAGAAGTTCTAGCTCATTAGCTGGACAACTTTTGCTTACCACGAGCAAGTATTTGGTAGTCGCTTACGCCCGGTTAGCGGTTTATGTTTTGCTCTTTGCTCTTCTTGCCACATGTGGGGCCATGAAGGTCGGGGGCAGGGCTTTCTGGTCTAAAAGCAGACGCAACATTTTTACGCACGTTAATTCCATTAAGAGGCGCATTATACCGCGGGGCGTTTACGTGCCGAGTGGGCGTGGCCAATGGAATTTATGCTGCATACTTTTTGGCGAGACGCGCAAACATCTCGTTAAGACATGTGCGCGATTCAGTCTGCCTTTGTCTATGTGTGTATGTGTGTGTGTGTGCGTGTGTGCGTGTGTGTATTTTATGATTTTATGGTGCGTCGCGCTTATCAATGCGCCGGCAAGGGCCGCCCGCCCGCCCACCTAACGACCCCCTTCGTGGCCCATTTACAAATTAATTAAAAAGTAAAGTGAAGTGAAGTGACCCAAATGCCGTCACAGACATTGGCTGACGGCGCCTGGAACAATGACGCCGTTTCTGCTCAGCTCCGGCCCCACTTGACCCCAAAACAACATGTGAAACTACGCAGGTGCCACGCCCATGTGACACAGGACGCCTACTCGACTGGGGCGTTTGTTAAAATGCAGACAGACGACGGCGAGCTACACTTAGCCCTGCACTTCACAGCGTGCGTGTATGCCGAGATCTGAGTCAAGAAATGGCCAGCTCAAGTCTGAGCCAGCTCGAGCCTAGCTGAAGTTTCAACTGAAATCCTTTATAATCACGATCTGACAGGCAGCTAATTAGCCAAGCTGTCAGCCGCACAAGCTGCTGCATGGCATATGCCACAGCTGATGACGTTGCAACAACTGATTTGAGCCCGACAGGCGAAGCGCCAAGGCTGCTGAAACTCTCTATGCCCAGTCGAGCTCAGATTACTCGAGTTAGCTAAAACAATTTCAATTCTCGAGTAGAATCGAACTACAAAATGTATTCAATGCTGCAGTTTCGATCGACTCGAATAATTTTGCTCTGATTTGAAGCTTAAACAGCTTGACCCAATAACTGCAACTGCGATAAAACATAAATGGTTCAAGCTATTGGATTGTTATTGGTTTCCCTGCGAAGCTGTGTGTGGCGTGTTTGATTAAATAGCTGCCCCAGCGCAAGTTGCAATTTCGCAGAAATCGCTTCAATATGTGCGCTGCTCCTGCAGCAATAGCTACGAGCTGCTTCAACCAGAGACTGCAGCCAATTGGTGACCAACTGAGCTGCAACACATCTATGAGACACTTGCAGCATTGCTTCTATGGCAACTGAATCGAAGCTGCCTTTTATTTCACATTGAGTGGAAGCTCTTATATCTTGACACTGAATAAATTCATGTTAACATTTCTTTTTTTTTTTTGGTAGCCATAAATTGCCGAGAGTCTTCAAAGCAAAGCAGCATTGGTGTTACCTTAATTCCCTTGCTTAAGATATTAGCTCTCTTTCAAAACTCAATTTAATTTCTGCTAGGAAATGGCATTCGCAGATGATTGCATAGAGTTTTATTTTTCTACTGTGATTGTGATTGCACAATGACTTAGACCGAATGGCTAAGCTAGCCAGCTCGCTCCTACTCATCAGCTGCTATCCTTTCCTCTCTTGCTCCCTCTTTCTTCTCACTTTTGCTCTTTTTTTCGCTCTATCTCATTCGATCCGTGTCGCGCTCTATCTTTTTCTCTTTCACACTCAGTTTCTCACTCTCTCTATATATATATATATGTATATATGTTTTCTTCGCTTATGTCACTCTTCCTCTCTCTCTCCCACTCTCGTTCTCTGTCTCATATTCAATCTTTCCCTCCCTATCTGTCACTCTTTTTCTTTTCCTCTCTCAACCTATCCGTTTCTCTCAATATCTCTATCTGTCATAGTCTCCCTCTCTCTTCCTATGACGCAAACGTAGTCGACTAGTAGTTTCATCTGCAACTTCACACAATCTCTCAGCCTCACACGTCACAGCATCACCTCATAACATATTCTTCATATGCCACACATATTTCTTCTCTCTTATTAACAGCACATGCTGTCATGGCTTATAGGCTTCAAATTCCTAAACACTCATGCTGAGGCACACCACAAGCTTAGCCCATATTAAACACTTTATAAACAAATACTTCAGCTGCTGCATGTTATCGATAACATATTGCTATCGGAAATTCTATGCCTTTGGCGTGGTCAGCCCGGGCAATCAAAGTTCCAACTTGCTCAAAGCCAATTAGCAAGGCTTCAGTTGACATTTTTAACTTGAACGAGTCCTATTCAATGGGCCTTAACTATGTTGGGCAAGACTCTTAAAAGCGCTCCTTAAATTCAAGTCTTTGGCCTGCTGATGTAGCTGGTGGACATGCCTGTAACAAAGTTTTGTCCCCAATTAAGCGAGCTTAAAGATAAATACATTTTCGTATCTAGCTGTGCCTAGTCAATAAATTGATAAACAATTGCACTCCTATATGATGGGCTAATAAAATTCAATAGAAATTCTTTAATCTTTGATTGGCTGTGCTGTACTGTGCTGTGCTGTGCTGTGCTTTGTAAGTTGAGTGGAATTTCAAGGCTTTTGAAAGATCTCAAATTACTTGCGCTCAATTAGGCTCAAGGGCTGCGCTGGCACGCCCATCTTGCTGCTGCAGCTACTTATTTGCAAGCTTTGTGCACTAAACAAATAGCTGTCGTTGATAGCTGAGAAGGGAGAGAAAGAGAGAGAGAGACAGAGAGTGCGGGGGGAGTGGAGGAGGAGGGCGCGAATGTGGGCGAGTTTGTCTGGGGCTTAGCTCGCAATATGCAATTCATTGCAGTCACAGTTTGCTCTGGCTCCCCATTCCGCCCCTGCCCCACTCTCTGCTGTTAGCTGACTGCCAGTCACGAGCCATTAGGCAGCCATTGTTTTGGCCAGAGTCAGAACAGAAATATTATAATAAGAAGATGAAGAAGCAGAAGCTGAATCTCAAGCAGCAGAGAAAACGTAGCGAAAATCATTCGACAATGGTTAAGAGTTCCCAAAAAGGTCACAGACTCGAGACTCGAGACTTGAGACCCGAGCGCGCGCGCCCGCTCGCTCCCCACTTTGACGGCTGCACGCCTAATTTGCAGCGCCACAGCTGAGCCACACACACAGACACACACACACACGTACTGAAGGGAGACCCGAGGCAGAAGTTTCGCATTCTTCCCGGCCATTAGTTGGTAATTTATCAAAGTCATGAATTTATATTTAAATGTCTCTCGCTCAAGCCGCAGCCAAACTGCAAATTGCAGCTGCAAAAGTTTCCATTTTCTGGCTTGTCATAAAAGCCAGTGGAAAACTTCAGATTGTTGCCAAAAAAAAAAAAAAAAAAAAAAAAAAAAATAAAATAAATAAGAAACGCCTCTAGGGTGTGTGTGCGTGTGAAGGGTAAGAGGTCTACGAAATTCTTGGTTGGTTTTCAATTAGCAAATTTGTTTCATGAATAAATAAAAGTCTTTAGCCTCTGCCAGTGTCAGTGGCAGTGACTGGCCTCGCCTGCCCTGCTCTGCCCTGTCCTGTCCTCTCCTGGCCTGGCCTGAATAACTCATGTATTTGTGATGCGATTATGTGTGTGCGGCTTCCTGCATTGCGAGCATAATTTGCATTTATGAGTTTCTGTATGCGATATATGTTTGAAATATTCTATTTATTTTTCCAAACACTCATCTGCATATCTAATTCCGAAACTTCAAGCTCCTTAGATGTCGAGCTCAATCGGCTGAAGCTCTTAGTGCAGCTTAAGCCAAAATAATCTATTTACTTTACTAACTCTTATCCACATAGCAATTCTGAGAACTTTCAGTCAATTTGATCCTAAATTCCATTGCGGCTAATTTACTCCGTAGCCGAAGTGCGTGAATTATTTTCAATTATTTAACATGGCTAAGCCCAAAGACACTTTAAAGAGCGTTAGTTGAGTGAGTTTAGTCACTTGAGCACTTCTCACTAGACACAAAATTTCAAGTCAATTGGATACTGAGTTCAATGGCAGTTTGCTTCGTTGTGTGAGTAAGAAAACAGGCGAAAACAGAAGCTCAAGAGAACTATGAGATATGAGAATTTAGCTCTATTCAGCTACTTAACAAAGCTGATTGAGCTCGTTATCTAGATAAATTAATCATAATGGATGGATCATGAATATATTTACTTATTTATTTATTTATTTATTATAGACATTATCAGCTTTTAATTACACAAAGAAAATAATAATATAAGCTTTTAGCTTGTCAGCATTTCGCTTACTTAGTTTGGCCCATGTAATAATCTTGTAAATATATATATATATTTATATATATATATATATTTATATATACATATAGATATTATATATAGTATCCCTAGCAAGTATATATAGATATTAAATATATTTTCGATACCATATACATACAAATATTACACATAGTTTGTATACCAACCTATATCCAATTCGCAGCTCGATCGCTTATTATGCTGAATGATGAAATTGAAGAAGGAAGAAGATTTTTCATTTTGGTCGAGAACTGCATATTGTTGGCTTGCACTTAAAAACTGCTTTGAGCTGGCTTTAGGTTTTTGTTATTGCTTGGCGCATAGATAAAAGATAAGGGTCCTCAAACGATGTGCCCCAATCAAAAAGCCATCCAATGAAAGTCAAAAGCAATCACTGCAAGCTGCCCACAAAGAGGTCCACACAACAGAAACTAACAAAACCAAAAAAAGCAACAGAGAATGAAAAAACAGAAATAGAAACAAGTAAATGTAGGGAGTTTAGTGGGGAGTGCACGACTACCATGTACCCTAACAAACTAAATTGCTCAAGATTTCTGCTAAGCTGGGCGAAAAATCAAAAAACTCAGGTGCAAGATCGATAATTATGGAACACAATTATGTTTTTAATGAAACATTTTCGATATTTATAAACTCAGTTGCATATAATAAACCAATAAGGCCATATTTGTTGATAACTAACTATCGATAACTTAAAATATATAAATGAAACTATGTAGCTCTTTTGCGCTCAAAGTATTTACCGTGAACAGAGCAGCAAAACAGACAAGGCCTACTTATATAAGCCATATCCTAATAATCACGCCTTCAGCTGAGCTTTACATCAATTTCAGGCAAATCAGTATACCCAGTCTTGTAATATTCAATGAGTTTAGGGTATACAAATACCACACAGATGGCATAAGCGATTCAAAAATGTTGTGGTCTACATATTGTTTGCTGTCCTGCTCACTCTCCAATCTACTTTCTCTCTCTCTCTGTTTCAGTTTCTGTGTCTCTCTGTCTCTCTATCGTCTTTAGACTCTTATCTGTTTTAGATTTTGCAATTTGTGCCATTTGATTACATATTACTTATACTAAAAATAAATCATATTGCCTGAGGCGAACTGCTTTGCACTTAACAATGCAATTTATTGCATTGCATGCACTATTCCTCTCTCGCTCTCGCTCACTCTATCTCTTTCACACAGCTCTAACATTTATTGCGCAAATTCCTTTCACGTTCAGCACTAATTAAGTACAAGCAACGTGTAACTGCAAAAGCGAATAGTCAAAAACTATGCAATGTTTATCTAATTTATACTAACAGCGGGAGGAGGCCAATAACTCTGCTCGAAAATTGTTGCAAAATATTCGATTAGCCAAATCGAATTGATTTCATTAAAATATATGCAGCATATTCGAGGCCATTGGCAAAAAAGATTTATAAGTACAGAGATGCCTAATCTGAACACACATAAGTATGTACGTATGTATACATATACATACATATATATAAAACTTTAGCTGCATCAATGCCTCTGTCCATTCATAGCAGCCCGTTGAGGGTATTCGCTAGTCAAGCACATGCAACTTGTATTTTTGCAGCGCCAGTTCTGAACTCTGCAAAGGTTGAATACATAAATTCTCATAAATAAATAAACATTTTATATAAATTTAAAATTGTTTACATATTAAACCGAAAATATACCGCATGCGCACTGTGCGCCATAATCAAAAGCTTTTATTTCTATTTTAAAGAAAAATGTAAATAGGAGTAATAAGTAAATAATAAAATTTACTATAAATAGAAACATAATTGAAGCCATAAAATAATATGAAAATTATATAAACAGCACTCGCTCCAGTCGAGACGGCTCGACTAAGCGATACCCTAAACTCTGCGAACTGGTCTACCTATCCTTCTGCTTTTTTTTCTTATTTATATAAATGTTTCTCATATTTGAGTTTTTAATTAAATTTTCTGCGCATGATTATAAAATTCATATATTTATCTCTAAGTCTCAAGTATTTCATAGGCGAGGGGTGGGGGAAGGTGCTGGCATTCCATAAGCGACATCGAATACAAACTATGCGTATTCATTCATCACGAATGGGCGGATAGCAAACTCAAATCAGTGCTGCCAACTACCCACATTAACTCAAAGCCATTATACCTATTTTCGATGGGTATGAAACCAAAGTAATATTCCAAAATAGATTTAAATACGGCTCTGAGCGATATTCAACTTGTCTTTCTGTATATCATGTGACTAGGATCTGCTATAATTATGCTGTGGAAATGGATCTTGGCTGCGATTGGCCATAGATAAATTACTATAAGCATTAAGCTGTCAGTTGAGATTGCATCACATTCTAAAGGCAGCTCGAAGGACGGGAATACAGGCAAAACCATGGACTGTTTAAAGGACCAAATCTCAATTTAGATTCGCAAATGTTGACTTAATATGAGTAAAGGGCACACTTAAAGCTGAAACTAGCCAAGAACTGAGCTTCATTTAGCTGTTTCTGGTCTATGTATATATATAATTAATATAGTTGCCCCTGCGACAAGTGGGCATGGTCGTAGCGCTTTACCCATTGGCAACCGCATTTTGAGTCTTTTTGGTTGTTTTTGCGCATATTCATAATGTGTTTCCGCTTGCCTGATTCATTTAATTATGATTTCCGGGTGTCAAGCGTGGCCGTGTTTGTGTGTGTGTGTGTGTGTATGTTTATGATTATTATGATTATATATATATATATATATTAATGTATATATATATAGCTACTTGATTGCTATGACACTGGAAACAAGCTGACACGCCTAAAACGTCCCTTGTCAGGCAGCCAACCCGTTTGGCCAACAGCAAAAACCCATCAAACAGCCATTCATCAACTCAACAAGCAAATTTTTGCGCTTTTGCCAGCGTGTGTATGTGTGTGTGTGTGTGGTTGTGAGTGTGTGTGTGGTTGTGAGTGTGTGTGTGGATTGGTCTGTGCGGCATCAATTTGCTTGTATTAGAAACTCATTTCCGCTTGTAATTGACTCGCTCAGCAAACTGACAACGGCTGCTGCCTTAGCTCCCAGCGCCAGCGACAGCTACAGTTCCAGCTCCACAGCCTTCTCCTGGCTCTGCTGCTGGCTGAAGCTGTTGTTCATGTCCTTGTTGCCTCCTGCATTGGCACAGCCGTTATGCAAATTAATGAGCGTGTTGTAGCCTGAGAGACCACATATACCGCCTGCCCGACTAGCTAACCAGCCAAGCCCACAGTGTGCACTTAACTGTGCTTTCTCTACCCCTGCCACTCCCACGCTCCCACTCTCTCTCTCTCTCACTCTCTCTCTCACTCTCTCTCACTCTCTCTCACTCTCTCTCACTCTCTCTCCCTCTCTCTCTCTCTCTCTCTCTCTCTCTGTCGGCCCTGGCAGCAGTTGGTTGAATTGATTTGCATTCTGTGGTCACCTAATGCAGGCCATTATCCCAATTTCAATTAAATTGTCGCACACAACTGTGACTGGAAAACCAACTAATTTATTTTTAAGCGTTCCACAATTAGATCAAACATATATACAACCAAAGTAACTGCTGCATACTTCCATGCGAGTATATGATTAATCAGCATAAACAGCTCAGTGCAAAGGTTAAACATTTTGTAAATATTTTCTGCATTTTCACTTTCACAGTTTAAACTTGTTTCATTTGATCGATAACTAAATAAAAATAGTTTAAAAATAAAACCAAGTTTTTCTATATTAAGACAGATGTGGCTCATCAGTGGCGCGGCTCACGTTAAAATCGATTTGTAATCGATATATCGATATCAGTTTGTTTTTGAATGTAGGATCTAAGGATCTAAGAAACTGGGTATAAAAATCCAGATGTAATCGATATATTGATAAAAAAAATTGTTATACTTACTATTAACTACAATTCTTGCTACCCCACTGCCTCAGCTCACGACTCTTTGACTATATAGCTGCATACAAATTAATAATAATCAATATATAATCGATATATCGATATACATATTTGTATAGGAGCTACAGATTTTTGACTTAGTCTCTGTAAGTCCACTGCCTACAAATTATTGATAGCTACAATCGATATCGAATTTAACTTCTTCAAGCTTATTTATAAGCTTCAATTATGAAATACATAATATATGAAGCCCAATTTTCGTAACTCTTCGCTATCACACAAGCTATATTTGAAAATCCCTTATTCCCACATATCTATGACCCATTTATCAGGGTATGGGCAAGTCGAGCACTCCCCTTTTGTTCCTATTTTAAGCCTAATGCCAAATTTCAATTATAGCTTAAAGTGTGCAAAGCGAATGCGTATCCAATTTACGCTGTTCTCAAGCTAAAATTCTATTTGCTCACTCAATCTTGACTCAAGAAAGTTATACCTTATACACATGCACATTATATAATATATATATAAAGATAAGTGTGAATGTATATGAACTTTTGCAATGCACATTTGATGCTCAAAAATAGGTTTAAGGCCGCCTTAGAGGACATAACATATGAATGTGATTTGCTGAGTGATATTTGTACTCCATGCATAGATCTATCATTAATGTATAATATTATTCCATATCTCATATGCAAATGTTTACTTATATTTCTCTATTTGCAGAGCCATCGCCACTTTATGATAACAATCATTATCATGAGGAATGTTTGCGCTGCAATTCGTGTGGCCTCAATTTGACTGGGCCCAACCAGAAGCGTGCCAGGAGGTTTAAGGTATGTGCAAATATACACACTCGCTCACACACACACTCGACACACACACACACTCGCAAACACACGCACTCAGCAGCAATACGCGAAGCTCATTTTGAATGCATTTGCTCATATATTTTGCGTTCAGGTCTTTAAATGAACAATTTACGCATGAAATGCGAAATACGATTTGATTCACTTTTCATTCCTCTTTTGGTACTCCGACACAAACACACAGATTGTTAATAAAGTCAATTATTTTGTTGTTGTTGCAGTAAAGTTGCCTTTAGAAGCGCAAAAAAAACTGACTTGTTGGCTAGAGCCGACTGCTTCATGCTCTATACAAAGTGAAATCTATAAAAGAAATAGAGTGTGATAGAAGGGGGGAGGGAGGGAGATATTAAGAGAACAATTCCAAAAAGATGCAGGGAGGAAGGTAGAAATCAAGACAAAATGGTTTAATAAAAAAAAGGGCGAGGAATATACCAAAAGAAAAAGTCTAATAAGTATTAGGAACCATATCTGATGCTCGCAGATTATGCTAATGTTGTCTGTGCCCTCTATAATTTAGTTGATCTTAGACTGCCTGCCATTGACTATACAGAGCCAATAGGATTGCCAAGGAAAGGTGCCAGGGCCAGTAGAGCCTTAGTTCAACAGCAGCTGCAACATCTTTGCTTTAGCGGAGAAAGTTGAGACAAAAAATATTTATTATATTTATTTATGAAGTAAAATAAATAAATATATATAAAAAAAAATTATTATATATATATATATATATATATATATATATATATATATATATAATAATATATAATATATTAAGAAATTTATAATAATAATAAATTGAAGAAGAGTTGAAAACCTCTTAAACTATTAGAATATCATTTCATAAGTAGCAGAGCAGTGGAGCATTTCCAACGCAAAATTGCAACATTGAATAATCAAAAACTATGCAATGTTTACCTAATTTATACTAATAGCGCAATCAGCAGGAGGCCAACAAGAATGCAATCTCTGCTCGAAACTTGTTGTAAAATATTCGATTAGCCAAATCGGACTGATTTCGTTAAAATATATGCAGCATATTCGAGGCCATTGGAAATGCCCGCAGGCAGTTTATATTTAAAATTGATTAGCATATATATTCATATTCACGTAGCAGAAGATATAAGTTCGATCTGCGTCGATGCTTGACCTCAACCAGAACTGTTTGTAGGTCTGTCTAGCTGTCTAAGAGAAACTGAAAGTGTTCTCTGAAAGATGCGCACAGCTCAAATTCTTGTAGCTTTCTTAGACTATCTCAACTACTCTGCTCTACAGTCTAGAGTATATCAAAATATAAATATTTGATATAAGAACTCACAAATTGAATCTAGCTTTCTCTGTGCAATGTGAGACGTGATACAGAGAGTAGACAATATAGATGCAAGCATACATACAAACTAATATACCCCACATACTACATATGTGTATAGTGCGCTGAGCACGTTGCATACTTTGCCAGCTGCTCCGTTGGCAGTTCGCTTAGTTCGCAATGTGGCAACAGCAACAAATAATATGAATCATTTACACACATAACTCTCTTAGTCACACTCACTCACTCTGTTTTGTTTCTTTTTCTTTTCGAATACAGAACCAAATACTGTGCGATCTGCATTTCGCCGACGTTGCCCTAATGGAGTGCTCGGATTTTATGCAACAGCTGCGCAGCTTCAAGCCGCAATCTCTGGGCTGTGCGGTAGCCAGGCGCAAGAGCTCAACGACGTTAATATTTCCACTGCCGCCGCAAGCTTGTTCAGGTATGTAGGAACATTGCCCCCAACCCTCCTCCCAGTCCCCATTGCCATTTCTCCCACTTCTGCTCTGTCTCTCTCTCTCTCTGTCTCTGTCTCTTTACTTTTTATTCTCATACGCATATATAAATATTTCTGTGCTTTCTCCTGTTCGGTTGTAAAAGCCAAATTGTGCCCAGCAGCCATGGCTGGCAAAACGCAGGGCCAGGGCCAAATATGGCTTACAAAGCAAGCAGGCAACACTTTGGCCCCGCACCCTGACACTCACACACGCACAATCTATCTACCGCTCTCCCTCTCTCTCTGTCAGTGACTCTCTGCCTGCCCTACCCTTTACATATGCGGCATATATAGTCTTTTTTCGCCCATACCCTGTACACATGTCCCGGGAGAGATTCCGATAGGTAGCAGCAAAGCCACTTTAACATCTTGTCAAATCTAGTGTGTTTCCCATTATAATCAAAAGATAACAACATATTAAATTTGGCAGGCTGTTCAAGTTGCTGTCAACTTTGACATGTATTAGCGCTAGAGTTAGAGCTTGAAAATCGATAACAAAAATCGATAGTAAAGGGTATCTGATAGTCCTTAGTCCCGCACACAGCTGTAATACAATATTCTTGTGTGTGTGTGTGTGTGTGTGTGTGGAGCTGCCGGCGCCATCATTATAATTCAAATGAGATTTGCGCGCCTAGAAATCCACACACACATGCAGACTGAGACAGCCAGTAAGGGGAACGGCGAGAAAGAGAGAGAGAGCGCTACATATCTGCAGTGCCAGAGCATGGGGCAGACATAGAAAAGCGCTTGCAAGTCCACAACTTGAAGAATGTTTGGCATTTTGCACAATAAAGTTGTTCAAACATATTTCGTGTAGCACACACACGCACACGCACATACATGTGCCTGACATAGATAGCATTCGCCATTTTTTCGCTGACATAAACTTTTAATTCAGTTTTCATTTTACTTTATTTCCATTCATTTATGCCAAAAAAGGAACAAATACACAGAACTGAGCCCATTTAATTAAAAGGGTTAACGCAACGGAAAATCAATTCCAAAATCTAAATTTTCAGATACAAATATACCCTGTAGCACCTCTACTATCTATAAATATGCCTACTTCTATATCTATATCTATATCTATATCTATATCTATATCTATATCTATATCTATATCTATATCTATATCTATATCTATATCTATATCTATATCTATATCTATATCTATATCTATATCTATATCTATATCTATATCTATATCTATATCTATATCTATATCTATATCTATATCTATATCTATATCTATATCTATATCTATATCTATATCTATATCTATATCTATATCTATATCTATATCTATATCTATATCTATATCTATATCTATATCTATATCTATATCTATATCTATATATATCTCTGGCTATCTATCTATTGCTTTACAGGGTATACACCTGTTCTTATTCACTACTTTTCGCCTTTCCATTAGCTCTCATATGTATATTGAGTGCCAACCGGACGCTTGTTTGGTCGCAAGTTTATTAAGTGCACTTTATTACGAAACTTTTCGTATTGGCCAAGCGCTTTGCTCCTTTGCATCCTTTGGTCCTTTGCAGCGCCGTCTATTTACCGTAGATTTCAATTATGCAATGCAATATGAAATGCACTTCGTTTGCTCAGTCAACGCAAACAGTCAGCGACAGCGAGCAATGAGTCACAGTCAAAGCTCCGCGTCGATTTACTGTCAGATAAATGAGTCCACGCTTAAATGTCGCCACACGTGAAGCTGCTTCCTTGGGGCTCTGAGCACAGCTTCCACATCAAACACTTGCAGACCACTGTAAAATTTAAGCGGCACATGCACACGGATTTAAAGTAGTGAGAAGTTCCGTGAAGTCGCTTCTATTCGTCTGTTTATTATCTGTTAATTTATCCGTGGGATTCTTTTATGAAATTGATAAAAATGATATTTAATTTGTGATATTTAAGCATAAGCTAATAATAATTAAATTAATAAGCTAAGATCTTTTGGCTCATAAGAAGATAATTTTTAAGAGAATAATGAGGAACCAAACATTTATTCCCATTAGATAAATTACCAGAAAAAAAACCTAGATATTTTTCACATATGGTATTAGGTATTATCACATATTATACCCATATTTGAGTATCTACCTAAAACTTTACTTTTCTTTGCTAACTTAACACTACAGCTTTCATGTAGTTCTCAGCTCAGGTTTTTGTGGCTCAGCTTTGATATGATATTATCTACATATATATATTTTATTATATTTTTACGTATATATTTATATTTATATTTATATATATATATATATAATATATATTTATTTTTATTTACATATATATTGTTAAGAATCACATACATTTTCTCTCACTTTTTAATACACATGTGAATTGATTTGTAGCTAAAGTGAATTCTGTAGAAATTCGAACTCTTTCGGTTCGTCGTCGTCTTTTTTTTTTTTTTTTGTAAATTAACTTTTATTTTTGTTGTTCCATGATTAATCTTCGTTTATTGCGTTCGGCTTGAGTTTTCTTTGTCTTGGTAGCTCTCTCGTTGATTGTTTGTCCTTGGCGCAGCTTTAATTCATTGCATTCCCATTTGCGGGCAGGTGGCGCTGCGAGGGGTGGGCGTGACATGGCACTGGATGCAGAGGCGCAGGAGGCGTGCTCGGAGCCGTGGGAGAGGCGTTAAGTGCGCTCGTCTAAAGTGATTTGATGCGTGTCACATTCGAGAGTGCGAGTGCTGCTTAGAGAACTGCGTGACATATTTGTATTCAGCACTTCAGTGCGAAAAGGCAGCAACTGACACGCACTGCAAATCATACGCACCCACACACACACACACACACGCACACACAGAGGGAGAGACTGAGTGAAAGAGATGTGCACACGAGTGCAGCACGCATGCATTGTCAACAAAAATGTTGAAGCAAAAACTTTTGCAGCCTGCCGCACGGCTGGCATAATACCCATGCATATAGAGCGCCTGCCCAGCTGTCCCGCCAGCTGTCCACTTTTGTGCCAAGCCACGCTCCAGCCATGCCTCCAGGCGCGCCCCGCAACAACAATGTCTTTGTGCAGCAAATGCTTTTTAACTGTGCTTTTATACCCTTTTAACCAGAGCATGCAGAATAAAAAAAACAGGCCCCCAAAACGAAAATGAAAATGGGCATTGCAAAGTTGTTTAAATAAAAACTTGAACTCAAAACTTAAAGACATATGAAACTATATGCAAGGGCTCTATGGGACACTCTGCAAAGTACTATTTTTCCGTTTGACAGGTTCCAAAGCGCTAACCATAGAAGTCTTAACTCTATCTGTTGAGGCAATTTGAACTTTCGAATATTATTTCTGATTTGCCAAGACCTCTAGAAGTTCGAGATTCAGTCTAAAGTAAATTTACTTTAACTTTTGGAAACTCGAATTCTTATGAGCGAAAAATCGCTCTGGAAAATCTTTACAGCTTATAAGTTGAAAGCATCAGGAAATGGCGATAGGGCTTGAGCTGATACGCATGGACAGGTGTACGGAGGAACACATGAATGGCCTAACGAGTATCAAAATACAATACAATATTATCTATATATTATTTATATGTCATCATAAATGGGGAAAATACCCTAGCATAGGGTATAAAGTACTCGACATTCGTGTATACTTTACTCTAGAAAAATCTGTATGGCATATATGTTAAGTCAGGCTTACTAAAGCAGGCAATCGTAGCCTGGTATCGATTCTAATCGATTTCATAAAAATGAAGAAAGTTATCTATAATTTGCGAGCAACAACAGCAGGAGAAAATACTTTAAATACTTTTTGAAACGAAAAGTGCCTGCAACCAGTATACTCTCAGCCGCTCTGTGCTGTGACAACGTGCAGGGTATACCTGTGCCTCGGCACACATACAAATAGATGAAATTATGCAGTAAATATATCATTTAGAATGCTGATCCATATAAACGCATACGCGGCGTAATAGAAGGCGAGAGTTATAAACACGTATTATGAGACAGCCCCACCTAACAGAGAGACAGAGAGAGAGAGAGAGAGTGAGGGAGTGAGAGCGAGTGAGGCATGTGTGTGTACGTGACAATTAAATTTATGAAGCTCCATGCTGAAAAAGTCCAAAAAAAGAGTGAGAAAGAGAGAATGAGAGAGAGAGAGAGAGAGAGAGAGAGGTAAAAGTAGGCCAAGAGCAAGTCGAAGTCCAAATCCAAGTGCAAGTTCAAAAGCCAGTTCAGCATTCGTTGAGGCCTGGCAAATGGGCGCGTGACTGCTGCCAAGAAACGCCTAACTTGGCCCATTAGCAGCCAGACGGGGCCATATCTGGCAACGAGGTGTGGATCAAGTAGCAGTCGACACTCGACTCAACTCGACGCGACTCCAACAACAGGGGGGCAACAGCAACAGCAACAGCAACAGCAACGGCAACGGCAGCAGCAATGGCAACAGCGACGGCAATGGCACCACGTGGGAAATGAAGCAGGCAAACGCAGCTGTCAAATGGAGTTCCGAATGGAAGCGGACCCCAAACTAACGTTAATAATCCTAACGGCAAACCTGCCGGCCGCTCTGCCCACCTCAGCACAATTGCCAAATTCAATTCAATCGATAACAAAGTCAAACCGAAAAAAGAAAAAAAAAAAAAGTCAACCAGACTTCGGGATGTGTGTAAAGTGAGATTTGAGAGGTAAAGAAATTGCAATTATAGAACTACAGGTCAATCAATCAATCAATCAATCAACGAATGTAGCTTGCAGACTCGCGAGAGTTTTCTTCTGCTTCGCAAATGTCATTCATATGAGCACAATATCTTATTTTCGTGTATTATAAATGATTGTAGTCATAAATTCCATTCGGCGCTCGTCTATCAGGGCATTTTGCATTTTAATATGCATTATTAATTGCTTGAGAACATTTTGCGGCAACAGAACGAACGAAACTAGCCCCAGGCAATGTCTTCGGCACCCATTTGCGCCTGCTCTTCCTACACCACCTACAACATCCCCGCCTCGAATATCCCGTCCACCAACTGCTCTTGCTTCCATACATTCTTCACACACTTACCAAACCCCCGCCACCATATGGCCTAGGCCTCCCCCGCCCTATATCCCCCACACCTCCTGCACCCCTAATCGTGAGCCTGTCACTTTGCCATTTAGCAATTGTGTTCATGCCACGCCCCGCTGTCGCTTTTGCCACAATAAATTCAAGAGCAGACACAGCAACTCAGCACGCCAAAAACACAAAAGATTTATAGCGATTAAAGGCATAACTTGAAATACCCTGTAAAAAAAATGACTTGACTCAAGAAAATGTTTCAAAAGAAATATATATTGGCAACAGGAAATTGAATTTGATTGACTGATTGATGGATTGTTTCTTGAGGCAATCAAAAATCTCCTCAAATCTAGAGGCCGAGAAGCAGGAGATAAAGCCTCTGCTGACTGAAGATATGCATTCAATATTCTCTTCAGCTAGAAGCTAGATCTCTACTTCTTCGATTCTCTACCGAGAGCACACACCGATATGCCCTCTCTCGAAATCTACGTGGTATTTAACAATGACACAAAAAAAAATTGAAATATAAATTATTTGGCTGTCGCGTCCATCTATTTGTCAGCTGTGCGTTCCATTTGTTAGTTACCCTTGGCGCAAATCTCCCTCCCCCGCCCTCTCTCTCACTCTCTATACATCGCTCTACCTCCCTACCTCCCTCCCTCCCATTCTCACTCTCTTTCTGCCTACTCTGCGGCTATTTTAATATTTTAATATATCCTGGCACGCATTTCATCTCATTATTTTCGACACGAATCGCGCGCGCGGCTTTTCACGAAACCTGAATATAAAATATTGTGCGAGCGCGCAGATTTGCCCCACTTCGAGCATTTCATATTAATTTATGGCCGTGGCTTTTTCTTCATTCAACATGCCGGCAATTAATTAATTGCTCGCCATTGTCTGGCCCTGGACCCGGGCCGTGATATGTAGCTAAGCGCACAGTGAGCGTCTGCATTGATTGCATTTGCTCAGTTTTGCCCAATTTCCCAATTTTCCAACGCTCCATTCAATCTCCTTCACAGTTTATTTTAATTAGTTTCAGCTTGGAAAGAATGCACTTTCTCTGCTGCCAACTGATACACGCGCTCAAAGAAAATAAAAACAGCTTTTTCGTATGCCAAACAAAGTGCCGTTCTCAATATTAAATCAATTTGTTTCCAATTAGACATTTAATTGACTCCAATTTATTGTGCCCATAAATATATATATATATATATATATATATATATATATATATATATATATATAATCTTCATATCGAATTGCTTTTTGGTGTAGCACACAGTTTGCAACATTTTCCATATCAATTTCGTTTTGCCGCCCGATGCTGCGTATGCGCAATGCCAGAATTTCCATCCAAGTCGAAAATGTGTTTCATTTAAGTTTCATATTTTAATTCGATTTTAATTGCACAAAGAACTATAAAATTGAATGCAAATATTGCAACGAGATATTTAAATGAATGCCAAGTCACTAAGCTGAGTAATATAATAGCTAGGTCGTATAGGTCTTGTCATTGCCATTTAAATTTTAATTATGTTATGAATTTAAAGTGAAGAAGTTTGGGTAAAGGAAATTTCGGCTCAATGTGAGAGTGAAACTTGTGAGGCACATATTTGCTGCTGACTTAGCCTCAGCCCACAGCCATTGATTATTGGCGCTAGCGATCGAACTGATATGATAAGAAATTTTGAATGTTGCCATCTCAGCTAGCATATATATATATATAGCTCAAAATATAGCCAGAGTCAAATAGTGCTTAGTTTAATATCATTAATAATATTTTTAGCCTCGACTGCAATATTAGTCTAAGCCCAGCTTAAATGTATTGATTTATTATGTGGCTTATTGGCACGTTGATAGCTGCTTAATAGATGTAAAAAAAAAAAAAGAATCGGAATTGGAAAAGCAAAGTCTACAAATTTTATCTATATACTGACTGCACAGGTGTCTTCTCTTATCGCCAGATGGGTTTCTGTGCGTGCGTTTGGATGTGTTCTTGCAATTATTATGCTGCTGACATGACAGAAACAGTCGACGCTGCTTGCTGTAGGTAAGGCGAGTGGCAAGTGGCTCGTGTTCGATAATGCCGCACGTAGCCGGGCAACAAAAGCACATTAAAGTAGGCGACTCAGACTATTAAAGTAGGCGAAAAAAAGCAATTAAAATAAAATCAATAGTCAACAAAGTTGGCTGGAACATTCTCGGACGTCGTCTGACACAAATGTTCTGATAAGACGACTCCAACCGTTGCAGATCGACCATCTATATATATATATATATATATATATTTTTACTATCTGTCATTTATCTTAACGCTTCACTTGTTTGCTTAACGAGTTCAATGAGTTCAATTGATAAGCCAAAGTTTCATTCGATATTATGGAAGCAATTAGAGTAGCCTATAACTATCGATATCGCAGGTAGTCAATCCGATAGCTAGCGATAATATGAAACTCAGTCTATCGAATAGCTTACAGTCTATGTAATAACTATCGATTCGATTGGTCGATAGCTATTGTGGATATGTATATCTATATGTATATGTATATATATGTAACACGCAATAATTATCGATATTATGAAAAGAACCATGCCAGCGTCGAACTGAAAACCATCGATATTCATCGATACATATATAGAATTTCCAAATATGAACAAAAATGTTAATCAGATACTAATTAACTCAGCTTTAACTTTTAGAAAACTCACACATATAGTTATCGATTCTCCATTATCGACTTTTAATTGTATATACCTCAAAACTTGTATACCTCAAAACTTAAAATTCCAGACTCTAAGACAACAAAGCTAAAATAAACAAAAACTAAGTCAAACACAAAATGTTATATATTGAAGCCGATATTTATCAATATATCGATCACACGCGAACACAGCAACTGCATGACTCATGCCATTAAATCTTGTTTAGTTCACAAAATGTGAAATATCTACGAATAGAGGACCTAGAGCAGCGACCAGCCGAGCTGCCGATGGACGGCCAGGGCGTTGTTGATCAGCTGCTCTTTAAAGCGCCAAATGTTATCGTCTCGCACAGGCGGCGGCTCCTTGAGCTCGTTTTTGTTGTCCGGCTCGCGATAGTGCTGCATTTGACCCAAGTCGATGGAGACGTCGTGCGGATAGCATGCCTCTCGCCAGGCAATCGGAAAGTGATTGTGCACTACGGTCACATAGGCCGTAGCATGCAGGCATTTAACTGCAGAATTAGCATCCGAATGCCGGGCCACACGCTGCACATGACGCAGCATGTAGAATGCAGCCGGTGGCGTCATATCCTGTTTCAGCTCGCGGGAGTAGTAAATGTTGCGAAAACACAAACTGCAATGGACCAAACAGCTTCTGTCGCCCGGATTCATTTCGTTGTTGTCGCCGAGCGGATTCAGCTCGAGCCGCTCGACCAATGCCGTCCAGTTGTGCAGCTGACCCAGCGGCATGATTAGCTCATCCACATCCATCACAGCCAAGTAGTCAAACTCGTACATATTACGATACAGGCAATCGTTATACATTAGCACCTCGTTCAGGCGCTTGTTCAACTGCACATTGTTCGCCGGCCTTGACGCGCCCATGAGCAAGCGGAACGGACGCATCTGAATCAGACCATCGTGCTCCTCATAGTGTCGCAGCGTACGAATCGTGTTCGGATGCAAAGTATTTCCCCCCAAATAGTAGGCCGTAACACGCTCGGCGCCCAAGAGACGCACCATCTCGAGCCATTCGACAAAACGCTCCGACATATCCACATCGGGAAATTGTAAGTCCTTGACACAGACGCCAAAGCGCAGCGATCGACTTCGCTCTGGTGCTCTGTAATAGACACGCAGCGCATTGGTGGCTCGAGCACAGGGATCCTCGAACACCATAGACGCTAGCTGGGGTACGCGCTGTCGACGCGCCCCACCCACCAGGGGACAGGTGAAGAGCACCGGATAAACCTGATCGGCCCCCAGGCCCCAGCTGTCATACCATATCAAGTTCTGCTGCGTCATCTCCAGCAATTCCGGTTGATTGCTGTTCTCATACCAGACCTGACAGTAGCTGCGCTCAAACGGTCCATGAAAGTGGCTAATCATGCCCAGCAGTACGATGCTCGGTGGACGCTCCAAGGTGAGCCGACGATCGTAGAACGCGCTATATAAATAATAGCTAACATTGCCACCCTTGCTGAGCTGATAGTAATCATTCTGAATGTTCAGATCCTCGAATCGTGGATAAGGTGCACAGCTCTCATCAAGGGGCTGGCTACGATTCGCATTCTCGCTCAGCAGCTGCTCCACGAGCTTCAGCTCATCAGCGGGCATTTCGATCTTCGGTATCGCCTTCGCTGCGGCTGAATATTTTGGTCGACCAAACATTATTATGTGATCAGCTGCTTGGATAGATCTGACCTACCTTTCGGTGCTTCGCGTATGCTATATTTGCTGAGCAATTTGCCTCCATGTCCAAGCGAGCGATCAGACATTAGCCTTTCGGCTGGTTGGACCTGGATGGACAGCATTTTAATGCCAAAGGCAGCCAACAGGAACCAGGCCAAAAACTTAAGCCATGACGACGCTTTGTACACCTTCATCGTGGAACTGCATATCTCTTATGAAAGAAACGGGCCCTGCTTCAAGCCTGCATCTTCTATGACAGCGAAAAAATCACTCTGCACTGACGAGCTAACAGCTTGGAGCTGTCGGTATGCTCGACTCACAGTTACGCTGCACAATTATAACAATGATCAATCGGTCGGACGTTACTAAGATCTGTTATCTACTGATGCTCAATGATGCAAGAAAAGAGGCAGTAAGCTTCTCCGCTCCTTTAACAACGCATACCCTCTTGACACGCATTTTTAATGGGTATCGAGTCTTGTTGCAAAAGTAATCAGCTAAGTAAAGTTCGTATCTGAACACTTAAATGATATTGAGTTGTTCCTCGGCTTTGCGCATTGACCTTCAATGTTGAAAGTAGGGAGAGAGAAATAGATAACTAAGGCACGAAAGGAAATGAAATTGCAACAGTGAAGCTCAATTAAAAATGATGCTTGACTAACTTTAAGAGAAACGAACTACCAGAAGAACTTTAGATATTAATTGTTTTTTTTTTTGTTTTATTAGATTAAATTTTATAAAAAAAAAATTATTGAAATATTATAAATATGATAGTATTGAAAAGATCGACTGCATAATACAAACTGAGATAAGAGCCACACATAATATTCTTATAAAACTTTTGGAACAAATTGGAAGTGAAACACTTTTGAGCTTTAGCATTTTAAGCACAATTAGACAAGACATTAAAGCAGTGAAAAACCGGGTCCTTTGTACAAAAATGTTTCTTTTTGAAACAAGATGAAATTGGAACAGCAGCTCTTTAATAATATGAACATAAATTAGAAATGGAAAATTTTTAATATATAATAAGCAGCAATTATTGTTTTATTTGTTAGCTATGAAACGAAACGGAAATGGAACAACATATAAATTGATAACAGAGCAATCACTATTAATATTATTGTTAATATATATATATATATATATATATAAAACATACATATATATTATAATATGAGAATAAAAAAAAAACTTCAAATCTATCAAAGGGACAAAGCGGAATAGAGAACGCAAGTAACAATTTACTACACTTAACTTAATTGCATTCAACAGCATTTGCAACAAATGGATGTGGAACACGGGCTGCATGGGAAATTCAATTTGGACTCATTTAAATAATTAAAGCACAAAACGAAATGAATTTGGAACAATTAGTTGTGAATGCCAAAAACAGTTTGCCTTTCTGTCAAGAAAGAAAATTCTTGAAAATTGTCGGCACCCCCCAAAAAAAATCAGCTTAAATGGAATACAACAGAGCGCATTCCCACTGCCAGCACCAGCTCCCTCCGCCTCCCCTAACTTGATAGCATAATGGCTAAAGTTCAGATGTCCACGCGCTTCCAAGGGCCCTAACAAGCTGCAAACAAGGCTCAAACACATGGCCGGCATTATTATGGATGGCAGCGCACCGTTAACGCCGCCAATGGCCACAATGACAAAAGAAACAACCAATTCGCCATCAGCGAACACCCACCCCAATACAACCGCCTCCCAACCCCCAACCCCCAACCCCCAACTCCCTGTTGGACATTCCCTTTTCAAGCCATTGCCAATGCGGCGAGAAGCGACGTTCGCGTCACCTGCATTAAATTATTGATTCGATTTCGCGCGCGGCTCGTTTTCTATTGTGGTAAATATTTGAGGCTGAATGAATTGTGGTCGGGGAGTCATTGTCAAAGTTGGCGCCGTTGCCACAGCCAATTCCTGTTCATCCCCTGCACGCGTCGGACAGGCCCAACCAGTCACTCGGCTAGTCAGTTAGTCAATTTTTCATATGCCCGCTGCCACGCCCACCACAGCAACAGTAACAACAACAACGGCAACAAACACCATTGGAATCAAATTTATGTGCGGTGTGTCGTCTACTCGAGTGTAAGCCTATGTGTATGACTGTATGTGTGTGCGACTGTGTGTGTGTGTGTCTGTGTGTCTATTCACCAGGCAGCAAACAAGACATAATCAATCACTTAACCCCGAAAAAAGGCAGGCGAACCAAACGTTCGTTTCAATTAAAGTTTCGCTTTCATTCACTTAGCCCTGCAAGGAGAGTAAAAGTGAAAGTCCCACTCATATAGTGAGCCCAGCCCTACACTGAGCGAAATGTCTGTATAAGTATATACTTATACTTATACTTATACTTATACTTATACTTATACTTATACTTATACTTATACTTATACTTATACTTATACTTATACTTATACTTATACTTATACTTATACTTATACTTATACTTATACTTATACTTATACTTATACTTATACTTATACTTATACTTATACTTATACTTATACTTATACTTATACTTATACTTATACTTATACTTATACTTATACTTATACTTATACTTATACTTATACTTATACTTATACTTATACTTATACTTATACTTATACTTATACTTATACTTATACTTATACTTATACTTATACTTATACTTATACTTATACTTATACTTATACTTATACTTATACTTATACTTATACTTATACTTATACGCTCCGACTTTTGCTCAGTGCAACACACGCTCAGCCCTCAATTATTTCAGTCTGTGTTATGTGTGCAGAGTGGGGAATTTTGTCACAGGCATTAGGAAGTGGGCCAGGGGATATGGCTCAGCGACGGAAGCAACCAATTTCCGGCTGCAGCTAGCGCCCTAGTTCACTTTGCATACATTTAGGCGCTGTAGTGTGCCTCCGCCTCGACTCGAGTATGGATGGCGCGCGCACTGAGCGCTTCAGCCAGTAAAACGATAAAACTGCTACTGCTGTAGCTGTAGCTGTGGCTGTGGCTGTGGCTGTGACTGTTGCTGTTATTGAAGGAATGACGCACTCAAAATTCAAAATTCATTGAAGCGCACGCTCGCAATACCAAGCGCATAAGCCCAACTAGCGTACAGTGCGGCTTCGGTTACGCGCATATCACACTCAATTTGGTAAATGTATTTATATTTATAACGGCAGGTCCTTGCGAATCATTAAGATTTCAATACAGTGCAGCATTATTGATTAACCCTTGAATGGGGCTTTTGCCGCAGCTAGCAAGCAGTCAGCATTTAGCATTCAGCAGTCAGCAGTCAGCAGCCAAGCCATGCCAGCGGCCCTGATGGTGGCCCTCCCGCCTTTTTAGCATGGCTCAAATCCTACTTTGCCGCACACATTTAGCATAATTTAACACTTCATTACGAGGCACAAGGCAACTGCCACAAAGCAAAAGCCGCAAGAGCCCCAGCAAAACAGCTGGCAGCTGAAAGTTTTTCACCTAGCAGGCCCCAACCCAGCAGCGCTGCTTTTATGTGGCCGAGTTGATGGTAAGGCTTATGCGATTTGTCGCGCATAAGCAAATTGACAAAATCTTAAATCGCAAGCTGCAGGTAGGAGGAATTATACGTGTTTGCATTATGTATCCCAAGTGATTATGCCATGCGTCCACAGGCGCACACACACACACACACACAATTGAAATTGACAGAAACTTGTGTCATATTCGCTCGAATTTCAGCTATTTTGTGTCAATTTCTGGCAAAAAGTTTTGCAAGTTGAAAACTTTTGAGTATGCTTCGCTGACATATTCTTTCCTCTGCACACACACACACACTCACACACAAATACTCATACATGTATATGCGCATATCTATGTGTGCGTATATTATTTTAAGTAGGTCCTTAAACATGTGCTGTCCCAGTCATAAGCACTTTGACAGTTGTTTGAAAAACTAAACGCGTCTGGCTCAGCTTCATATCTCTCGATTGGCTTTAAACTTTCAACTCTCGACATTTGATATGTGAGCCATGTAATTTTTATATTCTACTATAGACACGCTGTATCTATATACAATTTATAAATTGATGCCAGAGCGTAGAATATTTGAAATTTGTCTTGCTCTCTAGCTATAGCTGCACATTGGCAATTTTAACATATATTTTTGAACGAAACGCGACTTGAACTGAACCGATATTTATGAGCGATAACTATGAGCGAACCGATATTTTAGATTATGTAAAGTAATTTAAAAAAAAAGTTTACATTAGGCAAAAAATAAACTACCAAAGTAAAAAAGAGCTCAGAACTAATAAGAAAACACAGCGTAACCAAACATGAGTGGATATATCTATGGGAATATATGTGCAGTTGTCTTAATTATCGATAAAATTTTAATTTTCATATATTTTGATAAAATTTGACAATTAAATATAAATTATATTGGGTATAAAAAAATTAAAAAAAAAATTACGAATCTGTTTTGCTGGTGCTTCTAACTCAAGCAATTCGTCATACAGCACAAAGTTTTATTCATCTATACACTCTTTAGATTCCCAGCCCAGAATTCTATGCAGTATTGTAAGCCAATAAAGAAGATAAGCCAGAAAAGTCGATTGACTGAGTTACGGCTTGCCAGAGCATCAGCTTATTAAACCGAGTCGAGTAAGGGAAAGTCAAGTCAACCATAAGAAACTTGTGCCGCATACAAACAAATGACTCGAATTGAGCTTAAAAACGAAACCATAAATATTGTAATAAATCAAAAACAACATTTTCTGACACCTCGAATGCCACGTACAGCAAAATGTATTTTAATTTGAATTTGATTTGAGTTTTAACTGCGAATCAATTCAATTGAAACACAAAACACTTTGACAGCATCGCTTCAAACCACCGCAGAGAGATCAATCAAAATGAAATTGCTCCTCCCATTCCCAACCTCCCAGCCCTCCCACCTCTCTCGCTCTCTCTCTCACTTTACACTTCCACAGAATATTGAACACTTTGTGGCCGTCAAGTTGATTGGCCGATTTGCAAGTTGATTAGCCGCAATACAATTTGCCGGCAATGCTGCAGCACTTGCAGCAGCTGCCCATTGGGGTGGTCTGGGGTGGCACGGCTACTTGGTGCATGCAACACGCATGGATAATTTATGTAGAATGCGTAGCGAGCGCTACATAAAACGTCCAGCACTTTTTTTCAAGGCAATCGACTTTAATTGCTGATTACGTATACGACGCATTGAACGCTGTCCATTGCTCTCCCCCTCCCTCTCGCTCGCTCTTTGTGTGTGTGTGTGTGTTGCATTTCATTGCAAATTGTGTTAACAAAACGCTCACAACAAAGAAAAATATATTTCAATAATTTTCCTGACTTCTTTTGTTGTTGTTGTTGTTGTTGTTGTTGGCCGCTGCTGCTGCCGCCGCTGCTGCTGTTGGCGCATAATTCGAAAATTGAAATTGCCATCACGTACATAACGCCGCCAGCGACGTCGCCTCATCGCGTCGTCGTTGCGTCACTTGTCAACATGAATTTCCAATTTTCCGTTGCCGCCACACCGTTCTATATGCTCCCATTTCTTCTGCTTCTTCTCATTTGCTTTATTTTCGCTCCTTTTTTTTCGGGCGCATACCCTAACCAAAGTGAGTTAAGCCAGCTATGAGCTAAGCACTTGGACGTGGACTGGACCTAAAACCCAATTTCTATTTAAAGCTATTTCTATATTAGTCTCTTAATAAATAGCATTTTCTCGGCGAAAACTTTACTTTTCTTTTGCATAGAATCTAGAGCTAAGAGAAAAGTTTAAGTACATTTTAAGCTGAATACTATAACTTGAGCTGCATTTACTTTTTCCAATCATCTCGCAACTTATAAAGTTTCCTCTCCTTTTTCCTTTTAAATCTAAAAATAGTCAATTATAAATATCTGAAACTTAAAAGAAAAAAACTTCTTTTGTAAACCAAATTGGCATTCAGAAATATCACAGTATCATATGAGAAGTCTGATAATAGTAATCAGCTATGGCTCAACAGCTAAGCATCATTAACAGAGAACGCTCTAATGCTTGAGCTTTCTCAATCATTTATGTATCTCAACCAATTTGAATCCACGTTGACATGGCGAACTGTTAACTGATAACATTTTGCTGTTAAGGCGCTGTTATAACGCTGTTATGGCGCTGTTAAGGCGACGTTAAGCTTAACATTTGCTAGCTACTTTTATAGCGCATTCAGCTGTCTGCTTGTTTATTTTGCGCAATTTTATCAGAGTATTTCACTTTCAAGATTTTGTTGCTTCTTAATAAGTACTTTGGCTCTTGCTGGTGGTTGTTGCTGGTTGTTGTTGTTGTTGTTATTTGTTTTTGTTGCTCTGCATTTTGGGCTTTAGAAAACGTTGCACGCTTTAGGCTCACGTGCGCGCAGCTTTGCCTTTTATTATCGAATAGTAAACATGCCACATAAAATGTTTTGCAGCAAAGATTTCTTAGAACTTTAGGTAGCGCTGCAAGTGAATGTATCCACAAGAAATACGATAAAATATCAAATAGTAAGTATATATCGTATAGCTTTTATACATCGTAATTACAATACAATTCAAGTTTCCATATCGTTTCTAGCTCAGTCGTCCATAATGAAATAACATGAACTATTATCGATAATTATCTACTCGAACTGATATAACATTTTGATATCGATAAATATCGAATTGATTAGTTTCGCAAAAACGAAAACTGCTTACAGTTATTACATCTTTTTCAAAGTAGAATTAACAATTATCAACGACACAAAAGCTTAAAGCATTAGAAATCGATAATTATCGATGCCAATAAAAATGAAACTGTAAGGCAGCAGCTGACCTGCTGTTTGCCTCTTTTTTAACTGCTTTTTTATTACTCATAAAATGTTGATTCGATAAAGCTTAACAAATTTAAATTGTGTGCGTGTGCGTGTGTGTGCATGTATGTGTATGTGTGTATTTTTCTGTTTGTTTGTGTTGATCCAAAGCCTCATCTCTGACCGCTTTAATTGCCCTTCAAAGTTTGTTGTTAATTTTTTGCGAACACACCTCGAATTATGCCACGTCGTCTGCTAACTTTAAAGTGACCCTGAATGGCAGACTCTCTCTCCATGTCTGCGTGTGAGTGTGTGCATAAGTACATGTGTATATCTGAGTCTCTCTCTATCTCTATCTCTCTCTCTCTCTCTCTGTCTCTGTGTGTGTTTAAGTTAAGCTGGTCGCCAGCATTATCATCATTCTGATTAAACGCAAACAGCGCTGAAAAACAAAATTAGTTGACATTTATGCAAATGCATGTCGGACCTCAGCGACAAACCAGCTTAGTGTCCAGCTCGTTCTGTCACACACACACACAGACCACACTCCCCATTATCACCGTCTCTTGTTGTAAGCTTCCCCCTTTTTTGGACTACCTCAGCGCACTCTCTCTCTCTCTCACTCGCTCGCTGATTTTAGTCCCTTGTGCTAGCCGTGACCAAGTTTTAAGTCCGCATCAAGTTTTAATTTTTATACTCGTTCAAGAAGGATAAAGAGTATATTAGTTTTGTTACATGTTCTCTTGTTATTTGATGCTTGCAATAAGACACATAGAATATTTTTATTGAAGTGCAGCAGCTCTTCCGCAGTTAGGCCGGCGCGATGAATACTAGAAATTCGAATTACTCCCGAGCCATGAGCGCGTATTATGCAGTCAGCTACGCCGCACTGCAATGTTCTGGCTTGTTATTTCTCTTCACTTTGTATTTCTTCGTTTTTCCTTTTTTTTATGCTTTTGGTCGCTGAATCTCGCGTATTTGATTTCTCAGCTTTATTCTTTATTTTTGGCAGGTTTTTTAAATGAATAATAAAGAAATTTCGTGCACAGGCGTAGATGAGGAGAAATGTTTATTTTTTTTCTGCCTTGCCTCCCGCTGCGCAGATTTCAATCGCCAAATTTCACTTTTAAGTTGCTTCTAATCGCAAACGTTCTGTGGGCCAAGCGGCATGCAAGTGACAGGCCGCACTGTACAGTGAAACAGAAGTCAACGACAGCAAACTGGACGTTGCGCTCGCTGTAAATTGTAATCATCAAAGCGTCTGCTTAATCGCTTGGTGTTACTTCTTACAGTGAGCGAAGCGCTCCAAGCGACAGCTGAACTACAGTGAAGCTTGCATAAAGCGGACAGCAGCAGCATGCGACAAAAGAAAAAAAAAGACAATCCATGAAGTGCAGAGTGAAGTGAATTGAAATCTAATGCATCGCTGCCAAATGCTGCTAATGCGATCATCTAAATGTGCTCAACCACACTCAACCACACTCAGACACACACACACACACACACATACAGATAGACTTACTCACACCTAAGCCAAGTCGGTCGCAATCGCACGTGGAAAAGTCGGTCACGTTGCCGAGCTGGAAATTGAAAAACGCTTTTCGTTTCGTCTCTTTACGCTTTCCTTTTGTATTCGGAGCCTTCGCAGCGCTGCCCTATTTCTAAAAGGTTATCACAACTTTGTCATCGACTTTTGAAGGGTTTCTTCTTCTTCTTCTTCTTCTTCTTCTTCGTCTTGTTCTTCTTTCATTCGTTTTCTCGTTTATTATTTTTTTCACTTGTTATTTTTTTATTTTATTTTTCTCTTTTTTTTTTTTTTTTGTCACATCGGTATGCAAAACGATTTTCGAGTCGCAGTGTTTTCATTTTCAAGTGCGAAACGCCGAACGAATTTATTCACTTTGAAGTATATTTCGTATTCCATCTATAGCGCCAACAGCGGAATTTCAGCTCAGTTTACCTTTGATATAATTCAAACAGTCCCATGGCTATCCACAGACCGGGCAGCTGCTTTAAAGTGTTTTCTCTGCAGCTGCATTCTCCGCTTCTCTTCGAACTCCATCTGTTCCGCCTCTACAAAATATATCTCATTTTTATATATTTCACTCTTGAGATCTTTGAGATCCCATTTTCACATGTCCTGAGCATTTCTTCGTTGTTTATTGTCATCCCAAATTCCTGTGCTCTACGGATGCTACTTCCAGCTGCAGTCCTCCCAAATACTAACGGTTTTTCACGCTCTTATTTTCATCTTTTTCCAATGCTGTCTGAAACATGTGGAATGTGGATATTTTTATACACAATCCTACTTTCACATGTTCCAGACTGCTATCTAAGCTACTTAAGATCCCAATTCTACATATTCACATTAAATATTTGAGCGTTTAAAACCCGTTGACTGATATCCCAATTCCACACGTTCCAAACTACTAATTTAACTACTTTGAATTGTGTATAGTAATCCCTGGTTTCACCTGTCTCCTGGTTAAGCGATTTAAAGTTGCTTATCCCAATTCCAATACCACATGTTCCAGATTGTCTCTTGAACACTTTTGATTCTTTCGTGTAGTTTTCCATTCAGATGCTCACTGTAGAGTAAAGAGCGAAAAAATAGTACAAATTTCACTCGTTCCACATCAATGAATCTCTCAAAATATTTCAATTTCACATGTTCCAGAAAGGTAGCATTGTGTGTCAGAGCTTTTCTTGTGATTATCCATACCCAGTGTTGCATGCATACAGATCTCAGTTCCACACGTCCCAAGCTGATTTGAATGAGTCGTAGAAAAGGTATTACAAGTGCGTCGAAGCTTGTGATTTTTATTTTTCTGATGGATTTTGGCTAGTGTCTGATTGCTGTGCGTTTTATCAATTGGATTGCCTATTGTTGTTTCACTTGACTTCGCTGCTTTGTCCTCTGTGATGCTGAATACAAAGTTGATAACAAGCCGGCAGCATTTGGCGCCATTGGGAATCCTAGACGAGAATGGGCGGGAGGACTGGCCAAAATTCCATAGCATGTAACTGTTTTGCCAGTTGAGACTCAAATGAGTGGGAAAGCCTAGCAATGCGAGTGTAAAGTGAAGCAAATGGAAAAAAAAAAAAAAACAAAAACAAAAATAAATAAATAAAACGATGAAGCAAACGAATTGCTACTCCAATCCAATATCCATTTTGTCCCAAGCCCCGCTAACGCAGACAATTAGCAATCGAGCATTAAATGCAAATAGGCAGCAGCAAAATAGAAAGTAAACAGTCTTCGGTACTTTGTGCTTTGCGTGGGATGGTGGGATGGTGGAATGGTGGGTGGTTGGGAGGGGTGATGGGGTCGAGGCGTCCACTTGACCAGGCCGTGACCGTGAGCATTTTGCATTTTCATGCTAATGTTTATAATGTTTATTTGCTGACCTTATTGTCGGCATTGACATCGTTAATGATGCCTCAAGTGTCCTCCATTTAGGCTCAACGAGCATCAGCGCGAGCAAATAAACCAAAAGGCAGTCATACATTTCGCCAACGGCCAAAGGCAGCTGGAGCAACATCAATCCGAAAACGGCAGCAACAACAAAGCAAAAATAAATATAAAAAAACGCGTTAAAAATCACGCCCCCTTCCAGGCAACAACAAAAACCAAACCAAAACAAAAAACAAAAAAAAAAACCGAAATGCGAAACGATGCGCAACAAATTCAAATAGAAAGCAAAGATAAAAAAGTCAAATGTGTTCCTTGACTTGTCACCGAGCTCTGCCTCCCGTCCCTCCTGCCTGCTGCCTGCTGCCTGCTGCTGGCTTCACTTCCCTTCCCTAAATGACGCACTGACAATGACGAGGATTGTGGCACTTAATTCTCATGCAATGAACAAAATTGATGGCCTCGCTGCGATTCAGCTGACTCGAAAAAATTGAAGCCGAAGAGAAAAACCAAAAATCAAAATAACAAAATAACAATTATTCAAGATTCTTAAAACGGCGGAACATTGGCATTTGGGATTAGGCATTTGACAATTTGCGAAACTATAAAGAAACGCATGGCATTGAAACAGTTATAGTAATGCAAAGCTAAAAGAGTTATCAAAATCGATATGCATTTTTCATGTATTTCACTCCGTAATGTAGTAAGAATATACATAGAAATCAAATGGAATTGGAACAACAGAATTTATTTTAAAATTTAATTATGTTGGCAATCTTGCTAATCACTGAGAATGCAAAAGTTTAGAAATAAATTAAATGAAATAAATTTAGCTGCAGAAACAAATGGAATTGACACACTTTAGACCTTTGAAATATGCAACGAAAATGTTGTCAAAATTGCGCAAGACAGAAACTGAGTGTGTTGTATAGAAACAATTGGTATTGGAACATATTCAGCAATTCTTTATTTAAAATCAAAACTTGGCATAAAATGTGAATAAGTTTTATCATCACAAAAACTAATTTAATAATCTATGCAGAAACGAATGGAACTGAAACATTTTATGTTCTCTTACAGCAATGCAAGTTTGCTGAATTTAACATTTAATACCGAATGCTCCTTAAAACAACTAGCGGAACTGGCACACTTAGGCTATATCCGCCTATTAAATGGAGCTTATGAAAATGGACTCCATTCATATTACTTAACGGGCATTATCCAGTGGCCTGAGAGACCAGACTATGCGACTAAAAATAGCTTTGTCTATTTGACCTGTGCTCAGTGTTTGGCTTACGTCATAAAATATAATTAGCGTAAACACATAGCGCTGGAGGTGAGCTTAGCTGCACCTGCAACAGCTGCTGCTGCTGCTGCTGCTGTTGCTGCCACAGTGTGTTGCACGCACCGCATATTGCGTTCATTGTTTGTCCGCTTCCCCAAAGTGCGGTAGCGAGCTGTAGCGAGTCGATCCAATGGAGCCGCACGGCGCACTTTTGGGTTGGCGGGTGTGGCATGTGGCATGTGGCATGTGTTTGCCCGTGTGGCAGCTATTGCTGTTGTCGCTTATATCCTTGTTGGTCATCCTTTGTTTCTTTAGCCGCAACTGCTTATAAAAGCAGCGGCACGTCGTCGCGTTGTTGCGGCCATCAAACGGACAAATAAACCCGACCAACAATGCGTCATTGCAGCTGCCACTGCAATGGCAACAGAAACAGCAACAGCAACAGCAACAGCAACTGCCCGAGTCATAACCACAGCCAGTGGATGCCACATGCAGTCCAGTCGTTGTGCAAGCGGAAAGCGCTTTGAAGGACGTCGGAAATAGAGAATGTCTGCATGATTGCCCGCCCGACTGTCACATTATGAGCGACAAAAGGCCCAACGTGTGTATCGAACCGGTTCAATAATGGGCCGCAGAGCATATATTTTATGTTTATGTAACTGCTTCACATTGAACCGGTTCAAAGAGTGAACAATAAACGAACCGTGAACAAAACGAGTTATATTGGAATGTATAAAGAATCGAATTTAGTAAGTGACATTTTAGTGCACTTCGAAGCGGTTCGCAGAGGAAAAAACTAACTTGATGATAAAACGAATATATAGAACATTTTTTTATAATAAAAAATAAAAATATTAGGAGTGCCAATCAAAAATTCAGTAAATCGAAACGGTTCAAGTACAAACATCATTTTTTTTAATATATATATATATTCATTTTATGTATTTATTTATTATGAATATTCAATAAAATTTTCAAAAAATTCAAAGAGCGTAAGAAAAGAAAAGAAAATAATTGTCAAGCTTGAGTTTGTCGAACTTTATTGAACCGGTTCGGGCCTCTCTATAAAGTCCCATGTTCATGCTCAGCAAAGTAATCATATGGAAACTCACGCCCATGGAGTATTAAAAAACAATTACAATTAGGAAATCAAATACAATACACAAAATCAAGAAAACATTTAATGGAAAGTCAAAGAAAAATTGCTGGCAAAGGCCAAGAGCCTAGAATGCTTTTGCCCCCAAATTAAAATCAAGTGTGACAGACTTTTGACAAAGCCAATATTAAAAACAAGAAAAGAAATAATAAGAATTTCAAGAATTTGACACTGACGAACGTTTGTTGCTGCCAGAGGCTTTGAGGCTGTTCAGATGCAGCTGGACGTTGCGCGAGGGGCCGAGGGAGGTGGCTGAGTTACGTGGGTCACGTGCTGTGCGTTTGTTGCCATTCACTTGTCATTTGCAGCCACTAGCCACATTTCACATTTCACAATTCACAGTTCACGTGCCGCAATTGCAATTCACATTTCACGCACAAATTAACAATTGATGGCCATTTGCCGATTGATTTGCAGTTGGCCATTGCGGCCGCATGGGGCGTATACGTAATGCCGCCCGAGTTAACAAACTGTCAGAGCGCACTAGTCAAAATATGTAGAAAGCGAAAGGAACTTGTTCAAGGCGCACTCTATGTGTCAGGCGTCTACTAAATAATTGATATAGCTAATGTTTGCTCTAAGTGTTTCTCAGCACTGACGCTTGGCAGTGCACACTGAAAATTTCTTTCTGTCTTTCGCTTTGTTTTTGTTTTTATTTTTATTTTCATTTTTTTTTTTTTTTTCTTATTTTTATTTAACATTTTTTTACGTTTCTTTTGCATTTGATTTGACAGCTTGGGGAAATCAATAACAAAAAGAAACGTTTTCAGCGGAATTAAACATTTTCCAACACTAACTGCAATGAGTTCGAAGCTTTAGCTATGCCAACTCTTTGCGCTCACATACTTACAAGGTTGACAAGAATAAACATTCAATGGGCAGATATTCTCCTGCTCAAGCTTGAATTAATCAACCATCATCAATCTCAGTCAATCATCATAAATTCAACACATCCAGTGTAGCGTGTATAGAAAGTAACTTGTTATAGGTGCATCGATGCCGGTCTACAATAGCCCCTAGTGTCTTCAATGTGCTCGAAGTCTGAAAGTGTCCTTTAATAGCCGCTTAGCATTGCCAGCAATTCGTATGCCACTTACCCAAGCCATTTAGGCCATGTATATTTATGTATGTGAAATTATACATACATAGTTTTATTATTTTCCACAAATTTTCAGTTTTTAATGCGAACGAAACGAGAGCTAAAATCAAAATGAGCTAAGTTCAGGTGAGCAGCACTCAAATAACTGAAATTCAATGTCAGCTGCAGCAATGGGATATTGATTGATAGCGATTGAAGTTCTATAAAACAAAGTGGGCCAAGTGGGAGCTAGAAGTAGTTGAAAGCAGAGTAAGCGTGTGATAAACACCAAGTTGAAGAGAGTAGCTGTAATTCTCTCACTCTCTCGATTGCTTCACATGGAACTTAAGATCTAAGCCGAGAAGCTAACTCAGAATTTAAGACAAGTTAAAGTCAAGCTTTGTCCACATAAAACGTATCACTCTCTCAACTGCTTCTTTCTGCTATGGCTAGGAAGAGAAGTTAAAATAAATACAAGCAAGATTTTGTCTCTCTCTCTCGATTACTTCTCTCTGCTATGGCTAAGGAGAGAAGTTAACATAAATACAAACAAGATTTTGTCTCTCTCTCTCGATTACATCTCTCTGCTATGGCTAAGGAGAGAAGTTAAAATAAATACAAACAAGATTTTGTCTCTCTCTCTCTCGATTACTTCTCTCTGCTATGGCTAAGGAGAGAAGTTAACATAAATACAAACAAGATTTTTTCTATATACTGAACTTATCACTCTTTCGACTGCTTCTTTCTGCTTTGACTCAGAAGTGAGCAACTAAAGCGAGAAGCGAAGAAACTAAAAAAAAAAAAGTAAAAGTAAAGTTTTGTTTGCAATGCTAAGCTCACATCGAACATCTTCGATGGCTTGACTCGTCCTTCCCTCTCTCTCTCCCTTTCTACCTTTCACTCCCTATCCCTCTCTCTATGCTTTTGAGTTTGAACAACAATGCCGAGCGAGCTATGCTAAATATAATTCCCATGCTTTGCATAAAAGCTGTTTTTGTGTGGAGCATTATATGCACCCACACACGGACACACACGCACACCCACTCAACCGCAGAGCCACCTACCCACACACCCGCTCACATTGCTGTGGGGCACGCACTTTAGAGATTCAATTTGTGGTTTTTTTCTGATTTTAGCATAGGCAACCGCCAAAACGCATTAAGAACTGACGTCAAATGCAAATTGAGACTGGCCCATCGATATGGGCCGCACACATTAGGGGGATCGATAGCTTTTTGGTGGGCGATAACTTTCACTGGGCGCTGGGTGCTGGGCGCTGGCCCCGGCGCTTATTGTCATCGTCATCGGCCCATCACATTTATTTATTTTGCTTTGCCTCTTCTCCTCTCTCTCTCTCGCTCCTTTTGTTTTGTCGCTGACATATGATTGATAGGCGACCCTTAAGCCCAGTCCTGGTCGCATTGCTGTCGAGGCAACGGAGCATGGTGTAATGGCCAATTGGTTTAATGCTTTGTCGTCTTCCGAGACGAGCGAGTGTGGTTTGGGCTGTGGTGGGGTGGGGCGGTGGAGCAGCCGAATTGCGGCGTAAAAGTGTCAATGCTGATAGACAGCCAAACAAATGGCGAATGAAACGCCAGTCCAGAGATTTGTAGGCCTGCGTGCTCAAGCCATAAACGAAATGGCCATAGATGATGAAAGCCTTCCCCACTCACTCCGCCCGGCTGCCTTCAAGCTCAACGAGTTTCATTTTTGTCACATATTGAAAATGGATCATATCGAATTACATTCAATGCGAAGTTCATGATCTATCTCTCTCCCTCTTTCTCTCTCTCTCTCTCCTTCTGTGCACTTTAAAAGGCAAGCTGCAGCTGCAATTTCTTAGCCATTGCCTTGGGGCAGCGCAGTGAAATCCTAAAGAAAATCAAACGGAAATTTATGTTTCTGACAGCAACCGCGTGGAGGCTATGGGGTATGGGAGCTTGGCCTGCTATAATCAGAGGCAAACTCAAAGAGAAAGAGGGAGAAAGGGACAGGCGGGTGGAGCACGCGTATGTGCAGCGAGTGCTACGTAAATCCAATTTGCCTAAAATGGTCATGATGGCAACGCCTTTGCCTGTGGCTTAACTGGTCTTAAAAAGTAACAAAAAAATAACGGAAAACAGAGCAAAAAATGTTGGTGGCATAATCAAGCAAAGGGAAAGGTTATGGGGGCCGTTGCTGGGGGAGCGGCAGGACTTCCCTCTGTGCAGCGTTACGCAGAAATCTGACCAGAATTGGTTACCCAACTCAGCCAGCTGAGCTGAGCATTCGGGCAGCACACAATATACCCTGCAAAATTAGTGCAAGGGTATAATCCATGAGCAATTTAGCAGTAAATATATAAGGGAAATTCGAATGAAATACCCTGTAATGCGGCATTGGCAGTGCTCATACTTTAATTTCTTGCATTTGCATACCCTATGAATATATAATATTTATAATAGGTGTAAGCTAATATAAAAAGCTTTGTTGAAAATGGGATATTTATTTACAAATATACCCTGTAATGGTACTACTGCTTACATACCTATTACTACTTTTTTTTTATTACTATTTCTAATACTATTACAACTACTACTACTTCTAATACTACTACTACTTGCTACTATTAATTCTACTATTACTTACTATTTCTACTAGTATTATTACTAATATTACTACTGCTATTACTACTACTATTTCTGCTGCTACCAGTATTAGTACTACTACTTCTACTACTATTAATGCAATTACTACTACTACTACTAATACTACTACTACTTGCTACTATTAATTCTACTATTACTTACTATTTCTACTAGTATTATTACTAATATTTCTACTGCTATTACTACTACTATTTCTGCTGCTACCAGTATTAGTACTACTACTTCTATTACTATTAATGCAATTACTACTACTACTACTACTACTACTATTACTACTACTACTACTACTACTACTACTACTACTACTACTACTACTACTACTACTACTACTACTACTACTACTACTACTACTACTTGCTACTATTAATTCTACTATTACTTACTATTTCTACTAGTATTATTACTAATATTTCTACTGCTATTACTACTACTATTTCTTTTCCTATTACTACTACTTCTACTACTATTAATGCAACTACTTTTAGCATTATTAGTGCTATTTTCCCACTACTATTGCTGCTTCTATTACTATTACTTCTACTACTACTTGTACTGTTAGTTTTACCACTATTAGTGCTACCATTTTTTCTACTATTACTACAACTTTTTCTATTTTTAAAAGTTTTACTACTATTGCTACTACTCCTACTCCCATTGGTATTTCTATTTCTAGTACTACTTCTATTTCTACTACTATTACAACTATTACTTTCACTACTTTTACCTCTAATCATGCTACTATTTCCCAATACAACTATTCCCACCACATTTTCGGCACAACACCATTGACCTAGCTAAGTGGTATCTTTCGGTCAGTCAGTTGCCTTTCGCTGCGCTGGCAAAAATAATCATTCGGCTGCAAAATTGGCTTAAAATAAACCTTTTCTCTTTGCGAAAGTGTGCACGGCACATAGGGCATTAACAAGAAAAAGAAGACGAAGAAGCGTGCAGCACTGCCGCAAGATGGGTTAAAAAAAGCAACAACAACAACAGCAGCAGCAGCAACACGAGCCGCAGCCGCGACAGCAGTGGCCAAAATTCATAGCCTACTTAGCGGCGCACATTGCGAGTTATTCAAATTTGAATTAGGCAGCGGCGACCGAGAGTGGCAAGCCCCGAGCCTAGCTTCATGAAGGTTTCCGTTTCCGGCAACAGCAACTGCCGCTGTTTTATGACCGTCTTGCTCTCACTCTCGCACTCTCTCACTCTCCCTCTCTCACTCTCTGTCTCTCTATCTATCGCTCTTTGATTGTGTGTGTGAATGTGCCGTGGGCAGCAGCTGTGAGCATTGCTTTTCGCTAGCAGACATCACATAACATGGCATAAGCTACACGCTGCAAGCTACATGCTACATGCTCCGTGCTACACGCCGCTTGCCACATATTGCGGTAAACGCGAACCTTAATTAGATCATAGTTGCTGCCGCACACAGCATTTTATTGCCAACCCTGCCACGCATGTCAGCAGCAACAACAGCGGCAGCATCTTCTTTATATGGGGCCAACATGCTGCCGCATGCCACATCAAATTTGCAGCTCAATCAAGTGGTTAAAACTTTGCGCCATTTATGGCTCGAGTGACGCAGCTCCAGCTGCTGCCAACACAGCCCAGCCCCACCTATTGCGGTATTTGCATTTTAATTGAATTGCACTACATTATTTAGTATGGCAGCAATTTCGGGTCTGCCATTTCAACTGGCAAAGCCAACAGCTTGCCACACACACACACACACACACACGCACACACACGTCTTGCCACAAAATCCTGCTCTGTCAAAAACTAAGTTCGAAAACTTTCTCTCTGTGTGTGTGTGTGTGTGTATTGCACGCAATTATCTGGCAAGATTTTAACATATACTCGCATACATACATGTATATATACATATATATATATATATATATTTATACATATATATATATACACACGACTTTCATGGCTGACACCTCAGCTGATTGCTATGTTGAGCGCAGCAAAGTGATGCCCTGTAATCAATGCGAAGCAATTAAATTGTTTACAAAAAAAGTGGTACCTACTGAGCTGCTCATTATATAAGAGTTGCTATAGGCTAATCGTATAACAGTTACACGTATAACACCTTAAATAATTCTCCATTTTTTGACTCCATTTTGCTCTTTTCTGTATATTAGTTCAGCTGACAAATAGGGTATCTTCAAGTCAAACCCAGCAGAAGATCTTCCTGATAAAGGCTACAGTATAGGATATCTGCTAGGGTATCTTCCAGTCAAGCACAGCCAGGATATCATAAAGCTTACTGAACTATAGGATATCTGTTAGTATAACACTTTAAGTCATGCTCTATGCCTTTCATCTTATAAATTATACGCAGTCGAGTCGAGATCGCGCAAAGATATTTATTATAGGGTATCCGTAAGTCCAATACTTTGAACGCTCGCGAAAAATTCGCTTAAACTTTTCCCGCCTATTTTATATTTTTTCTTTTCTTTACAAGTTTATCAAACATTAAATTTGTATAACAAATTTTTAAGACTATTATACAATGGTCTAAAAATCTATAGCCAAACTTTCACGTCAAGTTTTCAGACTTTTAATTAGTAAACACATATTAGAGTCTACTTAAGGAACTCAACGAAGGAACATTTTAAGACTGTTATACAATATTTTAACAATCCATAAAAATAAATTTTTATTAAAGCGAAATATACTGAAGGAAACTTAACGAATAGTTGAACTTAATGCAGATAATTATCTATGATAACATACTATATGATAATATATGTACTATCTAGATAATAATATATAGAGTATCTAAATAATATATCAAGTAGCAGGCATTGCAACGATTGTCCTATTAAATCAAACTTTATAGTTGCAAGCAGCAATATCACTTGTGATGGCATCTTAAGTGCGCCTCACTCATCTGTCTGTTGCAAATCAAGGTTGCCTCTGGAGCAGGGGTGGCATAGGACGGGACCAGCTCAGCCGCAGCAGCAGCTGACTACGACTGGACGGAGACAAGGGCAGGAACAGACGCAAAGTCAAGAGCTGCACAGAGGCAGAAACTGGATACGCTGCAGCAGCAGGTGGCCAGGATTATATGCGAGTGGGAGGGTTAGAAGGGACTGCACGAATGTCAGCAACAAAAGTTGCGATTGCAACTGGGGCGCCGAGTGTAGCTGAAGCATGACAATAAAATAAACTAGTCAAAAGCCAAGACAGTGGCAGAGACATGCATGGTCATGCCGCTCAAGCTCAGTTAACAACTGCAACAAAAGGCAATTGCCATCATTGTTTAAGTCGGTTGCAGCAATTGTGGCCTGCCGATGGTTCGCTCACCGAATTGGCATTACAATTGGGCCGCCAGCAGGTGCTGACTTTCCCAAGGCATCGATGGCAGCAATGTTCAATTAGTGTGCACTAAATGCGCTCGGCGCTCAAAGTATAAAACTGTGTTCGATTCCACAAAAGTGACATGACAACAACCATTAGCAGACCTAAGCTGCTAGCTAGCTAGCTAGCTAGCTGTCCTGATTGAAGTGCGAATCGAAGTCAGTTGAAGATCAAGCTTAAGCTGTTTGCACTTCAATGTCAGCCTCAAGCATTCGCCACAAAGTTGTGTCAGAGCAAATGCTCTTCCGACATAAGAACTAAGTGCATAACTCGCATAACAATAGCAATGCGTGCAGCCTGGTAGCTGGTAGATTTCAAAGTCAATAGACAGACGGAGGGACAAGCGGATCAACGGAAGGACAGTCGGATGGACACACGGATGGACGGACGGACAGTTAGACAGTCGGATGGATGGGCGCATAGACAGCTCGGGCAGACAGATAGGCATCAAAGCATACAGACACTCAAACTGACAGACTGAATAAATAGAGAGTCGGATAGACGGCTAGACAGACAGATATATAGATAGGCTAGACAGAAATGTTCAAGATAAAAAAAATAAATAAATAAATAATTAAGTAAATAAATTAAAAAATAAATAAAAAAAATTAAATAAATCGAAAACACAATTTATGTTCATAGCCACGCCTTCTTTTTAACATAAATATTACAGCCTGTTGAATAGATTTCCTCCCTGCTGAAGTCACCTCACACCGAAACCCCTCCTTGGCTCAAATATATCCGCTCAATAATAATATTTAATAATTTTATTATTTTATTTTTTTTATTTGAATTTTTTTTAGATGAATTTTGCGAGGAATATCCGCATAATTTGATGCCCACACCTGGATATTGGATCGAGTGTTCGCGTCAGAAGATAACGCTGCCCGCACCGCATACAATCTGGGACGAGAGCGATTCGGAGCATGAGGATATACGGGCGGGCAGTGCGAGCGATGCTTACTTGGAGCGCGAATGCAGTGATCTGTATGAGGACGATGAGGATTCGGAGGCGACGCCAAGTCCGCGCAAGAAAACGACCATAGAGGAGCAATGGGATCAGCAGGGCGCCTTCGAGTTAATCTCTGTGGAGCAAGAGACATATGAGAAATATTTTTATGGCACCGAACACTGGAACTACTTTACCAGTGATGAGGATCTCGGTCCGGTTATCCTCTCGATCAAACAGGAGACGCTCAACGGGCGCGATCAGTTTCGCATACTGGTGCGCGCTGGTTCCTATACGGTGCATGGACTGATACCGGCCTCATGTGTGTTCGCCGATAGGTAATGCGACCCCATAAAAAATCTATGACTAAAAAATATATGATAATATTTATATAACACTCAACAGATATAATCGCGAGGAGGTAGTTAGATCTTTAGGTAAAGAAGTTAATTTAAATCCACCTTTAACATTAGGACAATTACCCGATACGCCGGAGGAGCTATTAAAATTAGATCAGGCAAGTGTGAGAAACTCTCAACCAAATGTTATATGAGACGTACTAAATATGCATTTGCTGTTTAGGTTTTTATAAAATCCGAATTGAAAGTTGGCGTCATATTTGTCAAGGAGGAGCAATATACGGAAGAGCAAATTTTGGACAATAATGAAAATTCAGCGCTCTTCGATGAGTTCCTCACGCTGCTCGGCGATCGCGTGCGCTTGCGCGGCTTCGATAAATACAAAGGTGGCCTTGATACGGTGCATGACCTAACAGGTACCCAACTCTCTCTCCCCCTGTCTCTCCCTCTCTCTATTATATCGTATATCTCTTTCCACTCAGGTCTATTCTCCGTCTATACGAATTGGCGCAACATTGAGATCATGTTCCATGTATCCACGCTGCTGCCCTATGAGAAACACGATCCACAGAAACTCCAGCGCAAACGTCACATCGGCAACGATATTGTCTGTGTGGTATTCCTCGAGGCCGACAATACGCGCTTCAGTCCCGCCTGCATCAAAAGCCATTTTCTGCACACCTTCATACTGGTAAGTGAAGCTTTGAGAAGCTTTTAAGCTCTGTCTGCTGTAGAAAAGATTCGTTGAGACTTAAAGCTACAATTGTGCTCAATAGTATATATAGAGTAAAAGCTTAAGACTTCGTTTTGCTGAGTCTGAAAACTCATTCGATTAGGCTTCAAGCTTCAGACTTATGTAGACTACAGGCACAATTTAGTATAAAACTAGTTTAACATGAATACGCAAAAATTGCAAAAGCTTTAAAGCTTCGTTTTGCTGAATATTAAACTTCATTCAAGCTTGAGGCTTCAGGTTTACTTACCAAACTTAAGGCTTAGATAGGCTACCAATATTTATGCTTTAGGCTTCAGGCTATCAAGGATAAAAAAATATTAATAACAAAATATATTGGGAGCTTTAATGAAACTTAATTTTCATACAGAGTTAAAAATTTACAAGCTTCGGCTTGAGACTTCAGGTTTAGCTACCAAACTTCAGGCTTAGATAGGCTACCAATCCTTATGCCTTAGGCTTCAGGCTTCAAGCTAAGCTATATGCGCTATCTAGGATAAAATTTGGGTAATTTTAACAAGCAAACATAATGTGAGCTTTAAAGCTTCATTTTTTTCAGCCTGAAACGTCATTCTAGCTTGAGGTTTCAGGCTTCCGGCTTCAGGCTTCAGGCTTAGCTGCCACCCCTTTAGGCTTCAGGTTTAGGTAAGCTACAGCATAAAAGTTGACTAATATTAATAACAAAATATAGTCAGAGCTTTAAAGCTTTATTTTGATGAAACTTAATTTTCATACAGAGTTAAAAATTTACAAGCTTCGGCTTTATACTTTATCAAGGCTCAATTAAGGCTCTTATCATTTATGAGCTCTAAGTTGAGAGGATTCTGAGCTCGTTTTTTTGCAGCAAATATGTTAAGAGCTTTCAGAATTATGTTTAAGATATATTAGTAGCTTTATGACAAATAGACTGAGAACGCACAAGTTTCGCTCTTAATGCCCATTTGCAATGGGCGCCATAGCATAAATATTTGGATTTGCCGCGGCAACAAAGCGTTTCGCTTTGATATATGGTTATTTATGAAGCTCTCTGACTCCCACTCTCTATGTTGCCCTCTCCCTCTCTTCCTGTCTCTCTCGCAGGTGCGTGTCTCGGCACGTATTAAGCACAAGCCGACACGTTATGAGGTATCTGTGGTAACGCGCGACGAGGTGGGCGCCTACAAGCCCTACCTGTGGGAGCAGTCGGTCTTCGAGAAGGGCCCCATGTTTCGGTAAGTGATGCCAGCTCGTTGCTGTAAATATATATATATATTCTCTCTCTCTCTCTCTCTCTCTCTCTCTCTCTCTCTCTGTGTGTGTGCTTAGCGAATGGCTGCTGACGAAAATTGTGAACGGCGAGCGAGCTTCGTACTCGGCGCCAAAATTTGCTCGCATGCAGGAGCGGACGCGTTCGCAGATGCTGGAGGATCTCGTGATGAATCTTTCGAATCATGCGGAAACTGGGCAAATACCGAAGCCATATAGGCGCGGCTCCTGGCGGCCAATTGGTGAGGATGAATATTTCAAAATGTTGCATGCCAGGGTATTAGACAACAGCATACTACAACAACAACAACAACAACAGCAACAAAATGAGCACCACAACAACTGTTGCTACTGCAACTGCAACGAACAGCAGCAGCCGCAGCAGTCGCATCAGTCGCAACTGGCGCTGGCGCTGGCGCTAAGCCACACAACACACACACACCACACTAAACACAACGCTGAGCAGCGCCAACAGCAACAGCAACAGCAGCAGCAGCAGCAGCAGCAGCAAACAGCAGCAGCAACAACAACTGCAGCAGCAGCAGCAACAACATTTCACTGCAATTTGTGCTGTGCCTCTGTGATGCACCTCTGTGTGAGGCATAGTATGTGTATACCCACACACACACACCCACACACACACACACACACATACACCTGCCAGTTATTTAAATGTTTAACCTATACAAATGTGTGGAGTGGGCTGGGGTAGGGCTTGGGTCGCTTGGGTGGCCGTGGGCGTGGGCGTGGCATGCTGCCGCCTTGACAGCTGTTTGCAGCATTTTCGCTTTGTTGACTTCGACTCTGCATGATTAATCGTTTTGTTGTTGCTGGTTTGCTGTTTGCTGTTGTTGCCATTGTTGTTGCAGCACTTCCGCATGGCATGCCACACACGCACACACACACGCTTACACTTCCGTTTCCGCCATTAACACATCCGTTACTGTTTGCACTTGCCTCTGCAGCGTCCTGCTGTAGTCTGTGGCACGCTGTGACAAATCTTACAACACAATCTGTTTGCTGCCACAGCACAGCAACTAGAGCCAGGCACACGACACCAACAGCCAACCACCAGCCCGACCCACCAACAGCCAACCACCAGCCCGACCCACCAGCGGCCCTTCTCCTGGCCTGGCTTAACGCGTATCTCTAGTTGGTCCGGCATGAAATGTTACACGTTTTATCTGCTGCGGTCAATCTTGTGCGTCTTAGCGCACACCCCACACACGATCCGCACACCCCACACACACCCACACCACACACACACACACCCCACACACCACACGCCCGCATAGCCTGCTCGCTGTTGTTGTTGTGATTCGTTTTAGATTTCTTGTTATTTATTTGTTGCATTCAACAGAAACAAATCGAATTTGATTTATTCATGCACAGCCCCGCACACACACACACACGCACACACACACACGCGTAGGTGTTGGCCAATTGCTCAGCTCAGATAACTCCCCATTGCTAGTTATGCATATTAAAATCATGCAAATTATTGATTGATAACATCTGCGTCACTGGGCGCCACAGCAGGCTAAGCCAGTCCCAAACACACCCACCGCCCCCGTCCCCTAGACCCCCAATTCCCCTTGCTAACTCAATTAGTTGCCCAAAGTATTCTCGTTGTTATTTTAATCGCATCAGAGCAAAAGCAAAGCCAAAATGCCTCAATATGGATGGGCTGAGCAAACAAGAGCCGTAGCAAAAGCAATTGCAATTAAGCCGAAATAGCCTTAAGAGATTACATTGTTGAGGCAACATCTATGCCATTATGTATGCATATGTGAACTGATGCATATTTCAAATATTTAACTCAGCTTGGAGCCTTGCTCAAGTAGTTGAGTTGATTAAATGCCGCCCCCATCCCGCCCCAGTTAAAGCCGAGGTAAAATTTACAATTTCCACTCAGGCAGGCAAAACTTATTGAACTTCTCGCCCCTCTCCCTCTCTCTCTCTCTCTCTCTCTCTCTCTCTCCCCCTTCTCTCCCCCTCTCTCTCCCCCTCTCCCTGATCAATAACTTGTTTATTGCAAAAACTTTTACTCTGCTAGGCTTAAGCTGCTGCTTGCTTAACAAGTAAATTGAATATTTAAGTCAAGATATTTTAAAGTATTAAGCCTAAGCCACAAGCTGCAGCAAAAACTTTTCATGATTCGTATTTTATTATATTTATTTTATTTTCTATTTGTTTTTTCTTTAAATTTAAATAAATATTCATTTAAATACAAACAAATTTGGCAACATTTGAAATGGAATTTCTAAATTCTTTTCTCAGAATAATTTTGGTTAAAGGCAGATTCCGAAGCTGAGACTTCAATTGTCTTGCATTTAAGCACAAATTATACGAAAATATAACCCTAATTATATAAACAAACACACATTCACACACACACCCACACACACCCACACACACAGAGAGACACTGAAGCACAGCCCACATATTTTATATTTACATATCGTAATGGAGCCCAAGCAGCAATCGTAGCACAGCTGTATTCAAGTGCTCTCCCTTGACCCCAAACACCGCCCTCCGCCCACTGCCACTCCCACTTCTGTTACTACACAATAACCGCCCATAGATTTGCAAGGCTGACTTGACTCAGCCATTGATTACACTAGCCAATTTTTACATTTCTATTTGTGTTTCTATTCGTTTGTATTTGTTTTCGATGGTAATAGCCAGAATACACCTGCAAGTGTACGGTCGTACCGCTGCCCCTGCCCCTGACCCGGCTCAAACAAAGAAAAAAATAATAAAACAACAACAACAAGAACACAACAAATGAAACGAGCCACTGCGAATGATTGAAGGTGGCTGCTGCTGCCAAGTGCATATCATAATTTCCATATGCCAGCTGCGACCTCTTCTATTTATATATATATATATATATATAAACATATATATACATCGAAATATTGTCTGTTTTGTAAGATATACGCATGGCAAACCACATATGATTGATGACATACTCACACACACACACACTCACACACACACACACAGACACGAACACTCACATATACACTGTAAATACAATAGGCCTATATCCAAATGTACTCTACTGTTAGTCTCTTTTTCCCCCAGACATAGAGCATATATTTGAGTCATATATGTATATACTCCAACTACAACTAGCAAAGGGGTTTTGGTATTCAGAGTATAGATATTTGAAAATTCGCAAATTTCTATATTTTATGTTCTTCAAGCTTCGCTTAAAAAACGTTGTTAAATTATCTATTGTTATCGATAGTAAAAAAAAGAGATTATTAATCGAAAAAATATGATTGGCTGTGTGCGGTCAACACGAGTATACAATACAAATGGTAATTACTTAGCATAAACGATATCGTTGCGTTTACATGGAAGAATGAACGGACGGATGGTAAGACGGACGGAAGGACGGATTCTTACCACCAACAGCGTTTCTTCTGCCCGTCATATACTTTTTCACGAGGCCATTAAGCCCAGAAATCCGCCGGCTTCCGCCGGAATTGTTAATTTACTTTCAATGGCATTACATAGGGGGTAACTGCTAGTCGAGCATGCTGACCATAGATTGAAAAATATTTAGTGAAAATAACATAGCAGACACAGATACTAAAACGAGCTAAGAGCCTAAGCACACAGCTCAATTGAATTAAGCTAGATCCAGTCTTAGCTCTTAAACACATACATAAATCTTAGTTTAGCAATTAAAGAAGTCGAAACCCTCTCATCTTAAGCAATTGCACGTGCCGCACCACTTAAGCTAATTTTTCGAACTTTACAGCCCTGTTAATACTTTTTATCTCTATGAACTTTTAGTCTTAAAATATTTCTAGTCAAATATTGAAATTATTCAAATTTTGAGTCTTAATTGTAAATCAAATTGATTTCTATCTGTAGGCCACATGAGACCATCGTCACCGCTGCTGGACTCGGTGCGGGATCAATTCGAGGACTACGATCAGCTGGCGAAAGACTTTACACGCGTTTTTCTAAACGACGAACCATCGTGCCTCACAAACGCCCATCTGTTCGATGTGGTCTTCCTAGTGGGTCAATCCAAGCAGAAGGCGCGCCTGATCGGAGTGCGAGCCATACTAGGAGTGCGGAGTCGCGTCTTTCAGGTAGATCCCATATCTAAAGAAATCGAAATTTATATCTATTTCTATATCCCTCTCTCTCTCTCTCTCTCTCTCTCTTCGCACAGGAAATGCTTTATGGCATTCAGACGGGCTTTGGATCGCCGCAGATACCTGTTGCCGAGATCTTCGCTCGACCGGCCCCATCGCTCGTCTCGCCACAGAACCAGAAGCCGAAGAGCAACAACTATTTGACGGTGCCCGATTCGGATTCGATACGACCAAAGAGTGTGCCCTCATCGCCGATGGTGAAGCGGGCCTTCTCGCGCCTGGGCACGATCACTGCTGGCTGGGGACGATCCATACGAAACAAGAATACGAACCAATTGAATCCGGACGATAAAAAGAAGTGGATATCATCAACAGATTGTTCGAGTAAGAGTTTTCACTTAATGCAATGCAACAATATCGATGCGTGTTCTTTTTCTCTCTCTCTTTCTTTCTTTGTCTCTCTCTCTCTCTCTGTTTCTCTCTTACACGGTCTATGCTCTCTCTCTCTCTCTCTCTATTGTAAACATACTTGATTTTCTTTATATAATACACTCACACACACACACACACGTATCTTTATACCAACTACTAATTAACGTCTTGGCTGCGCTCCTACGTAATACTACGTAACTCCTCGTAACTGCCTGTTTTTTTTCCCGTAATATATACTTGATACTACAAACTTGGCTACCAACAACTAACTCTCTACTACAATAAAACAACGCAAAAAAATAAAAACGCACGTCGCACGCCTTAACCTCTCAAACTTACGTACTCTATACCTGATATATATATTTATATATATATATATATATATTTGATTGATATGGATATATTATATGATGTGTGCTCTGTTCATATGTAAATTGTGTCTACCGTATATTGGGATTATTACTCTCGTCCCCTTGCCCATGTTGTGTTGTCCTTCGATTCCCATTTAAATGACAACAAAAAAAAAAAAAAAAAAAAAAAAAAAAACCTAAACTTTCCTATTTTCGTTTTGCTCTGTTAATTTGTATTTATATTTGCTTCAATGCTACCTGATAATTGGTATTCCTTGCCTTCAATACCCTGGACGCCACCCGCTGCCTTATGCATACTCACCTCTCTCGATTACACCATCAAATTTGATTGGCCCACCAATTGGTCTTGTCTATCATAATCATATTGTATCAACGTGAATATTTCCTTTCAATATTTCCCAACACTATCCACTTGCTGATTCTTTACTATATCTAAATACTAAACTTTTAAATAATATTGCACTAAATTCTATTTCCAATGCACCTGTTTTTCCGTAACTCTTATACAACTCTTATAAAATACTTATACATTATCAATTGCATTAACAATGCTTGTACATAAAACTCATAATACTATAATGCATAACTCTTATACTACAATCATGCAACTCTTATACGAAACTTATACAACCCATTAACAACCCTTACATACCATAAATGAACGACTCTTATACAACACTTATAATTGACTAATGCAACAAATGTATATACCACAATTTTTCATAATATGTACTTACTTATACAACACTTATACACTCACACTGCTTCACACTCATCCCACACACATTCGCCACAATCATACTCAACACACTTGCTGTACTCACCACACAAATTCGTAAATTTTTCCAAATTAATATATATCATAATAATATTTGCCTGATATTGAAAAAAAAATACTGAAAACATAAAAATACATAATTCACCACACTGCAACTATTGCTCTTTCTCTCTCTCTCTTCTTTCTGTTTCTTTGCAATCTTGTTCCATATGTAAAATTGATAAATATTAAAAAAAAAACAAAATTTTCATCAAATTAATGAAACAACAATCGAAATTCTTGTCATTTTTTCATCAAACGCGCCTGCCCAACCGCCAATTTCCCTTCCCGCTCTCTCTCTCTCTCTCTCTCACACACACACTCTCTCTCTCTCTCACTCTCCATTTATCTGCGTTTCCCACCTGATTTCTTAATACTCGCGCGAATTATCCAACTGCCCGCAATTAATTTTATTTCGCACTTAAATTTTATTTATATTTGATTTTTATTTTCATTTTCATTTATTCAAATTATTTCGCGTCCGTAAAAAAAAACCTTAAAAAAATACCGAAACCACCAAAAAAAAAACGAAAACCAAAATACCGAAATACCAAAAAAAAAAAACCAAATCGTACAACAAACCAACTTGAAACCTGGCAGACAGAGATAGCAAAGACAAGGACAAGGATAAGCCGGGCAGCAACCAATTGGCCGTGCCACGCCTCTCCGTTTGCGCCGACGCCCAAAAGGTGGACCGGGCCAAGTTGGCCCAAACGGAATTCAACATTATCGAATTCGATCCAGATACGTTTCGAGTGCTACTCGACTATCTGCATACGGGCACCTGTCCGCTGACCTGTGTCTCCATACCAGGTGAGCAAATATATGTGAAACATTTGGAATAGAAACAAATAAGTACGCTCTTATAGACGGCCTATATAGCTAGTTGGGATTGAGTAGTCTTGAGAGGACTTGAATAGGCTTAAGTATGAGTTGTGGAAAGGAACATCAAAAAAGAAAGTAACTATGGAAACGTTGAAAAAGGAACATGAAAAAAGTAATCAAAAAAATATGCACATTTATGTTTAGTTTTTTGTTGGATTCTAATAGGAACGATGGAACTAAAACATTGCCAACTAGAAAAGAGGCACCTATCAAATACATAGGCAAAGTTTCTCGAAAATGTTGTTAGAATTATTTTAGATGCTAATGGAAACGATGAGAAAGGAATATGAAATATCTATGCTAAATTTAGAAAAGAACATTGAGCATATGAGAAGAAGAAGAAACTGATCAAAATTATGTACAAATTTGATCAAAGACTGTATTTAAATCTGCGCTATTATTTATTTTATCATCTAATAATAGGAACAATGGGAAGAGAACATAGTAAATAGCATATACAATATTTTCTCATAGTTTCCTTTGAGTCTGTGTTAATTCTTGTATTGGAAGAAGACCACAAATATTTTTATGAAAATATGTTTGAATCACAATGGGAACCATGGAAATAGAACAACAAATTTGATTTGAATTTATTTTTAATTTATTTTTTATTTATTTTTCTATCACTTTCCCTTTCAGGCTTATTGTGCGCCGCGGAACACTACGATTTGCCGGAGCTGTTGCAGGCATGCTTCCATCATTGCAAGCAGTTCCTGCGCATTGAGGTCGTCTGTCCGATGCTGATATCGCTGGAGAACTACTACTGGCGCTACACATCCGCCTCAGAGCTGGTCAACATGATATTGTCGTTCGTGGAGAGCAAGGCGCACTCATTGTTCAAATGCCCGGAATTCCTCCATCTGTCCGAGTCGATGGTGCAAATGATAATGTGCCGCGAACTGCAGACGCCGGAGATACGCAAATTTGAGGCGATGCTGGCCTGGGCACAGCACAAGGTGGCCAAGCTGAAGAATCATCCCAACAAGGATACACAGTTCGAGTTCGAGTGCATTATGGAGAGGCTGACGCGCGACTTGAACCTGTGCCGCATATCGCCCAGCGAACTGCTCACCGTTGTGCTGCCATCGAAGTCGATGAAAAACGAACGGATCATGGAGACGCTCATGGTGCAGGTGAATCTGGGCACCTATCGCATGCCCGAGCTGGATGCGTACCGTCAGCAGTTGCGACAGCAAGAGTCTGCCGAGGCCAACGTGCAAGTCCATCGGGGTGGATGAGACAGTAAGAATGTGAGTTTCGATTTGGATCAACAGCCGCTGGCGCTCGCCCTAACCACTGCCGCAACCACCGCGGATACTGACTACAAAACCACCGGACTGCTAACGCCAATTGCTGCTAGTAGTGGCGGTGGCGGCGGTGGCGGAGGAGGAGGTGGCGGTGGCGGAAGCGGAGGCGGCGGCGGCGGCGGAGGCATCATAACCAGCTCCATTGCGAGCGGCATTACACTACAGTTGGATGCGCGCGCCTATGCGATGGCCTCCGTTGCCGTTGCCCTTGAACATCAGCAGCAACTGCAGCAACAGAAGCAGCAACACCAGCAACAGCAGCAACTACAACAGCAGCTGCAGCAAACGCCTCGCGACGCCACCGACGACGAGGTGGAGCTGTATGCCAGCTTCGATACGGCGCCCAGCACCAGTCGCGTCGCCGCCCAAATGCAGGCGGCCAAGGAGGCCAGGCGCAAGCGCTGGGCCGCCGACGGTGCCAGCGGCAGCAGCGACGGTGGCTGCGCCAGTGGCAGCAGCGGCAGCGGTCGGCGTTACTAAACAAACCGAACAACATCCAACAACAACAAAAAAAAAAAAAAAAAAAAAAAAAAAAACAAAAAAAAATTTCAAAAAATATATAAAAAAAAAGAAAATTAAAAAAAAAAGAGCACAGCGAGCACAGACGAACTTTGGCGAGCCGAAGTTGCAATACTCTTGCAGCTGATGAGGAAACTTATCAAAATATAATCAATCAATATATGTGTATATATATGTGAGCGTTCCGTTTCCACATGTTCCCTTAAATAAATATGCTACAACTAAGACATTTCTATGTGCAAAAAAAAGCTTCATTTATCCGAGACCTTTGTACATGCCCAATACAGTGTTCCGTTTCCAAATGTTCCACTTTATAAATGTGTTTGCGTTTATTGTATTAAAACTATAGAAAACACTTAATAGAGCTCTCAATACCAACACATTGAGCTCTCAAATCCTTTGCCATTGTCCGATACCAGGGTGTAGTGTTCCGTTACCACATGTTCCACCAACTAATTGTGCTGCTGTTATCAATGTCAAACTACAAATAAACTTCAAACAGCCTCTAAATCCAATGCCATTGTATAGTAACTGATGTAGTGTTCCATTTTCACATGTTCGACACAAAAAATAAACATACAATCAACAGCTATTCATTTACAATTATAAAAGCCGACACAGCGAGTCTTCAACTTCGGTTTTCCGGTTTCAAACGTTTGTAATTATCATTACTAAAAATAAACTGCATCTAAAAATGTTGTGCCGTTTCCACACATTCCGCCAGAATTAATGCACCACTTTAGCAGTTATCTTCTTTAGAGCAGAACATAACTTGAGAAAACAACGGATCAAGGCAAATAAATTGCAGTGTTCCGTTTCCACTGTTCCGATTAGTTATGCTATATCCACAAAGCTAAAGAGCTAACCAATACTGCAAGGATATTATGCATGCGTGTGTGTGTGTGTGTATGTGTGTGTGTGTGTGTGTGTGTGTGTGTGTGTGTGTGTATGTCTGTGTGTGTGCGTGCATCTAACCCACCGCTCTGAAGCGCCCTGAGAAGCCGAACAAAGAGAACCATCCAAATCGAAGCTGACATTGTTAACTCTTACATTCACCCCGCATGACAAAATGCCAAAATGAGAAATGAAGCAAACAGAATTTTCTACCAAGTATTACCTACAATTAACTGTTTAACTATGTATATATACATATATATATATATATATATATATATAAATATACATATATACATATATGTGTATATGTATATATATTATACGTTTGTATATGTAACCTATTGTAACTATGTATAGTACGAGCTATGCCAGAGCAACAAACCTATAAAGCAAGACATAGAGATAAAGATAGAGAGCGAGAGAGAGGAAGAAGGAGTGCTTTGATATTTACATGTAATGTAGACAAAGCAAAAGTTTTTGATACCCTCACAAAAAAAAAAATATAATAAATTCATAAACTCTGGCATATGCGTAACAAAGAAATACCCAAAAAAAATTGAAAAAATAATTACCAAAAAAAAAAAACACACACAACCAAAAAAACGCTTACTGATGTAAAACAAAGACTTAAGAAAAATTATAAAAAAAAAAAGTTTTTTTTTAATCAATGTTATTGAAAAGTGTAAGCTCTACCAAGATTTTGGCAAACCAAACTTAACCAAGCATAACCTAAAACATTAACTGAAGAAGAACCCTTAAGAAAACTATAAATATATATACATATATAAGTATATATATGTACATATAGACATACGTTTACACACTCGTATATGTATTTGAATGTTAAATGAAAAAAAAAAAACCCAATTTCAAAATGAATTACTTTGTTTGTTTGCTATTTTTTAAGTACTAAAAAAATACCAACAAAAAATTAATAATAATAATAATAATAATTGGCATACTGATATGATGACTAGCCATGTACTGTGTGTGTGTGTGTGTCTCTACAGACTTGCATATACACAAGTTAGATCTATATACATGTATGTGTGTATGTATGTATATTTGCATATACTCTACCTATACAATTGACTTATTATACATTAAATAATATCGTTCTCACTATGCAACCACAAATACCACAAAAAAAAAAATAATACTATAAAGAAATACTAAGCAAATGTGTTAAATGTTCCACAATGCGTGTGTTAAATGCTCCAGTTGCCTGTCCTTAAGAGTTACTAGTTTACCAGCAGCTGAAATGCCTGTTAATGTTCATGTTAGTTGCTTAGAGGTTAAATAACGTTTCGTTGTTAAATTTTCTAGGCTTAGGCTACAAAAGCTTTTTTGTTAGTTAGCTGACAGCTTAAGCTGCATGTCAGAACTAAGGGTTCAAGTACCTGGTAAGTTAGTCAGGCATACTCGCTTATTGATTTGTGTGGCTGCTTCACTAGTCAAATGCTAGTCAAGGTGCCCGTCAAGGCTGGCAAATCAAAATGTTAAAATGCCTGGCAAGTTTGCCAGACACATTAGCTAGACCTTTCATTGCTTTTGCCAGGCAGGTTAAAGAGTCGCAAGCTATTTTAACCCGACTGCCAAGCAATCAAAATCTATATGTTAAGGTGCCTGGTAAATTTGCCAGTAGGATTTGCTAAGCATATATTTTTTATTTTTTTTTTTTTTTTATTTTGATTTTCCGATTGTATATTTAACAGCCGATTAGCTCTTAGCTTACTTGGAATGTGCAAACATTCTCTGAATACCCCTAACACGTGCTCATAGTATACCTGCTCTAGATCTAAATAGATATACATATGTCTATATATATACATATGTATATACATATATATATATATATATATATATATATATATATATATATATATATATATATATATATATAGTATATGTATAGATATGGATACCCAACTTCTCATGCAGTACTTTCGGTTGCTGGTATCTGAAATAAATAATAAGTAAATGTCTGTTTGTTGAAATATAATCACATATATGGATGTATATATATATATATATATATATATATATATATATATATATATATATATATATATATATATATATATATATATATATATATATAAATATTTATATATATGTATATATCTGATCAATAGAAAAACAAAATTGAAATAACGCAACGGCAGCATTTTCAAAAAGGGTTTCACTTAACGGTTCAAATGTGTATATCAAAATTAAATACATCCATACCTACAACAAAGACATTTTTATATGGTATATGTATACATATGTACTTATTATATATATATATATATACATATATATGTATATATTTATGTATATATGTGTATATAAATATACATATATATATATATATATATATATATATATATGTATATATACATCTATATATACATATATATATGTCTGCCAGCACAGCGCTGGGCATATGTTTAAAAACACTTAACCATAAGCCAAGAGTGAAAGAAGATGAAGAAGGGGAAGTGGAGGAGGAAGAGGAAGTGTGAGAGTAAATATGAACTTGAAGATAAAATCAGAAGTAAACGCTTTCAATGTGCAAAAATTGTTAAGAAATTAAACTAAAACCTAATCAAATCAGTGTGCAAATTAATCTTCAACTAAATACATAGTTTGCCTAGGCAACATAAGAATCAGTGGCAATGGAACAGTTCAAAATACAATGCAAATCAAAATTAATGCTAAAGTGACAGAAAAACAAAATCAACAACTGGAATAGAACATATGAGAAATTTAAATTAGCTAGATACAGAATGGAATGAAACAGTTAAGCCAGCAAGCTGGCAAAGTCGAATAAGACAGTCAAACAGCATTTTTAATTTTGTTTTTATTTGGAAATCAATGTGAAATAGAACTTAAGAATTGTAGTTAAAATTGGAATAAAGCCAATAAATAGAAAAATACATGGAACAGCTGGGGAAAAAAAATTATATTAGTTCGTTTGTTGTCAAATGATACAAAACTGAATGGAACATATTTGTAAACAAAATACATATTAGCTAGCTAAGATATTTGAAATAAATAACCTTTTGAGGCAAGGCAGCAAAGGTGACTCAGCAAATGAATACATAGATAAGTCCAGCCAAGCCGTTAATAACAACTTATTCACACCCATTACAACTAACTAACTAATTAACAAACTAACTAACTAACTAACTAACTGCATTCAAAATAAGAGAAAATAAACATATTTTGCATAATTGCAACCAAGTGTTTCTAAGTGTTTGTGCCGTGCTGTGTTACAACCCAAATAATACCAATAAAAAATATGTCAACATAGATCATGCTATATAGAAACTTTAAGCATCTGGTTGAATCACACAAGTTAGGCAAGAAATGAGAGAAACTGGTGAAACTTCGGTTTTGACGAGGTTAGGCATGTTCTATTCCCGATTGGAACCAAGGAATAGAAACAAAAGCTAAAAGAGAAAGAATGGTAAAGGTACAGAAACAAAATAGGAAATAGGAACAGCAATAGAAATAGGAATCAATATAAAGCTGAAATATGAATAGAAGCAGTAATGGAATAGGAACAGAAATAGACAAAAAAAAAAGTAATAAAAATGAAAAATATTTGAACAGAAATTGGAAATTGGAACAGGCGTTAGAAACAGAAATAGGAAGAAATACAGGAATAGGAACAAAATTGGAAATTGGAACAAAATAAGGAAGGGCACAGGAATAGGAACAGAATTATGAAATTGATAAAGAAAGAATTGGAAGCAAAAAATTAATAGGAAAGCAACAGGAATAGATATAGAAACAAACCGAACTAGGAACAGGGACAGGACATGCACATTAGGAATTTTTTCATATACCATAAACCAAACCACTAAGAAAAATCTAAAAACAAAAAAAATAGAACATTTAAGCACACGCCGAATACTCTAATAAAGTCTAAGTGAATGTTGTAATTGCCAGAAAATAAAAGAAAAATTGCAAAAGCTCATACGACTTTACCTATTTATATATATATATATATATATATATATATATATATATATATATATATATATATATATATATATATATATATATATATATATATATATATATATATATATATATATATATATATATATATATAAAATAAATATATATATATATATATACACGATTACATTCCATATATACATGTCTTATTACAACCAACAAAAAATTACTGTCTGGTAAATTGCATATGTATAATTTAGAAGCTTAAGCTTACACATATACATCCAAAACATGATCTATATATATATATATATATATATATATATATATGCATACGCATATTATCAATCTACACAATAAGTCACAATCTAAATTGATATAACCTATATGTAACTATATATGTGTATATGTCTGCTATATATATATGTATATATAAATTATATACCTATATATTATATATGAAATTAAAATGATTTGAAAAAATAAAACTGAAATGTGTTTATTATTTGGGATTGGATTTGTATATGAAGTGGAACGCATGGTAATGAAACACTACTCTGAAAAACATCGAAATTACCGTCGAGGTACTACAGAAATTATGCAATAACATTTTATGAAATTATTAAAATAGGAACAATTGAAACTAGAATCAAATATCAAGCAACAGGAACAATTGGAATGGCACAAATATATTCAAAATAATTCTTCGTTTTTTTTTTTTAATTTTCAGGGTTTTTTGGATCCTTTCGATTTTTATTGAATTTTTGAATTATGTACTTTAATTATTACAATTCTTACTGTTGTTATTATCATTAGCATTATCATTATCATTATTGTTATTAGTATTATTGGTATTCATAAGAGTTTACATTCATTTGATTTTGTTGATTTACTTAAATGTTCGCAACTTTTCATCATCTTCATACATATATTTTTTACATTATTAATACAGTTGCAAATATATATACATATATATGTGGTATATACTTTATATATATATATATATATATATATACATATGTATGGGATACAACTAAAAGGTAGACCTACAGACCGATGCGCATATATATACACATATACATACATAAGTATATAGTCCAAAAAGCTTAACTTTAAACACATAAATCAGTCGAAATACATCATTTAATTATTTTATTTTTTACTCTTTTAATTTAAATAAATTAACATACAAATAAATTTTACTTATTTTTTCATTTCAAAATTTATGTTTACTAAATTTATTTCTTTCAATTTGACAAAGAGTCAAATAAGTAAAATTAAAAATAAAAAAAAATTGTTTTTCGATTACAAACAGAAAGTGCAAAACATTATATATAAATAAATATATTATATATATATATAATCAAATGTATATGTTTTGCATTTTCTGTTTTAAATTTCGAATTCATTTATATACATTTGAAAAATATTTTTGTTTCTTTCATTGTTTTTGGGGCTAAAATTAAATAATTTACTCTTTAATTTGTTATGAACGCACAGGAACAAAACATTGAGGTCGCTAAGCTGCACACACACACAAACACACACACAGACGCAGGCATACATGTTGTTAGAAATTTAAAGCATTATATGGTAAATATTTTGTAAGCTAAGGAACTTGATTTGACAGAATTCTATTTTGATAATAACAAAACAAATAATACATATTAATACAAATCAACTGAATATATATACATACATACATACATACATACATACATAGAAATGTATCTGGATTGGGGTACATATATGAAAGAAGTCTTTTTTTTGCATTTCGTACATATATATATATATATAACTGTTAAGTTCTTATTATAATGTCTATATAGTTTTGTCAGAAAGAAAAAACAAACATTGCTCGAGAAATTCAACTATTGCACTATTATTGTTGTCTCTGCATTTTGTATACAAATATATGTGTATATATATATATATATATATATATAGCTGTATATGCTTGTGTCTATATAATAATCGGCATTTTGAATATTCAATATATATATAGATATGGATACAAAGAAATACAGATTTGTATATATAGATATATGCTAGTTAGATATATGGCGCTATTGCAGTTACAACTTTTCACTCGACTAACAAAATTTCTATATACATACACACACGCACATACACACATGTATTTAAAAAAAAAAAAAAAAAAAAAAAGCAAAAAAAAAAAACATTTGAGTTAAAAGAAAAACAATTATTGTTGTTGTTGTTGTTGTGAACTAGTTTGATTTAGTCATTAGCAGACTCAAACCTTGGCTAAGGCCTAAATATATATACATATCCATATATACATATATGTATATACATATATATTTATATACATATATACATATATAATATACGTTATATATACGACTTTTGAACACTTTCGTTTGCTGTTGTTGTTGATGTTTGTTGTTGTTGTTGTTGTTGTTGTTGTTTGCTGGTCGTTCACAGGCATAGCAAACGCCTAGGCACTGCTGTTGCTGCTCAAAAGTCGAGCGAGCCTCTGGGCGCTGCTGCAGGTGCAACATCCGCTGCTGCTGCCTCGTCTGGCACATCATCGAAGCCATACCAACATCACATGACCATTATTTGCAGCGCTACTCATTGATCTATGGTGCGATAGATGCGCCGCTGTGGCTCGGGCGTATAGTGGATGCGCGTGCGAAAATGCTGCGGCGAGCCGGGCACACTCTCCGATCCACGTCGCGGCGGCGGCAATGGCGGCGACGCAGACACAAAGCTAGAAGAGAAGAGAAGTATTGAAATTAATAAAATTTTCTCATCTCATTTCGATTTCTGCTGTGGAATGCTCACCGTCGCTGCAGCAGCGGTGAGCCCGCTGACTGGCCGCTTAGCTCGAGCAGATTTTTGCGCAGCAACAGCGGCGATTGGCCGCGATTGTAGCGCGGCGGCGGATCCGGGCTGCGGTGCCGCCGATCGAAACCAGCCAACAAGTGCGGACTGGGCGGTGTGCTGCTGCTGCCGCCGCTGCTGGTATTGTGATTGCCGGCAACAATGCCGCTGCTCGCATAGCGACGCAGGAAGCCGCTCGTCGCCGTCGCCGTCGCCCCACCACCAATGCCGTGCACCACTGCAGCGCTGCCCGTCAGCGGCTCCGTGGTGGGTGACGTGCTCTGGCTGGTATTGTGACTGTGGCTATGGCTCTGGCTGCTGCTGCTGCTGCTCGCCGCCGAGAGCGTGCGATAATAATAAGTTTTCGCCGTCGCATTGAGGTTGTGGTTGTGACTGCCGATCGTGGTGCCGCTGGCGGTGGTGTTGCTGATGCCATTATTGCCAATGCTGCGATACGCTGGCGCTGCCAGCGGCTGCTGTGGCTGCGACTGCGACCCCGACTGCGGCGCCAGCGCCGGCTCCTGTTCATTGCCGTTGGCCAACGTCTGACCCGTCGCTGTGGAATTCAATTGGGTTTTAACATAGGTCGCAAATTGTCGCTTCATGGCGCCGGCGAGTGTATTGAACCAGCCTGATTGATGGATTGATGATTGATGTGCAGTATGTGCATGTGTGTGTGTGTGTGCGAGCGTGCATTTGCATGTGTGTGCGTGTGTGGGTGTGTGTGGAAACAAAGAGAAAGAGAGCATAAACAAAAAGCGCACAAGCGAGCCAAAGAATTAGTTGAAAGCCAACACAAAAGCAAGTAAGAGTGCTCTAGTCGGGTGTGCCCGACTAGCATATACCCTGTAGAGTGTATAAATATATATATATGCATACATACACAACAAACAACACATGCACACATATGGATGCACTGAAACAGATCATCCAGCTCATATATCTTATATCATATATCATATATCATATATCATATATCATATATCATATATCATATATCATATATCATATATCATATATCATATATCATATATCATATATCATATATCATATATCATATATCATATATCATATATCATATATCATATATCATATATCATATATCATATATCATATATCATATATCATATATCATATATCATATATCATATATCATATATCATATATCATATATCATATATCATATATCATATATCATATATCATATATCATATATCATATATCATATATCATATATCATATATCATATATCATATATCATATATCATATATCATATATCATATATCATATATCATACTTATATCACCTTTCATCAACGGACAAACATGACTAGATCGACTCAGTTCATAGACCCATTGAGTAATATATACACATAATATTTATATACATTAATCTGCATAGATTATAGACAGATTATAGACAGAATTCGCATTAGCAACGATTTCATAACAATTGCAAGAACAAAGCAAAAACACGAAAGGAATAAATTCAAGCGCAAACAACATTGATGCATATTAAATGGGAGTATCG
>JAWNPI010000068.1:2192500-2240000 GCA_035047625.1 Drosophila mettleri | reverse complement strand
AAGTCACAAAGACGGGCATTTCTGGCATTGGCAAGCGTTTCTCCTGCTCGTTTCGATGCCATCGAATTGATTAGGTCGACATCAACATATAACCCTTGCTGACAGTCAGGTGAGGGTCATAAGACACACACACGCACACGAGCACACACACAACCAGAGACATAGAGAGGGAGAGAAAGAGGGAGAGAGAAATCAATGTATTACATTAATGGGCAAATGTGTGCCGGCTCTAATAGGCTTTATTGCTCATTGTTATTATTAATATTGGCATGCAACAAGGTCGTCGCAATGCAGAACCCAAACACACACCCAAGACCCCACAGACCCCCGCCCACTGCTAAATCCCCAAATAGTTAGTCCGTTTAGTCACGCCAAGTCGATTGAGCTCGAGGCACCAGCGTGGGATTAAACGTGTCTTAAAAGCTGCCGAAAACGTTTTTATGACTTGCCCAAATGAACGAAGCCTGCAAAAGCGGAAAACTAACGCTCCATAGGAATATGAGAGTAGAGCGAAAGCAATTTCTACAGCTGCCCAAACCAAATTCTTAAGGCAATACGTGTGCTTGTATGCTATATATATACAGATTCAAGGAACTTTCTCTAAAGCCTTTCAATAGGATTCTCTCCTTGCTTTTCCATACCCTGGACTATAATTAGTAACTACTTAAAATGTAAATATTAACTTAGGAATCAAAGTGACTCGATCTAGCTATGTCCCACTGCACTTCCGTTTCTATTTATCTGAAACTATAGATGGACACACTTAAGCATAAAAAGACACAGCAATTGATTGATGCACACATGATCAGATTTTCAAACAAACAGATGAATGGACAGACAGAAGGATGGACGCCTGATGGGGGGGACAGAGTAAATGCCGGAATGCCTGAAGAGAGTGAAAAATGGACAGATAGACGGATGTATAGATAGAAGGATGAACAACGGATATATGAACAAAAGATCAGATTTACAGACATATAGGCGGGGGGACAGACAGAAGGATGGATGAAAAGAAAGATGGATGGACAGAAAGGCGGATAAGAATGGCAGATGGACAGACGATCAGATAGACTGACAGAAGTATGGACAGACCAACAGATGGATCAGATACAATCAAATTTACAGACAGAAAGACGAATAAGCAGAGAATCGGATGGACAAACGGAGGGACGGACGGACAGGTAGATTCAGGGACATACGATCGCAAGGATAGGCAGTCGGAGAGCCAGATACATATCTGTGCGTATGCGCGTTATTGGACTTGAGCCAAAGTCCGCACAGAATTTGATGAGGTAAACAAGAATTGGAGATGAAAATTGTTTGGCTGAAGCTTTTCTAAAAGTTAACTGCAGATATCAAGGGCAAACCTATCGAGTGTAAGAGACCGATATACATAAAATATAGATATATTTTCATATATTATTGTGAATTTTCTTAATGCCAACAATAAATCGATTAGGAATAAAAATTCGATTAGCATTTGCATTTAATGTTGGCGCATTGAATGTATGAAAACTTCTTTTGGGCCATTTGATTAACAACAACAACGACAAGAAGAAGAAGAAATTGCTTTGCCACATGCGGGTCGCAGCTCAGCTCAGCTCCAGAAGGCGGCTCAATGGAGCGTGGAGAGTGAAAGCGGCAGGAGGATGCGAGCTGTATGAAGGGGAAGGGCTGAGGTCGTCGGGTCAAGGGGGCTGGGCGGGGCTCTGTCCAGCTAGCGCTGAATGTGCGCACTTAACAAACTCGTAAATAACCAGAACAATGCCAATGGTCACAACAGCGAAGGGGCAGCGAGGGCGCGGCGGGAGCAGCACAAGCGCAAGAAAAAAAAATTGAATAAAATGCAAATTTTTTTATACATTTTTTATTTTTTCTAAAAAAAAAATCGAGGCAAACAAAATAATTCAATGCGTGACAATTTGTGTGCGAATGTGTGTGATACAAGAAAAAAAAATATAATACACATATATATATGTATTTAGATATATATATGGTTTTTTTTATGGCCCGCTGACACAACGAACGGAAATATTAACGCATGTGCGACGCAGGCCATGCCAAATGTGTGTATGTGTGTGTGTGTGTGTGTGTGTGTTGATTTGAATGTTTGAATACAAATTCAGTTTGCCATTTTGACACACATGAATGACCAGCAGCAAGTGAACGGCCAGCCAGCCAGCCAGGACGGACACAACTTGGCCAACATGACGCCCGCAGACGCGAAAAAAAAAGAAACGCACGGAAGGAAGCAAAGAATGAAAGCCTGCTGCTAGCCCAGCCACGCCTAGTTGGCCACGAATGCCATTTCACAATAAATATTTTAATGCTCGCTCGCCACAAGCGCCCGCCGAGTATATTAGCTTGCTCTGCCAGCGTTCTGCAAGAGAGTTAAGTTTCGATGGCTAAAATATATGAAAAATATATAATGACTACAAATAATGACAGTATAGCCTAGATGTAATTAGTGTTATTAGCTAGTTTCTGGTAATATGTGAGAGCTAGGGCCATGCTACTGCAGGCTAACAGAGGCAGATTCAGCGAGAGCGCGGACTGCAGCTTAGGCGTGACATTTATACTCTATGACAGTATAAGATGATAATATATAATATAATATAATATAATATATAATCTAATATATATATATATATACCATATATATATACATCATTATAGTTCTCATTTAGCAGCTCCAACTGAAACGCGGACGACTGAGACTTCAAGACGAACTGCACCTGAGAATTTGAGTCTTGGATCTATTTTATCTTCCACCAACATTCAGTTGGAGTTTGTTATAAAAGATAAGAATTTAAAGTATATAATATATATATATATATATATATATATATATATATATATATATATATATATATATATATATATATATATATATATATATATATATATATATCTGTATAGAATCATAATAAGACCTTCCCGCTTCAAGCCTTATCCCTAACTTATCCATTTGTGTGCTCTGCTCTCCTCTCTAAGGAATTGCTTAAGTCTCAAATAGTCTCCGTCTTACGACAAACTCTTATCAATATCTTAGAAATCCTTGCGTTCTGGCAGTTGTGTCTGCTGAGCGCGCATCTCGCAGTTGCTTAAGCTCTTTCTGCGCTGGCTGCTCATACATTTCTGTATTTTTCTTTGCTAAAATTTCATTTTATTTTAGTTTCGTATGAATAAAAATTCTCAAAAATTGAGTTGAGCGCGGCACCAGCTATGTCCGATGGGCGCATAGAGTTGGGGCCGGGTGCTGGGCGCTGGGGGCTGCGTGGCTGACTGACTTTAGCAAGTGCTGTGAAAATCAATCGCTACGTTTTAGCGAACACATTTATTTTCATTTCGCTGAGATTCCTTTGGGCAGGCGAGAGTGGACGCCACTTGATTTCAATATACAAATATATATGTATATATATATATATATATATATATATATATATAATATATATATGGATATGTATATGCATTATTATTTGGTTTGGTCGCCCGGCGGGCGTGTTGGGGACTTTTTGTACCTTTTCCATATTTTGGCAAATTTGAGCATATTTTATCACCATTACAGAGCGCTGTGACCCGCAGGCACAGCTGACCCCCGACTCCTAGCTGCCACTTCAGCTAGCCTCCCACACACAGACACACGCGCACGTGGCTATTGGCACCCAAGTAACCCGCATACGTGTATTTGAGCCGGAGTCTCTGCTCCAGCGGGAGCGACTTCACATTTGTTTCGGGTCTAAGGGAGCGTGGACATGGGCTGGGGCGCAGGTAGTCAGTCCGCTGTTTTGTTTTGCATGGCAACCCTTTTTTCAACGTCAACGTCGTCAGCCCACAGCAGCCGGAGACGTCGCCCGCATTCCCGGCAAGACTCAGCGCACAGCCACATCCAATCAAGCAACGAACTTTGCAACTTGCCCGTGAATGCCCACTCAACCGCCCACACCACACGCACCACCGGCACCACCCGCACCACCCACAGCAACCACATCACCCACTCGCCTCGCCCACTTACGCAAATAAATAATAACGGACGAAGCATACAAAAAATATGGAAGGAAATTTGTTTAAACAAACTGCAAAATTTATGAATATGTTGAAGTTTTCCAGCAGTGTGTAGCATGTGCACGACTAGCAGATACCCTGTGTAGACGGATGGTTAATGGTGGGGGAAATTATTCAGGGACTATCAATAATCGAACGAACAGAGAGAGAGAGAGGTAGAGATAGAGATAGAGATAGATACAGATACAGATACAGATACAGATACAGATACAGATACAGATACAGATACAGATACAGATACAGATACAGATACAGATACAGATACAGATACAGATACAGATACAGATACAGATACAGATACAGATACAGATACAGATACAGATACAGATACAGATACAGATACAGATACAGATACAGATACAGATACAGATACAGATACAGATACAGATACAGATACAGATACAGATACAGATACAGATACAGATACAGATACAGATACAGATACAGATACAGATACAGATACAGATACAGATACAGATACAGATACAGATACAGATACAGATACAGATACAGATACAGATACAGATACAGATACAGATACAGATACAGATACAGATACAGATACAGATACAGATACAGATACAGATACAGATACAGATACAGATACAGATACAGATACAGATACAGATACAGATACAGATACAGATACAGATACAGATACAGATACAGATACAGATACAGATACAGATACAGATACAGACAAGTCAGACAATATCTAAAGCTAGAGCTCTGGACATATAAGTATATCCATTGATAGGTGCATCTAGCCACTGACTTCAATCAGGCCCCACTCAGCCTGAGCCTAAGCATAGGGTAAACACGCGTATGGATAGCTCAAAGACAAAGAGCGAAAGCAAAAAATAAAGAAAAAAGCAAAAGCAAATGCCAAACTCGAGCTCATTGATATTTATGACGTGCTGCGAAGTCAGAGACGCAGAAAGGTAAATGAAAGAGAGATAGACAGAGGGAGAGAAGAAGGTGGGTGAGAGGGAGAGGGCAGCTGAGGTGTTAGTTGATTGCGTCCAGTTGCAAAATCCTTTAGCTGTGCATGTGAAGAAACTTGATTGATTGCAGCAACTGGCAATCGAGCCAGATAACTGATATGAGGAAGGAGGGAATGGATGGAGAGAGACTCGAGGCATATGGCCCCCTTAGCAGCTAACGAGTGCTTTGTGCCAAGAAAATAGAAAGTCAAAAAATAAAATTGGGAAGAGCAAAAGAAGGAAAAAAGAAAATGTTATTTCATAAATGCAAATTGCAGCGCCCCCCAAACTCTCTCTCTCTCTCTGTCTCTGTCTCTGTCTCAGTCTCCCACGCTACGTATTAATGTCGAATGTCAAGCGAATGAAGAGACGTCCAATTGTCGTTAGAGGGGCGTGGGCGATGGGTGGTCGGGCGGAGGCCGATGCCGATGCCGATGCCGATGCCAAGGCCTTAAGAGAAATAAGAAAAATGCGGTATTTAATGTGAATTACACCACTGTGACCACAAGACTCTGCCACGCCACGCCCGCCCCGTCGATGCGAGCAACAAATGTAAATTTTCAATTTAAATGCAAATATCAATTTGTCAATGCTGGCAGAGGACTGTGACGTGCGACATCATTTGCACTGGGGCCAATGCTCAAATCCTTGCATTTTAACTAGTCAACCATGGCCGTGGGCCAGTTCCAATCTCAATCGCCCTCGCCCTCGCCCTCGGTCCGCTCCCCCGCTCCGTCCTTGGGTCTTTCTCGCCACTCGATTCCCATGTGGCACTGACAGTCGTGGCATTTAGCCATCATCATCATGATGCCAAAAAACTCTGGCTATTTTTTCCATCCTTACTTTTTTCCTTCCTTTTTATGGTTTCGCTACAGTTCTTTTCTTTTAACGCCATACGCTAAGCAAAAGCAAAAGGGTATATCGGCTACGGCACCTGGAGAGAGCTGCTAAGGAACACAAATTCGACTTGGAATCACTTTCGATTTCCAAACGATTTGCCTATCTGTAAGTGGTAGATGATAGATGGGATATATAGATGGCTATATTCCTGGCATCTGCTGCATCTATATAGATTTCATTATCTGGTATGGTAACTGAGATAAAAGCTTCCTGAAAGGAAGGAACAAACGCAGTTGCTTGAAAGCTACTTTAGAGTTAGCCTGAAAATTAACTTCAAGGAGAAATCCTAACGTGCTTACATCATAGAAAGATTTTCCTATATATATGAATAACAATAATTCCATTTTCTATATGAGAGAGAAAGAGAGAGAGAAAGATGAGAGGGAGTACAAGAGAGAAAGAAAAATAAAAGAAAAAAAAAAAAAAATATAAAAAAAAGAAAAAAAAAATTTAAAAATTTTTTAATATAAACTAAACATTAAACCTTCCACTCCTCTCCCAAATATCTTCAAATAATCACAAAGATAATCAAAATTTCAAGTCTACAACTGCAAGAGGTTTTCCTGCCTAAAGACAGACAAATTTGCTTACAGGCAACTGATAAACACGTGAGACACACACACGCAAAATATGCAGGCAACCAACTGTTGCTGATTATAGGGTATCATGGATTCGGTGTTTACTTTGGCCTGGGCAAACACGTTTATCTTATTTGTTTGGCCGAACAAACGGCGCTGATTTTCCCTTGTTGTTGTTGCCTGTCGCTTGCCGCTGGTTGTCGTTGCTGTTGTTGTTGTTGTTGTTACTTGCGCCTAATTAGGAATTCACATCATTTTTTATTTGGGTTAAAATTATTCAAAAGTGGGCAAAAGCATTTCAAGGACTGCTCCCCAGCTGCGTCTTCACGACGTTTTTTTTTTTTACTTCCTTTTTTATATATTTTTTATATCATTTTATGCTTTAGCTTGCGCTTCTGCTTGCCCTTCCGTTACTTATTCTTAATGCCTATTGTGAACGATGTTGTGGATGTTTGTTGCATAACTAAATCTGCGTGCGGTTGCCGGGCGTGCAGGTGCCTCACAGGGGCATGGCCAACCGCCCCCAAGTGGGCGCGGCTAAGAAAATAGGTGGAAAATTAAACATATTAAAAGTTTTTACACCTTTGATGATGAATTTTGCAGTTGAAAACCTTTTTTTGAAGTAGCCGCAGCTGCCCTCCGGCCACGCCTCCCTCTCTATACTCACTCGAGCCATTGAAGATGGGCATACAGGGTATAATGGTTTCATTCAAGTGCAGACAGTCGATTTCTGATCGGCAACAAGAGCCGAATCGATTTAGCCCTGCCCATTTCTCTCTCTCTGCAGGTCTTTATTACTCCTCAAATCTACAGCCATTGTAATTGAAGTTTAATAGCAAATATAATTCAAGTCTAATAATTTTTAGTGGAATATTAAGATTTATTGTTCAAAATTGCAATGAAATCCGTTAAGAAACACAGATGTTATTAATGAAAACGTTTGGTTAGCTAAAAAATCTTAATTCAATTAGCGCGAAGCGCAGGCCAAGCGTTCTGCATACGTGAGCACACACACACACGCGGATAGATTGCCCAATGCATGCCTGCTCATCATTGGCTTGCTAAAAATAGAGTCTTCAGTGCTTTTTGCACTCTGCTTTGTCAGTTGCTTCTTCAGTCTTGCATTTGTCGATCTCTTCGGCTTGCTATAAACAGATTCCCCGTTGCGACTATTCGCTGCGTGCATATTCTTTCGTATTCTATAAATAGAATCTCAAGTGCTCTTGCATTGTGTTGAGTTGACAGCAGTTGTCTTTGTCTTGCATACGTGAACTTTTGTGGTGTTGTGGGAAGAGGCGAAGATAGAACTACTTTGGCTTTTGGTTGATGTGTAGGCGTAGGTTCGAATCTTGAGGTGACCAAATATATATTTATGTATGATATATATATAATTATTATTTAAAATTGTGTGTTGTTGATCTTATATGCATGCATCGGCGCATCTCTTTTACTAGATGATTTTTGAGGCGTGGTGCTTAGCTGGCTGTAGCTGTAGGGTATCAGCTAGTCGGTCACTCCCCTGGCTTCTACTCACTTCGTGTAGCACTTAACAAACTGTCGCGGGTAGCTGCCAGAAAAGTAATAAAAATGCAATTACAGCGACCTTCTCCAGTAGCTGTTGAAGAGTTAAGCAAAAGCGGATGTGGTATGGCTACAGCCCCACCCACTCACTTTACTAGCCCCCCACTGCCCGCTGCTACTCGCAATTTGAGCCACTTCATCAGCAAGTAAACCGACGCATTAAAAAATATTCACGTTCAACTTGCTGCATGCCAAATGAGCCAAGTAATAAAAAAAAACAACAACGCAGAGTCCTTAAAGTCCTTAAAAAAAGGTGAACCACGAGTTGGCCCAAAAAAAAAAAAAATGATTATATATATATACATGTTTATATATGTATAAAAGAGCGTAGAAGTTGCGTTAATGAAATGCGCTAAAAGGGTTTTAGCTGACCTCAAAGTCGGGCTGCTGCCTGCCACCCAGGCAGCTCTGACTCTGGGCAGGACATGTGACAGGAGTACTCAACTGAAGCGACTGCTGCGCTGTCAACAGGTTAAACACCGACTCAATTGCAGAGCAACAGCAGCATTAGCATTTCAGGCCAAGTGTCGTGGGTGGGTATGCACGACGAGCAGTCGCCCTGACCTGGCTATTGAAATGGCAATTAAAGTGAGACGGCTTAAGATACTTTAAGTTAGTCTATGACTAGGCTCACATGATTTATCGATTTCGGAGAGATGCAAAGAGTTATCGGTGACTTGTGAATCTGTGCAATATGAGCTAAATGATCAAGGCTCCATAGGGGACTTAGAGACGGGGAGAGTACAGAGCCTGTGAGAATATAGAAGGATTCAGATTGAACTTAGTTAGGCTCTCGATGCCTATGGCCGCGGAACGGAACCTGATCGAGTGAATACGTAACTCGGACTCAAGTCTAGCTCAACGTTGTTCCCTCGCTTCTCACGAATATACCCTTTGGCAGCTTATGGGGCGGGCATTAAAGTATCGCAAGTATCGCAACTTTGCAATTTGCAACGCGTCGTCCGAGCAGCTGCTAAACAGATGCCAAAAGTTAACCAAAGAGCGACAAACAGAGAGTGACAGAGATAGAATGACAGAGGGAGGGGGCACAGGGGGCAGGGCGGACACGGGGTAGCTCGCGTCGTATCGCGTGTCAATTGCTGCCGAAAAGCAAAGTTGACAAACGGGCGACGATAACAGCGTCGCAGGCAAAAAGTCACACAGCGAATCGGGGGGGAATTCAACTGGCAGCTAAATTACAAAAAGCCAAAGAACAACAGCAACAACAACAGCAGCAAACAACAAACAACACAGAAATAACAAACAGACAAACGAAACAACGGGACGACAGAGACAACAGCCAAAGGACAACAGACACCTGTCAAAAACAAAAAAAAAAAAAAAAAAAACAGAAAAACAACCAAAATATATAAAAAATTTAAAAAATAAAAAAAAATCGAAAAGCAAAAATAGGAATAATTATGCTAGTGAGCAATGCTCGGCGCTTAGATGCCCTGTACGAAGCAGCTCTGAAATAAAAATAAATTAAATAATTCCAGTTGGATTTTCAGGAACTACCCAGGTTCTACTTCTTCTGCCAAAAAGTCTAACTAAACTTAAGCAGTTTTACACATTTTAGCATTTGCCACGCCCCCAACATATAAGCCAAATATCTATCTAACTATCTCTCTCTCTCTTTTTCTCTTTCTCTCTCTCTCTATCTGCAAAGTTTCTTGATCCTTGCTAGAAAAAAAAGCCCCAGAAAAAGCTAACTGTTTTTTCCACGCCCTCAGCACTCGCCATGATCAATCCTAGGAGAGGCTGAACAAATCTAAATTGATGAGTCTAGAGAAAGAGAGAGAGACAGAGAAAGAGACAGAGAGACAGTCAGATAGATAGAAGGACAAACGAACAGACAGACCAACGATCGGCTGGCCTCTCTGCCCTCTTGTCAACTGCCTAGCTTTGTGACTTGGGTTCGTGGACTCCAGAGCTTGCACAAGTGCAGCATACCCTCTTATACCCTGTATGCGAGTCCCAATATGCTTGGGAGCTGGCGTGGCGCGCGTTGACTGATGGGAAATAAAAATAATTACTCAAATGTTATGCAACAGCTTTCGCTTTTCACATTTAACAAATTCACAATTTTCGTATTCACAATTATTGACCAGATGCCCCCTCCTCCCCCCACCCCCACCGCTGTGATTCAATTGCGTGGGCGCAGACAGGTTCAGTTACAGTTACTTTTTTTTTGTTCTCTTTGGGATTTTGGTTTTTTTTTTCATTTTCGTATTCGTATTCAGGTGCTCAGGCTCAGGTGGTGGGCATGCCCAGTGGGGGCATGGGGTATTCGCGGTCGTTCGGCCGTTCGTCCGTTCGTGTCGCGTTACCCCGCGTTGACTTCCGCTTGACATTGTTTGATTGTCGTTTAATTGAATTTAATTAGCATGAGGCGCGGGCAAGGACGAATTTTTCTATTTCAATTTCATTTTTTTTCCCCTGTTCCTGTAACTTTTCCTATTGTGTATGCAAGTGTGTGTGAGTTAAGTGGGAGATACAGGCCGTTGGGGCTGGGGCTGCCACTGGTCAGGGCTACTTAGTTATTAATGGCATTTTAACTTTTATGACTGTGTTCCGTGGTGACAACTGGCGATGTTCGATAAGCGTTGCATGGATTTCGACTTACACATATATACTCGAGATACCCTGTAATTAGCATAACATAAAATATGACAGAATTAGAGAGGGAAAGAGAGCCAACTTGAGGAAGAAAGGAGAGGGAGGGAGAATGGGAGACAAGACCAAGAGACATTGAAAGAGAAGTAGTGAAGCGAGCGAAAGAACAAGAGAACGATAGAGAAATCTGAAGCGCAACTCTCTCTTGCTCTCGGACAAGGAGAAAAATAAGAACAGAAATACAGATAAATATAAGAGAGTGACAGAGAGAGACAATGATATTCCGTTTTAGCGGGAGAGAAAGAGACATACAATGTGAGAGCGAGAGATATGGACACATGTATAAACAGAGTTAGTCCATTTCAAAGAGAAGAAAATAAAAAAAAACTAGAGAGAGGAAAAAAGAGACATATTAAAGCAAAGAGATGGGAGAAAAGAGCGAGAGAGACAGAAAGCAATAATGACATATACAAGTGGAGAAAATAAATAAATAGTCCGGAGAGAGTTACATAAAAACCCACAAAGAAAAACTCTTGGCCTACGCCTTAAGCTATTTTAATGATTTCATGAGAATCGCATAGCACGGCTCAATTCTATGTGAGATATGTGTGAACAGAGATGGGGAAGAACAAGAGCAACCCAGGCGGGGCCACGCTCTGGCACTCTAACTCGACAATTCTTGATCTGATCGTGTTTAGCGCTTGGCCTCCTCCACCTGGGTCGCAATTAGTTTTCAATAGTCGCGCCCATCGTTCAGTTCGAGTGGCACAGAGTGCATCTGGGGGCTGTGGGCGAAACGTATCTGTATCTGGGTATGCGGATTTGTATCTTTAATGCACTTGCCACGCACTCGCGCCACGCCAACTATTTACGCTTGCCACGCAATTCTCCAGTTAGCCCAGAGCCAACTTTGCCTCAATTGTGAATAGTTGTAGCAGTGTTAGCCACGCGGCTGGTGGGAATGGGAATGAGAATGGGCACACGGGATGGGGGATGTGGGATGAGGGATGGGGGATGGGGGAGCTAAGCACTTGGCAGCAACCACTTGGCACTTGGCACCTTGGTGACTTAACCGCACGGCGAACGCACTAAATGAAGCTTGGCACGCATCGACAACAACTTAAATGTGTGGGTGTGTGTGGGTGTGTGTGAACAGTGTTTAAGTTTTAATTGCTGGCAATTAAAAGTACATAGATACACGCAGATATGCATATGCCACGCACACACACACGCACTCACACGACTGCTGTCTGGCCTTTGCATGGGGTAGAGTGGGGCGGTATGGGGGGGCCTGGCAGTTGTGCTTAGCTGCAGCTAAATCAACTTCGCGGCTGTTATCGATGCCAATCGCAAGGGTATACTTCTATACAAATAAACAGTGTGTGTGAGAGAGAGAGAGAGAGAGAGAGAGCTGGCGTAGGAGCCTCTTCGGCTACTGTGAATACTAAAAACCGTTAATATGCAATTAAGATAATTAAGGTTAAGAGCGGAAAAGTTGAAGCTTCGAAATATCATGTGTACGGAGAGGCCTGAAAGATTCAGGCAGCAATTAAAATTCATAGATAGCTAAACGTGTGGCAGCACTATGATTACAGCTAAACACAAATACCGAGCGACAATTGAGTGAAGTAAGCGACTTAAAGACACAACTCTGGCAGTTCTGGCGATTTAAAATTAAAGACAAGTTTTGATTTTTCAATAAAAAAATAAGATTGAAGACTTAATTCGCTCAAAGCTGGCCACACTGGATAACAACAAACCAATTTCTGCCTTTGAGTCTAAATTATAATTTTTTATTCAGATATGGCAACTCTGACGTACATCTGAAGTCAAGTTATTCTATTGATCTTGGCTACAAGCAGCTGGCTTATTTGGCAATAACGAAACTTGCTTATAAGAGCTTAGAGCAAATAGTTGAAGAGTGTGGCAACCCTGTTTTAAAAATTGAGAATTTAATTTAATCTCTGTATTTTAATACTTTGCCAAGTTGAGTAGTTCTGCTTGCAGAAACTTGCACTGTAGAATTATTTGAAACAGATGGCAACCCTGATTTCAATCCGAAAATAATCGAGGTGATCTTCTTCTCAGCATTTATTGACAATTTGTTTTTCAGTGGGAAAATCGCTTTAAAACTTGTCCTAGATCCATGTGTGAAAAGTGTGGCAACTCTGTTTTGTCGTATAATCAAACAAGTGCTCAAAAGTAAGTCGAAAAATGTTGACAGCTGCCATTCTAATAGTTGAGATTGAAAGCCAAATGCAATCCTAGAATACAGACACTAATAACAACTACTTGGCATATGTGGCAACTCCGCAAATTCGCCCATCTGGCAGCACTCTTCGCTAATGAAGTCAAACAGACGGCAGACACAACTATTTAAGGAATTTAGCATAGGTGTGGCAACTCTGGTGCTGATTAAAAGCGCGACAGCTGAATATAGCAGGGAGAGGGGGCAAAGGAGGAGGAGGAGGAGGGTGGCAGACGTGTGGGGTGTCATGACTTTGCGGCCAAGGCAGTTGGCAAAAAGTTTCCTTATTTTGCTGGTCTACGGAAAGGGGCAAGGCGAGGGGAGGAGGTGCGGTGTGGGGAGTAAATTCTAAAAAGCAAAAGGCTTTAACGAAAAGCAGCGAAAAGCCAAACAAAGTTTTCGTCCTTGAAAAAGTGAACAGAAAACGAAGCATCCAAATGGCAGCGACTGGTCTAGTGGGGACTGGGAACTGGGTGCCGAGACTGTCTAGAGTCGAGGTATTTATGGATTTGCCACACAGAAAAAGAAATGCGTTTGCTAATTTCATAAATGTGCGCAGGGGCGGGGGCGTGGCGCAAACTAATTGCAAAGAATATGGCAAAGAAATGCAAAATCTGCACACACAGAGAGACAGAGAAGGAGAGACGAAGGGACAGAGAGAGAAAGAGAGAGAAAGAGAGAGAGACATAGACAGACACTCATTAGCTGTGCTTCAGTTAATGCCAAAAGTGACTACTAGCTGCTGAGCCCCCCCTCCCCAGCAGCCTTTTATCTGCCCACGCCTCTGTCCGACTGCGCTGTCTGGGCTGTTGCTACTGTAGCTGCGTGCGCGTTAATCATCATCCTATACGCGTAATTACAGAGTCAGAAGAAAACACTTCCTCAACCAAGCCCCCTCTCCTCTCTCTCTTTGTGTGCAACGCCTCTGCCTTAGTCAGGCGACAGTTGAAAGTCAGAGACTTTTGGCCAGGAATATTAAAAAGACTTGCGCTAGCCCACACAAGGACACGACAGCGGCAGCAGCAGCAGCAGCAGCAGTCAGACGGAGTTGAGCTACCAAAGACGCGACGACTTCACGTAACGGGAAATGAGTTACACGATGTGAGAGTGAGTGCGTCTTACAGCAGTACGCTACTCCAGGGGGGGTGAGGAGGGACTCGAAGTAAGCCACAAAACGAAAGCATTGCGGCTGCCATTGAATTAATTCAAAAGTCAACATTGAAGCTGGCGGCTGGCCCTGACCACGCATCACATTATTATTACTATTATTATTATCATCATTATCATTATTAAGACTATTATGTATTAGTATTATGCATATGAAATCAGTTCGCGCTGCTATCTAAATACTTGAGACTAGAGCATAAAAGATTCAGATATAGAAACTAATTGACTCCGTCAGTAGAGGCCGCTTTTGAGCTGCAACTCATTAAGCATATTTTCTACGCCAAATTTTGCATTAGTTTTTTGTTTAGCTAATAAAATTCAGATTTATACCAAATTTTGTATATTTGGCAAAATGAGATTTAAAATAATTTATGGAATATTAAGATTCACTGTTGAAAATTTCAATGAAACCCGTAAATAAGCATAGCTGTTATTAATGAAAAAAAAAAATGTTATTAGTTGAAAAAATCTTGAGCCAATTAGTGCGAAGCGCAGGCCTAGCGTTCTGCATACGTGAGCACACACACACACACGCGGATAGATTGCCCAATGCATGCCTGCTCATCATTGGCTTGCTATAAATAGAGTCTTCAGTGCTTTTTGCACTCTGCTTTGTCAGTTGCTTCTTCAGTGTTTCATTTGTTCGAGCTCTTCGGCTTGCTATAAACAGATTCCCCGTTGCGACTATTCGCTGCGTGCATATTCTTTCGTATTCTATAAATAGAATCTCAAGTGCTCTTGCATTGTGTTGAGTTGACAGCAGTTGTCTTTGTCTTGCATTCGTCGCATTGAAGTGACTGTGTGAGCTAAGACAATGTGCAGAGATGTTGCTTTGTTGTGTGAAGACCTGAGTTCGAATCTTGATGGAATTATATTTAATTTTATTTTAAGTGTATGTACGTATATATATATATATATTTTTTTTTTTTTAATAATTTACATTTTATTTAAACAGGCTGTTTACTACCTAATTGGCGGCTTAAAGTTGAACATATGTACATATATATGCTTATTTTTTGTATAATATAAATATAAAATTATTATAGCATACTTTTGAGCTGAACGAAAATTCTTTTAGTCATTATGGCAGTGCACTGCTCGACTGCTGAATACCCTGTACTGGATTGAAGCACAGGGTATGCAGAAGACTTTGGCAAATCCAAATGTAGCCAGAAGCTGCCAAAATAATGTCAGCTGAGCTGAATTCGGAAACGAAAAGCTTCCAACAACAAGGCGACAAGGCGACACAGCTTACAGCCTTAAAAGAACGAGCTGAGAGCTGGGGGCTGTGGGCTGGGGGCTGGGGGCTGGGTGGCTGGAGGCTGCTTCATAGCTGAATGAGAAAAGCACTTAACTCTTAAAGGCGAAATGCTTGTAAAATTTAAGCCCTACTTAATTTGCGATACACTCGTAAACAATTGCCCGCGGCTGTCGCTTAAGTAAGAGCGCTTGACTAGGGTTGGGGGAAAATAAAGGGGGTAGAGAAGTGGTGGAGGTGGATGCGTAAGTTGGTGGCAGCTGTAGCTGTAGCTGTAGCTGTAGCTGTTCGCCTGCTTTTACAATTTTTACTAATTTTAATAAAGCGTCGCGGCAAAGACAATGCTTCAGCTGCTGTCGCTGCCGCCGCTGCTGTTGGCTGCCTTTGTGGGCAACTCGATATCCTGGCTAAGACAAAGGCTCACATCAACAGGAAACCGCAAGGCGCTGCACACAACTACCCAATGCTCAGTCCCCGCCCTTGAGGCAAGTCAAAAAATTTTGTGTGACGCGACATTTGCCTAGGCAAAGGGTTCAAGCGGAGGCGGGGCCGGGGCCGGGCCGGAGCTGGGGCCACTGGCGTCGTCTGCATGAGAGGAGCAAGCGACGGAGATGGGGGTTTGGTGTGCTGTGGTGTGGGCGTATTTTTTGGTTTTCTTATTTCTCATTATGCAGCCAACAACAACAAGGACGAAGACAACAACACTGGCTTGTCTTGGCTTGGCTATGCCTAGTCCTTGAGCTCCTGCCACCCCCTGCTGCCGCTGCCGCTGCCGCTGCCGCTGCCGCTGCCGCTCCTGCTCTGATGGGCAAATGAAGCAACCGCGTTGTGGCACGCATCAGCGGCACAATTTCTGTTTGTCTGTGTGTGGGTGGGTGTGTGTGTGTGTGTGTCAGCATCCAAGAGTATCCCCAGTGCTCCCACTCCCGCATGCTACGCACTCTTTGGTTGCCCGTGGATTACTCAATTAATTTAATTATGCGCTGTCAATCATTTCGTTGCCTGCCTGCCTGCCTGGCAGCCAGCCTCACCGACCCCCTTCATCTCTCGCCCCTCACCGCTCACCCCTTTCGCTGTCCTTCGCAAAAATAAAGAGCGAAAGAAAGTGAGTGATTCCCTCTTGTTGCCACTTAATTTCTGCTGTGCCCGGCCAGACAGCGCGACGCCTTAGCCTGACTCCCGGCCGCAGCCGCAGCCACAGCCGCAGCTTTGTCTATTTCCATGCACTGTCAGCTGCTAGACAAGGCGGGCATATTAGTGGCTGTACATGAGTCTTGAGCTAGGCAAGTCACAGTTCAAATTGAGAGCTGTGAATGACTCACAGCTAAAATGTGTGTGAATGGCCACTGTGAATGATTGACTGCGAATAATTTATGAATCTAATAATTGTTACAATGAGTCGCTGCGAGTGATTTGATACTCATTCACTGTGACTTTTTTGGTATAACTCAGGCACTGCGGCTGTTGCTCTGTAAATTCTCTGTAATCATTAGATAAAATGATTGGATTCGATATAATGTTATAGAATTAGGAGTGTCAAATCTTGTGACTTACACTGGGAACATAAGCTGACATTTTTTCTGTTAAGCTGTGATTTTTCAACACTTTCAGTTGAGAGTTTTAGGCACAGATTTTTCGAGGGCAGAGTTCTCTCTTTCAATTCAAGTAAAAACTGATTCAAGCCCAAGTAGAATTAGTCTAACACGAGTCACAGTTGTGCAGTTTGTGTCTCTTTGTCTATTAGCTAATTGGCTTGGCGAGTAGAGCATCTGGCAGCTGTTAAGACTGTCCTCTTTCGGCTGTCTTGGCAGTCACAGCCCGTCCTTGCCACGCCTTCGTCCCGCCCGCCTGCCCCGTTTGCATTTTTTGGGCGCTATCCATCATAGAGTCGGACCATTCGCAATGAGAGAATTCATTTGCGTTTTCAGCTCTCGACGCCCACCTCCCACCTCTGCCCAGTCAAACCCCTTTCTGACATCTGCCGCTGATGCGTTTCGCATGCTGATCCTGGCGACGTCGTCATGTTGACTTTTCCATTTGCCTTGGCAATTTTCTTGCACTGAGCTTTTTTCTTTGAACACGTCGCGTCGCGGCTTTCCTCGTATCCTGCGGGCTTTGTTTATCCATCTATTTGTATAAGCCGCATGTGTGTGTGCGAGTGTGTGCGAGTGTGTGTGTGTGTGTGTGTGTGTGTGTGTGTGTGTGTGTGTGTGTTCGTGGTGTTTGCTTACATGTGTAAATTACTTTTCAATCTTGTGATTACATTCTTTTTTTTTGGCATTTAATTATTTTAATTACGGCCCAGCGCACAGGCAGCTACCAATTCGGCTCAGCTCAAAAGAACCAGTTCATCTTTAATTGCAACTATAGCGGAGAAACAGCGAGCTCAACTGAAACTCTGTGCGAGAGCTAAGCAAAGCTCTGCAAATAACAAGCCGAGGCGGGAGGAGGCTCTTACCCAAGTCTCTTATAGGCATGTCGCACTGTAGTCCCCACTGATATATGTGGAAATATATAGACCTATTCATCATAATAGCTATCGAAACTGCAGCTGCAGCTAACTTATAGACCTTACTCCACATCTCTTTAGGTAACAATGAATCCTCACTTAGCATTAAAAAATACGCCTTACTATGCAATTCTCATGTCTGTGAACCTTTTCATATTAGCCAGCTTCAAATTTTAGATCAAAACATAAAAAAATTTATATCTATCTGTGTCTATTGAACTATGAACAATGAACTGGTTTTATTTATGCATCTTAGAAGCAATTCAAAATTGTACACAATTTGTTACATATTGAAATAGTTCACTTACTGAACCAATATCAATTCAACTGTATGTTCAATGCAAAATTGTATCAATGAACTAGTTCAGTTTGACCTACTCTACTTAAGACAAAGACTTAAGACTTCAAATTTGTTTTTAATTTGTCTAAAGTGCTCATATAGCAAAATAATAACAAAAAACTAGTTCATTTTATGTCATTAATACACTTGAAGTTGCAAAGATATTGCTACATGCACAATGAACTGTTGATGATGAACCGTTCCAATGCTACATGAATATGGAACGAGTTCACTTTATGCCTCAACGGTTTGCTTCAATAAATGTGTAGTGAACTAGTTCACTTTTAGCGTCTAACTCACTCAAAGCAGCTGCAATTTTTAGTTCATTTATAGTTCATCACTCAAAAACTAGTTCATCTATATTTTCTAAGGTATTTGAATTCAATAAACATTTTTAATGACTTCTAGAAAAACTCGACACAGTTAAGGAACATAATATAAATCTGGCATATATATAAACGAGCATATACATATATATGCTTAAAGACAGTTCAGAAATTTGTTCCGAAAAGTAGTTAAAAATTTAATGCGATTTAAATTCCGTAAAGTTTTCACGCCAAACTTTTGTGAACTGCGAGAAAGTTCAGTGTAAAATCGATAGACTACGCACATAACCTCACCAAAAAAAGGCCTTTAGATATAATATATATACATATATATATATATATGTATATACATATATTTGATTGTTGTGGTCTATACGAAAATGTCTAGAAAGTTTGTTTGAAACACTTGCAAATATGCCGCGAACTATGCAAAAACTTTCCGTGAACTTTACCAAAAAAAAAACAAAAAAAAGCAGAACTAGTTAATTGGAACTTAGTGCCAAGCAGTGCCATAAGGGAACTATGAGCTGTGTGGAAAGCACCAAAATAACAAAAAAAAAAAAAAACTAGTTCATTTGAACAGATCCAAAGGCACAACAAGAAACGTTTTCATATGAACAGCAAAGTTTTAAGTACAGTACCGAAACTAGTTCATTTGAACTGAACTGCGAACTTGGTCTATTGCACCAGGCCAGCCTGATCGTGGCTAATTGCGTGTGTAGCCGCACTTTGCGCCACAGCCGCGGCCGCTGATTCAGTCGACGACTGCCAAATCACAAAGCTGCGTCACTCAAGAGACGACAGAGGCGGCGGCGGCGGCGCAGCTGATAAGCCAAGCATATGCAGAATCGCAATCGGAATTTGAATTACATGTTGTTGTTATTGTTGTTGTTGTTGTTGCTGTTATTGTTTTCTTCTTCTTTAGCGAGTGAGTGATCGAGAAATCTAAAAACAAAAACGAAAACAACAAAATTGCCTGCCAATCCAGCTGCGGACGGCGCGTCGCACGCGTCTGCGGACTGCGCCCGACAACGGGATAAACTCATTTGTGAGTATCACCAGCAGCGGCAGCAGCAGCAGCAGCAGCAGCAGCAGCAGCAGAGGCAGAGGCAGCGACAGCGACAGCAGTTGACGGCGCTGCTGAAATTTACAATTAGCGTGCAAGAGATAAAAGGCAAATCAGCGCTGAGGGCGGCTGGCTGCAGGAATGCGCTGCCTCGTTTTCGGACAGCACACACACACACAGGCATAGCGCTGGCCCGCGTACTGCGCCGACGCTGTGCGACGCTGGCATACGTGCGCGTATAACAGTTGCGGCAACTGTGCTAAGCCTCGGCTGGGGAAGGCCAGCGCGCCACGAGACGAAGCGCAAAAGCCGAAACGAAGCGAAGCGACGCGACGACTCGTGTTTACTCCGAAAACTGAACGACTGTGTGTGTGTATGTGTGCGAGCGTGGCTTGGCAGCAGCCGACGCTGACGCCGGCAGCGGCAGCGAAAATTTGGCTGCAATTTTCATTGCGTTCGAAAGTTCGACAACTTTGGAAAACTGTCAGTTAGCAGCGAACTTAGAACAGGTAGAGACGCACGTTTTCGGGCTTCCTCCTGAGCCAGCAAGCAGAAGAAGAAGAAGAAGCAGAAGCAGCAGCAGTAGTAGCAGCCGCAGCAGGCAGGCAGGCAGGCAGTGAAAGAGAAAGAGGAAGCAGCGGCAATAACAACAACAGTTACGCGAACTTTACGAAGTTTCGTCGCGTCGTCGTCGTCGTCGTCGTCGTCGTCGTCGTTGTTGTCGTTGTGTCGTGTGCCGAGTGACGATTGCATACGCCTCTTAGCGAGCCGCACATCCGCCCTCCTCGCCCCTGTCGCCCACACTGCCCCACTGCCAATCCCGACGCAGCCGATGCGTTCACTGCTGACGCTGCGTCGACGCCGACTGCGGCGCTAACGTGTTTGTGTGACGGCCAGCCGCTGCCGATGTAAAATTTTATTACCCCAAACGCAACGCAGCAGTCGGTTTTTGGACGTCCGGACTTCACGCCGCCAAAAAGAAATCGCCGCTCAACGGTTTATTGCAATTCAGCCGCGCAGCAGCAACAACAACAGAAACAGAGCCAAAAGCACCAAAAAAAAAAAAAAAAAAAAAACAAAATAAAAAGAAAAGAAAAAAAAAACACAAACTTTGCGCGCGGCATCAAAAGTTAAAAACAAACTTTTGCCAAACTACGCGACGCGCGCCCAACTTAACAAAGTTTCGCCTCGCTGCAGCCCGTCGCCCGATACAACAACAAAAGAAGAAGAAAAGGAAGAAGAAGTAGGAGCAAAAAAAATAAATAAAAATAAAAATAAAGTCCAAAAATAAAACAAATTTTAAAGTGACGTCGTCGCCGTCGCCGCCGACGCCGACGTCGGCCTAAAACTAAGCTCAAAGTCGAGCAAAGTGCGCGCGTTAATTGATATTGCGTATACGCCGCGGCAGCCCCAGCCAGCTAGCCAGCTAGCCAGCCAGGCAGACCAAGCCAAACAATCCAATTCTTTTTGCTCTCTTCTGCGACTCGTCAACAAAATCCAGTGCAGTGCCCGATACATATATGCATATATAGATCTAAATCCAAATAAAGTCAATAAATTTTTTGTTCTTTTTGTGAGTGTGTGTGTGTGAGTGTGTGTGCGCGCGCGTGTGTGCGTGTGTCAGTGTGTTAGTGTGTGCAGCATGCAGCATGGCGAAGCTGCAACAACAACAGCCACAAAATCTCTAAAGTGCAACACACAATAAATCAAATCAAATCAAACCAAACCAAACCAAACCACATCAAATCAAATCAAATCCAAAAAAAAAGACTCACAAAAATACCGCAAAAATACCAAAAACAAAGCTAAACCGAATCGCACAATTATCAAATAGGTAAAGTTCAAATTTTCTCAATCTAAATGTAAAAATAAAAAACCAAAAACTAAATAAAAATAAACTGTAAAGCTCGTAACATCCAGGAACTCTATATTTAGTCTATTAGCTAGCTAAGTAAAACCCAAAAAAAAAACGAGTAAAGAAAAGAAAATACCAAAACAACAAAGAGAAATTCAATGCAACAAGAAAAATCACATTGAAATTTTTTGCAAGCTACAAAAAAATACGAAACCAAATGAAAATTTGCCCCATTCATCAAATGCATCATAAACATGCCTGAGCCAGTGTTGTAAAACTCTATCATTTGTTCTAAAAACAACTTTTTTCTTTTACGCTTCAAGTTCCAGCCAAACGCAGCGAATTCCGTTGCCTAGCTTCAGGCGCGCCCTGAAAGCAAAGCCTGGGTGAGATCCGCAGACAGTTATATAGGTATATATATGTATCTATCTAATCGGACAGTCTCGACTCCGGCCAAATAATCGAGCTGAGAGTAAAACTTATAGCTCGCGCTCCAAATTCTCCAGTTGAGCTCAAGAAATATATGAAGTCTATAAGAAACCCGCTCTAAGAACTTATTTAAGATCAGCTTGAGCAGAGTTAAAGGCTTCTCGCTTCTGTGTAGACGACAAAGCAAGCAAAAGTGTGCCCAGCAGGTCAAGTAATCATATGTTAGTAGTGTTTAATGTACACACGAAATATGGTAAATATATTAGTGGTAGTAGTCATATATAGCATTTATATAGCCTAGAGTCCATAAATATGCAGCAAATTCAGCTGACCCATAAAAAAAAAGCGTTTCCAAGTTTATTCTGCGCTCAGCTTTGCTGCTCATTCTCACTTCAGCTTATGCGACGTAGAAAGTATGTGACAAAAAACTTGATTAGCTTAATAAATTTAATAGTTTGGGGAATAGTTATTATCTATATATTATCAGATCAAATATATATTATCATATATACATCATGTGTTATATATCATCAGATTGTGCTAAGCATCGCATCTACATTCATAAGCTGCTCACTTGCTATAGAACTCAATTTGACATCCAAAATTTGTGCAGGCATACGAATATATATTTTTCCCTTAAGCTTAGAATTATTTTGATTGAAATACTTGCAGAAATCCTGTCAGTTTTACGAGTTCAACTCCTTAAAACTTCAGCTCTAGCTTCAATTCATGGGCTGACCAAATAAGACAAATTATCATACATCAAATAGCTCAAGATATAATATATTAGAGATTATATATATATATATATATATATATATATATATATATATATATATATATATATATATATATGTATACTATACACTTTCTGGTGTAATTCATGTTTCAGTAGACTCTACTCAAGCTCAAACTCAACTTTAATTTCAATTAACGCAGAGCCTAATCGTTCAGTCCATCAGTTTTTTAAAATACTTAAAAACTTTTGGCAGTTGTACAAATTTTAGGGCTCAAATGACAAAGCCTAACGAATCTTGTAAAATTAATTTGATGTCGATAACTTATGCAGCCAATACAATGCTGTTATCGAAAATAGTAGCACGCTCGCTGGGTCGGCATAGCTCAGCTTAACAAATTGAATGAAGTTTCAAAAATTATTAACATATTTTCAAGCAGTCAACTGATGCTGTGAATATTACCAGCCTAAGTGGCAAGGCTTTGAGAATGTATCAAAAATATTCTGTTATCGATTAAACGCCAGTTTCGATATTGTTATCGTCTGCCTGATCAGCGCATATCATTTGTCATGCAAGCCGAACTCTCAATTGGAGCTTAGAGAATTTGGAGCAAGAAGAAGCTGAGTGGAAGAAAGATGAAGAGCAGGAAGAAGAAAAAGTAGAACAACGAGTGGAAATACAAAAAAAAGTAGAAGAACAAGAAAAAGTAGAAGAAGACTTAGGAGAAGTAGAAACTTAATTATGAAATTCAATTTTCGTCAAGATTTTTATAGGCCTCTCCCCGAAGCAAGAGAAAACAAAGTAGGAGAAAATAGAAGAAGGAGAAATAGTAGTAGAAAATAAAATAGTATTAGAAATAGCCTGAAATGCCATAGTGCTTCCAGTCCATATTTTTATAGGCGTCTCTGAAGTTTCTGCTCACATATCCAAATGCATTTTTCATCTATGAAATTAAGTAAATACTGTTTTTTGTCAGTGTATAAAAATGATATTTTTTAATTTTAGTATTTTTTAAATATTTTTTTGTGCATTTTTTATTTTTTGGTATATATTTTTGATTGTTGCTGCTGCAACTGTAACTGCAACTGCAACTGCTGCTGCGGCTATTGCATGATAACAATAAATCCACCTGCTTGATCCCGAATCCCACTCAAATGAAAACTCTCTTGGTCCCAATTTTTTTTGTATAACGCCACTAACATTTAGCCGTAAGTAAAATCAACTAACAACAGTCTATGAAAAATACCAAAAGTAACAAAAAATACCACACACAAAAAAAAATACCAAAACCAATTTTGAGCTCACATGAAACAATTTGTTGTTAAGGCATTTTGGGCAACTGGCAAACTGGCAAAAATGGCGCTGTCCAAGCGGCCCTTAAGCAAGGAGACGCCCTTGGTCGAGAGCAGCAGCAACAGCAGCAACAGCAACAACAGCAACAACAGCAACAGCAGCGGCAACAACAGCAATGAGCATGAGACGTCCATAAAGCGACGCAAGCGCTGCAGTCGCGACGATGAGTTTGCTGCCAGCAACAACAACAACAACAACAACAACAACACAGCCAGCAACAACAACAACAACAACAACACATTGCCACAGAAGAAACGGCAATTGGCCAAGACGGCAAGCGGCGACAGCAGCAGCCCGACAGCAGCAACGGCAGCAGCAGCCGCCACAGCGTCAGCAACAGTTGCCGCCGTGCAAGATGCTGCCGATCAGGACGATGAGACGCTGATACGCGAGACGCAGGCAGCGCTCAAGAGTCTCTCGGGCAGCTGGCCGGACGCGCGCACCAATCTGTATCGGCTGCAGGAGCAGGAGGATGACAATCCGCCGCCATTTCAAAATCTGTTCGAGGAGAAGCAAAAGTATGCGAGCAACAGCAACAGCAGCAGCAACAGCTGCAACAGCAGCAGCAACAGCAGCAGCAATAGCAGCAGCAACAGCAACTCGCACACATTGCTGCTGCGCTTTCACAGGCAAAAGGAGAACGATCAGGCGCGTCTCAATGCCAGCAACAACAGCAACAATAACAACAACAACAGCAGCAACAACAATAACAACAACAGCAGCAGCAGCAACAACAACAACAACAACAGCAACAAAAAGGATGAGAACAACTCGGGCTACACACAAGCAACATCCGCCTTCAAGCCGCCCATCGACATCATCAAGCGCAACGGGCAGCTGGCCGCTGCCGCCGCCGCCCACGCGCACGCCCAGGCCCAGGCACACGCGCACGCCCAGGCGCAGGCCTATGCCCACGCGCAGTACACGAGCAGCGCCTACAATGCCGCCGAGGCGTACTACGGCTACGCAGCGGCAGCTGCGGCCAGCCAGCAGCAGCAGCAGCAGCAACAGCACCAACAGCAACAACAGCAGCAGCATGGACTCTGCCTCGATCAGAGCCGCAGCTATGAGTTGGCGCCGCAGCTGGGCTCGCCCAACGAGCCGAGGCTGGCCAAGGGCCCGGCGTTGGCCAAGGAGCCGCTGATGGACGCCAAACAGTATACGATATTGCAGCCGGCGGGCGTTGGCAGTCGCGCGGCCTCTGTGATGCAGGATATTGCGCGTGAGGGCGTCATTGGTGTGGCGCCGACGACGACAGCAACAGCAGCAGCGGCGGCGGTGGCAGCAGCGGCGGCAGCAACAGCAGCGGCAGCAGCAACGGCGGCGGTGGCAACGGCAACAGCCACAGCTGCGCCCACAGCAATCAGCACGCCCCTTGCAGCAGTTACGCCCACACCAACAGCAGCAGCGGCAGCAGCATCTACGCCAGCGCCTAGCTACTCGCCAGGCAGCCAAAATCGCGGTAAGTTGTTGTCGTTGTTGTTACTAGACACAAACCAAAAAAAAAAAAAAAAAAACAAAAAAAAACCGAAAAAGGCTTAAAAAAGGCTTTAAATCTTAAGCCCAAAGAGCAAATGCTCTCAACAGCTGCATTGAACTGGCAACCAGGTACCAGTTGCAGCTACGCCACTACCAGTTCCACCAGCCCTCAAACTGACCCCCCATCAGCCCCAACCCCCCCTCCAATCCACCCCCAACATCCACACATTTAACTTAAAAATAAAAAAACGACATTAATTCGGCGAAACTTCTTGTTGCATTGAGTTTTAAGACAAATTGGCTTAGAAAATAACTAGAAATAGTGCGTGCGAAAGAGAGATAGAGAGAGAGAGAGAGAGGAGTGTATATGTGTGTCAGAGAGAGAGAGAGAGAGAGAGAGAGAGAGAGCAAGTGTGGCGATCGCACATTTTGCTCTATAAATTTGCAGTTCACTTAGAACATGTGCCCTCTTCAGTTATTAGCATTATCATTATTATTATTATTATTATTGTTATTGTTGTTGTTGCTGCTGCTATTGCTATTGTTGTTATTGCTATTATTATTATTTGCACATTTAGGCTGAATTGGCTGCCAGCCCCAGCGCAGCTCCCACATAGCTCAAGGCACATTAAGCGCTTTTGTCGTTACAAAATTTTCCTGTTTCTGTGGCCTTTGAGGCGGCGGCGAAGGGGTGTGGCGGCTGTCGGCTGTCGGTTGTCGGTTGTTGGTGGGCGTGCCGCATGATACGTGGTCTACGGCTAAGGCACGGCAGCAAATGGCTTGTAAAACATCTAAACACACACACACACACGCTCAGACACACACACACGCTCAGACACACACACGGCAGCTTAGAGATGACATAAGCGAGGGAAATACAATTTTTAGTTGAAAAATAAAACTATTAAAAATACACAAAAAAAAATAATATATATAAATATATATATATATATATATATATATATATATATATATATATACATATATATATATTTGAATAAATATCATAAATATTTATTTCTTATTACTTTTTAAATATTTTAATTTTAAAAAAATATCTTCTTACTATATGAAAATTTCTTTCTTTCAAATATTCTTTAAGTATTTCAAATAACTATAAATATAAAAGTAAAATATGTTTCCAAATTCGTTTGCTTCGAGCCAATTTTTAAACTAGAATGCTTAAAGTTTATTAAATAATAAAAATAAAAAATAAATAATAAAAATTAAAAAAAAAAAATAAAAAATAAAAATCAAATTGTTTTGAAAAATCTTAAAATACCAATCCATAAAATAAAATATTAAATTAAATTAATTAAGAAAAATAACAAGCAAATATGATACAAAATCTTTAAAAATAAAAATTTAAAGTTATAAAAAATATTGCTAAACAAGATGCTTAGTTTTTGTTAATTGTTTTAAATATACAAGTAAAAAATGTTTATTAAAATTTGTTGTTTCTTAAGTTGGGCAAACTTCTTTTTATCAAGTAAATAAATAAATGAGCAAATATTGAATTGCTTAAATGAAATGAAGCAAACTCAAGGAGTAAAAGAATTTATTGTGTGCCGTCTACAAATGCCGCAATGCAAACAGTGTTCGCCATCCAGTGTTGTGCAATGCAAAGATAAATTGTATTTATTAAAGAGCAAAGTCTTTATGCAAAAATATGAAAATATCGCTTATCGAAAGATTATCGATAGATTTGTAGGAAAATGTGTATCGATTACCTATCGATAACGAGATCTATTTGAAAGGGCATGAGCGAATGTTACTTTTGTATGCTATTAAGCATCCACAACGAAAGCCTTTAATATTTATCGCCTATCGATAACAATACTGATAACCGATTAATGCGCAAATAAGCTTTACTCAATGCTAAAGTAGCAAAAATTGGTTTCGTTTGCTCACGAGCATGCACTCATCTCTAGGCACATGCATACCAACACGTACACACACACACACGCGCACACACACTACTTGAGTTGAGCTGCTGCTTTTGGCTTTTGAGCCTTTTGCACTAATTTCAGCGCACATTATACAAATTTATAAAATTGAACTCTCGTTGTCAAAAAACGAGCAGACAAAACATGTCTACACACACACACACACAAACACACACACACACACAAAGACAGCCTGAAAGGGGCAAATATGAGACACGTTTTTGGCAACTGCCTTTGCATATTTATTTTGTCATTATGTGTTGGCATTAATATGCTCAGAGCTCTAAAGCCTAAAGCCAAGGGCACAACAGATTCAAGTGCTCTTAAGCCAGGCACACACACACACACACACACACACACACACATACATACGCACACATAGAGCATACATATTTTCACTCTGGTATTCATATAATTTGAATGACTTTTTAAATAGTTGCGAGAGCCACAAAAGTAGTTGGCGCAGGCACGTAATAAGTCATTAGCGTGTTGCCGTTGGCCCTTTTAGCCGGGCTTATTAGGCTTAGGCGCGCAGATACCCTGTACCATTTTGCTGCAGAGACTCTTCGCTTGATTTTAATTAAATTCTAATTACGACTCGACTCGAGTTGATCTGAGCTTCTTTTTTCTCTTTTTTTTTTGCTTTTTGCTTGCAGTTTGACATTTTGAACGACCACGTAATAGACACACCCACACACCACACACACACACACACACATGCATAAATATTTCGTGAAATATTTCATTAAGCCTTCGCCTCTAGCTGCTGCTGCTGTTGCCGCTGTTGCTGTCTGTTACAGCAGCAACATACACGCTGCGTGTGTGTGTGTGTGTGTGTGTGTGTAAGGTGTGTGTGTGTGTTGTGCTTTGACGTTATCTTTGAGAATTTGTGCTTAGAAGGCCAAGTTTAGACGTGGTCTGGTTGATTTTTGGCTGAGAAGTTTTTGTTTTTTATGCGCCCACAACAGCAGCAGCGGCAGCAGCAGCAACTGCTGTCAAATGTGTGTGTGTGTGAGTGTGTGTGTGCCTGTGTGTGTGCTCTTTTTAAAGTAAATAATGCAAAGCTGTTTTCCATCAAATTTTAATTAATTATTTAGGCAAAAGAATGCGCTGCTGTCTGTCTTTTTTAACATTTAGTTGTTGCTCCTGTTGCCGTTGTCGCTCGCTGTTGCTGTTGTTGTTGCTGTTGTTGTTGTTGTTGTTGTCGGCGTGTGCGCCTTGTCAGCTGTACATTTTGTTAGAATATTTTTCTTGCCATGAACATGTCACAGCCGTGATACCCTCTGCTGCCGCCGTCGCCTGACGCATTCACATAATTAATTAGAAAACCTGTTTGCCTCCCTCGCTCGCAGCTCCAGCTGCTGTCACATTGTTGGCTGGGCATATGTGTGTGTGTGTGTTGTGTGTGTGTGTGCATGTGTGTCTAGTTGCTGCCTTGATTTGATTTCATTCTGTTACTTGGTTACTTGTAGATGGCGCCAAATGCCCAACTCCTCATTGCACTGGCCAAGGACATGTCACAGGATTATATTCGCATCATCGAAGGTACAATACACACACACACACACACTCACACTCACACACACTCACACACACACTCACACACACACACCGCACTCAACACTCACTCAAGCTCAATTGTAAGCTTCTGTTTCTTCTTCTTCTTCCATATTGCCAACCTTCGCTTGGCTTGGCCAGTTTGTCGGGCTGTCCGAAGCGCGATAAAGTCACAACGGAACGTAAGTGCCCAAAAGTTTCGTATTTTGTAGCGCCTATGTAGATCGAAATCTCTCTATCTCTATCTCTATTTCTGTCTCTATCCACTTATGTTTGTCTCTGTCTATCTCTATAAATATATCTACATATATCTTGAATCTCTCCAAAAAAGATATAAAATTAAATATATATCTCAAGTACTCTCTCTTCTTCTATCGCTCCATCTCTTCTCTCTCTCTCTCTCTCTCTCTCTCTCTTCATTTCTTCCTTCGTCGCATGTTGTCTACTGTGTATGTTTGTAGTTGTGTGTATGTATGTGCGTGTTTGCCTGGGGAACGTAATCTTTGCTTGCCTCTTCGCCTCTCTCTCTCTCTCTCTCTCTAACTCTCTCGCATTGAATCTCTATCTCTTCGTCTTTCTGACTCATTCTCTCTCTCACACTCTCTCGTCGCTGTGTCTCTGACAGTCTCTCTGAATTTCCTTCAATAACTCACTCTCTCCCTCATTCTCTAGCAATCTCCTTCTCTATTTCTTATTACGAATTTTCCGCTCTTGTTATCTCTACCTCTATCTCTATCTCTTCATTTCTCCTTCTATTCATCTATCTTTTAGTCTCCGTAACTTCTGAAAGACATGTCACTCGCTCACTCTCTCTATATATATCTATCTGTAGGAGAGTTCTCAAAGGAGTCTCATGTGCACTCTCTCTTCTCTCTCCCTCTCTCTCTCTATCTTTCTATCTCAATCTCTCTCTCATTGCATTACAGTCCTGAAATAGAATTTGCCGTAGATGTGACCTGAATTAAAGGAATTTCAATTTTCTCTACCTCTATAACTCGCTCTCTCTCTCTGTCTCTCTACTTACGACTCTTTCTCTATCTGTTTCTCTCTTCCTCTTTCTCTTTGTTTTGTATGCTTGTAGCTGTGTGTGTGTTTTGTAGTGCGTAATGGCTGCCTGTGCTAGAGTCGTAGCCGCCTAGTGTCTTAGCCTCTTATTGACAATTAACTAATCACACTCACTCCTCACTCGCTTCCCCCGAACCCCCCCCTGAATACCCGTTGGATCGTCCTACTCCCAACTGCAGTGCTGGCATTGCACGAACAGATATTGAAATGCCCAACGCCTGGCTGCAACGGACGGGGACACGTTCAGCCGCATCGGAGCGTGCATCGCAGCCTGTCCGGCTGTCCGCGAGCTATACGGCGTCTGGCAGCGCGGCGATCGGCGGTGGGGCGTTATCAGTCGATGTGCGTGAGTGTGAGCGATAGCCCGATAGCGATAGCGCTGCCATTGCCACTAGCGATAGGCGGCGTCGATAGCGATAGCGATAGCGATAACGATAACGATATCGATAACGATAACAATAACACGGCAGGTGCGTTCGATCGCCTGTCTGACAATCAATCAATCAAAACTTTCTAATATTCCTAAAAAAAAATAAAACTCTTTAAAAACAAACTTGAGCAAACGTTTTAACAAATTATTTTGTGCTCTCTCCCACTCCCGCTCTCTCACTCTCACTCTCATTCTCTATGTCTTTGCTTTTATATTTCTATATCTCTTTCTCATGCACACATTCTCTCTCTCTTGCTCTCTCTCAAACAATCTCTCCCTCTATACATATAATTAAATCTTCCTCTTCTTTCCTCTCTCAATTTATATCCCCTCATACATATCTTCACTTCTCCCTCTTTTTTTTATTATTCATAATTTATCTCTCTCGCCTGTTTTCTCTCATAATCTCTGTCTCTCTTCCTCGCTAAAATAATCTCCCTCTCTCATTATCTCCATCTCCATATCTTTCTCTCTTTTATAATTTCTCTCTCTTTCCCTCATATTTGATATCACACATTATCTCCTTGTCACAATCTCTCTATTAAAATCTCTCTCTTTGTTTCCTTTTGCTTTCCTCTCCCTCTCTCCCACTCTCCCACTCTCCCTTACTCCTATCATTCTCTCTTTCGCTCTGTTTGTATCTATCTCTGAATATTTCTCTCTCTCTCTCTTTCTCTCATACACACACTATTTCTCTCTCCTTTCTCTCTCTCTCTCTCTCTCTCTCTCTATCTCTCTGTCTGTCTGCCTCTCTCCATCTATCTGTGTCAATCTGCTTGGCGCTGTGCGCAGCTAGCGAACTGGAGAAGCATGAGAAGGAGCTGCACGCGCTGGACAAGCTCAAGATCAGCTCCAGCCACTATTTGAACAACAACAACAGCAGCTGCATCAACAACAACAACACGAATAACAACAACAACAACAACAACAACAACAAAACGATGCCAATTATCAAAACGGAGTACAGTCCGGTGGCCAGCATTAAGTCGGAATATAACAAAAGTCCCATGCACTCGTATTTGGCCAATGATGCCGCTGCAGCGGCCAGCAGCGCGATTCCCGCTGGCAGTGCGCGCAGCAGCAACAGCAACAGCAACAACAACAACAACAACAATGGCAATAACAACAGCAACAACAACAACAACAACAGCAGCAACGAAGCTCACCTGAGTCGCTATGTCAGCATGCAAAGTCCACACGCCCAGCATCACCAGCAGCAACAGCAGCAGCAGCAACAGCAGCAGCAACAGCAGCAGCAACACACGCTGCATCAGCAGCGCGGACCCTTTATCGAGGGCAATGCCACACAGATGATGCCCGCGGGCAATGCCAGCGCCGGCGACGCCAACGACCCAGCCAGCTATCACACGGAGCACCAGCAGCAGCAGCAGCAGGCGGACGAGCGGCAGCAGCAGTACGAGCAGATGCGCTACGCCCAGAGCCACGGCCACGACCCGAGCGCCGAGCAGCAGCAGCAGCAGCAGCAGCTGCTGGCCAGCAATCCAAGCAGCAGCGAGCTGTCGCCGGTGACGGCGCGCAGCGCCTACGAGCATCCGCATCCGCATTCGCATCCGCACTCGCATCCACACACACATCCGCCGGGCAGCGTGGCGCCCGTGTTTGTCGGCCTCGGGGATTCGGTGAGCGGCGGCGTCGGCGGCAGCGGCGTCGGCGGCTCAGCTGGCTTCGAGCGCTACGATCCGAATTGCTGTCCCAGCGGCGGGCAGCGACTGCAGCCGGGCGCCACAGCGGCCACGGCGCCGGCCAACATGTATCACTATTTGCCGCAGACGGCGGACGACCTGCAGGCGCAGCAGCAGAAGTACTTGCAGGAGCAGCAGCTGCTGATGGCCAAGGCCGAGCACGAGGAGCTGGCCAATGGGGGCGGGCCCATCTACCCGCGGCCCATGTATCACTACGACCCCACCATGGGGCCGCTGCCGCCGGGCTTCTCGGCCATCAACTTGTCGGTGAAAATGGCAGCGGCGCAGGCGGCAGCAGCAGCTGCTGCCTATCAAAATCAACAGCAGCAACAACAGCAGCAGCAGCAACAGCAGCAGCAGCAACAGCAGCAGCAGCAGCAGCAGCAGCAACAACAACAGCAACAGCAGCAGCAGCAACAGCAGCAGCAACATCTGCAGCAGCAGCAGCAACAGCACAGCAAACAGAGCAGTTCGCCCACGCCAAATGTGGGCGTGGCAGCGCCAGCTGTTGACCTATCGGGCGCCACATCGGTAACATCGTCCAGCCCGCACGGTTTCAACTCGCCAGCCTCGCACAACCAATACAACCAGCGCATGGGCAACGGCAGCCCTCAGCCGGGCGCCAGCCCCAACATTGCCAGTCCCCAAGTGCCGAGTCCGCAGGGCCAGACGCTCGACCTGAGCGTCACGCGCTTGCCGCACAGGTAAGCCCCAAACAACGCCCAGCTCCAGCTCCAGCTCCAACCCTCCCCCAGCCCAGCATCCCACTAGCCCGGGCTCAACGTGACGTTGCGCCTAGCCCAGATTAATCATATTTTTTGCTTTAATTACTTCTTAATTAGTTGTTAATTACTATTTAATTACTTTTACATAATTGATTTCATATTGATTTCTGATCCACACTAAAACATAGAGCTACACATGTCATATTTCATAAGAGAAAGTGTTTTCACCTCAAGTAACTCGGGAACTATGACAGCTACAACGGTCAAACTTGGTACACAGGCTCTTGCATAACCCCCAAGCTTACTCTTCTATTCAGTTCTCATACACCTCGAGACGTGCTCATTATAAGCTAGAGTTAATACTTGATATAAGCCTAATTTACAGATGTCTGAGATGAACTACACTTAACATAATTTTGAATTAAGGAAATAAAATTAAAATAAAATATAAATAGTCATAAATATATAGTATTAAGTATTATCTTAATAGAGCATTATTATACCTAGGCACCCATAGACTAGACAAATATATCTCGAAAGTAAATGAATTGCATAATGTTAGGCATGATAAAAATTGTTTACTTCTGATCAGCAAGACATTTTAAGGTTATTTACAAGAAAAAGACTATCATTAGTTCGTACTGTTCTCATGGAACTCGGCGACTATCAAAGCTAGCGCTACGAAATTTGATACATAAGCTGGAATATAGCTAATATAAACATAAATATGTCAAGAAACATTATCTTTGACTGGAAAGTAGCTTATACAGTACTCTATATGCATATGCCTATATACTGAGCTATATACCAACTCAACTCACCTCAGCTAGCTCAGAGACTTAAAGAGCTATGAAGCTCTCAGCATTGAAGCACTGGCAAATCTATTATAACTAAGATATATCCTAAGAGCTAGCAAAGTAGACAAGGCAAATGATAAGTGTTTTCCGAACTAACAGATTTCCATTTTTTCATTTTTCGCATAGCATCATCACGAGCCCGCAGTACGGCGCCGACGGCCTTGTTGTGGGCCACGGTCAGGGCTTTGGCAGCGCTGCGCCCGGCTCAATCGGACCGAACGGACCGCCCCGTTCGCCACAAATGGAGCCAGTGGACTTTAGCGGACCGCCACGTCCGCTCGGCTTTGGCCTGGTGGGTCACATCAGTGGCCCGCGGCCATACAGTCGCGAATCGACGCCCGATAGCGGCGGCTCACACTACATCGAAACGTATCGCGATCCGAGCGGTAAGTGCTCAACGTGCTCATATAACATATGGCAACATATGTCATATATTTCTATCTGTCCTGCAACGCTTCAGGCTATTCACCACATCCTGGCTATGGCATGGTAGTCCAGTCAGACTATCCACCAGCTGGCTATCATGGCTATGGCCCCGCCGCCTATCAGTGCAGCAATCCGTATGCGACGGCCGTTGGACCAGGCGGCTACCCGACGCCCGTATCCGGCGGCTACTCACCCAGTCCGGCCACCTGCTACTCGATGCCACCGCCGCAGCACATACCGCAGCATGACAAGACCAAAGATGGGTAAGTTCGCATGACTAGAGTGCTGTCAGCAGCTCTCATCAAATATGCAATTAGTGAAGTGTCCTTTGACGGACATCCATCCATCCATCTGAGTGTATCATTCACTGTTGCTCATCAGTCACAGTCGCTGTCACTGTCGTAGTCGCACAGTGGCCGCCGCTTGCCAAAAAAAAAAAAAAAATACCCTTGATAAAGTGAAAAAGCTGAATCTTATGGGAGCTCAGCATAAATTGTGAAGAGGCCTAAAATATATTATATATACGTCACCTTAACAGCCAGCTGAGTTGATCTGGTCAGTCCTCCTATCTGTCTGACCGTCCTGCTCTCTAATTGTCCGTCCGTATGTCCCGCTGACTGTCCATCTATCTATCAGCACCTCTACTCCTTCTCCACATCCATCCATTTCCGTCGCTCTGCTCGTCTGTCTGTGCATCCGTCCATCAATGCCTCCATCTGCCGCTCAGTCTATCCGTTTACCCTTCCTCGTCCCTCCGTCTCCATCCTGGGCAGTTCCTCCTCGGACTCTCACTTGTTTCCGTTCATCAGCTGTGCACCACTGTGCGCCCGAGTGTGTGTCTGTGTGTCAGCAGCTTCTTAGCTAACATATTAATGATTACGAGCATACGGACGCAGAGCGCTCATAAAAGCTGCCCGACTCGAGCCGGACAGCAAACTTGGAGCAACCCCTTGGGGATTTCCCCATTTTCACCCATTTTCACACTTTCAAATTTAATGAAACTTTAAAGGGCGTACGTTAAGTTCTCCTCAAGGCTTCTCTAATCTAATGTGACCTTTCTCTTTTCACCTCTCTCTCTCTCTCAGCTTGACGGGCTGCTCACGCTCGGATCGCAACCATTTGCAGTCGCATTCACAGGAGCTAAAGTGCCCGACGCCCGGCTGCGATGGCTCTGGCCATGTCACTGGCAACTACTCATCGCACCGCAGTCTGTCCGGCTGTCCGCGCGCCAACAAGCCGAAGAGCAAGCCACGCGATGGCCAAGACTCGGAGCCACTACGCTGCCCCATACCCGGCTGCGATGGCTCCGGCCACTCCACCGGCAAATTCCTCTCACATCGAAGGTAAGCTGAAGGCAGCCCAACCAAAGGCCCAATGCGAGCTCGCTAACTCGACTTTGTCGCTTTTCTTTGTCTTCTCTCGGCACAGCGCTTCGGGCTGTCCCATCGCCAATCGCAACAAGATGCGCGTTCTGGAGGCCGGCGGCACAGTGGAGCAGCACAAGGCCGCAGTCGCAGCAGCCACGGCCATGAAATTTGACGGTAAGTCAGCTCGACGTCTATCGAATTACGATCAAATAGCTTTTGGATTGGGAGACAGTTGAAAGTCTGGCAACTCTCCATGTGAAACGCAATGAATGCCATCAATGACCAATGAGTAATGAATAATGAGCAGTGAGCAATAAAAATTGATCAATGAATGATTATTAATGTCCAATGGATGATTAGCAATGAATAACTAACAATGAGCTATGCAGAATGTTCAATGATCAATAAGCAATATAAACTGATCAATGAACCATGAGAGATGATTAATGAGCAACGAGCAATAAACCATGATCAATGAGCAATGATCCATCAGCTGAAGCTGAAGTGATGATTAATTTTCAATGATTAATCGACAATAATAAAACAAATGAATAATCATTATGCAATGAGCAATAAATATTAGAATGAAGAATGAAAAATGATCAATAAACAAAGTGCAATAAAACAAGTTCAATGGGTAATAGTTAATGAGCCATGATCAATGCGCAATATACAATTATCAATTACCAATGATCTATTGACATGATTCTTGAGCCATGGTCAATAGTTAATAAGCAATAAATTTACAATCACTGATCCAAGAATAATAGCTAATGAGCAATGTTCAATGATTAATGATCTCTTTAATGCATTACTTAACGCTAACTTAACTCTTCTAACTATCTCACGCTTACTCTCTTTCTCTTCCTTTCTCTCTCTCTCTCTCTCTTTGCATTTCGACTTGGTGCTGCTCTCTCTCTGTCTGTCTCTCTCTCTCTCTCTCTCTCTCTCTCTCTTTCTGCCTTCTGTTTTGTAGCCTGCACCACAGTTGGCAGCCAGGGCATCAAGAAGCCGAAGTTCGATGAGGTTACAATGGTTTATCCCAAAGGCTATACAGGTAAGTGTGAGCTCCAAAGCTCACTATCAAGCTTTCGCTTTCCTTTCTCTGTCTCTCTCGATCTATCCTACTCTCTCTCTCTCTCTCTCTCTATCTATCTCTGTTTTGCCTACTCTTAAGGCCGATTTATCAACTATGTCACACATAGTTCAAGTCTCTTGCGCGTTTTTCTGTTATGAACCTGGGCTTACAATGGTTATAATGCCCTAACTTGTATCAAGTACTAGGGCATCATAGCCTACGCATCGAGTTGGCAACACAAACCGAGGAAAGCATAGTCAGAAGCCAATGCATTAGACTCAATCATGATTCATAAAGGACTCAAAACACTTAAAAAAAGATTGAATTCAAAGATGATAAGATAGTTTCACTCTCATGAAATTTGATTCAATTATGAGTAAAGATATGATGTGAAATATGAGTCAAAACTCATTCAAATGGCATTTAAGATGCGTCGCAAAAATATGATTCACGTAGGATTTGAAAATTAATTAGAATATTACTCAAAAGTACTGAACATAGTATATGAATCAGAAATATGATTCATTTATAATTACAAACATGAATTAATGATTTAATTTGCTATAAATCATGAATTTGATTAATTTATAATAAAATTTATGAATATGATTTAATTATAATTTAACGCATTTGGATACATTTCAAATGTGATTTGCCTAACTTAATTTTGGTATATTTTAAATACCAAATAAATATTAAACTGGATTCTGACTATGCCCCGAGAATTTGTGTTTTGCTCTGCATTTTGATGTTGCTCGATTCTTGCTCTCTTATTCGCCCACTCTCTCTCTCTCCCTCTCGCTCTCTATCGCTCACACTCTTCTTATCTCTCTCTCTCTCTGTGTGTCTTTGCGCTCTCTCGTATTGAACATTTTCGGTTGGAATTTTGTGTGCGTGTGTGCTAACGTCTAACAGAACAACAACAAAGTAAAAAAAAAAAAAAAAATACTTTCGTTTTGGCTTTGGTTATGGTTTCGGTTTTTCGGAATATGCCAGGCGAAATACCAGAAAAATATATACCAAAAAATACCAAAAATACCAAAAAAAAATTAAAATTTTCATGGCGTGCATTTGTTTTATTCTGCAAACAAGCTCAAGCGTACCAAAATATACCAAAATTGACCTTACGACAGACGACAGGGCAGAAGAAAAGAAAAGAAAAGAAATGTCAAGGGCCAAGCCCAAGCCGAAGCCGAAGCCGGTGCATAACATGAATTCGATGCCCGATAGAGTACAATATACTAAACTAAATACTAACTAACGCTTATACTATACGAAACTCTATATATATTCACAAATATAAATGAAACCGTTCACAAATTGTTATTTAAATCCGTTTATCTTCTTCTTTTTCGTTTCGTTTCATGGTTTTTGCTTTTTTGGCAATGTTTTCTTTTAGATTACGCGACGTTTTGTATCGGTGCCGAGTATCTACTGTAAATAGAAAAAGAAAACAAAAACAAACAAAAAAAAAAAATACTAAAGAATATATAAGAAAAACAAAAAAGTATAGAACACAGACAAGCAGAGGGCAAAAAGAATAATGTTAAAAAAAAAAAAAAGAAAAAAATACCAACAAAAAAGACAAGAACAACTACAACAACAACAACAACAAAGTTCACACAAGCAAAAATGAATTTAACTAACAAACAAATTGCACAAGAATCGAACCCAAGGTAAGCCGTGATATTTGCTATCTCACTCACTCACACACACACACACACCCACACACATGCTCACTCGCTCTCACACACACACACACACACACACACACACACATGAAAGCTCCAATTGAGTTGCTAGCACACGCGCACATAGACAACCGTGGAGAGCTTTTGTAAAACAGAAAAAAAAGATTAAAAAATAAAATAAAATTTCAATTTTGATCGAGTTCCACATCAAAGAGCAACAAATTATCGCAGCGAGCAGCCATCACTAACGACAAGTCTCTCTCTCTCTCTCTCTCTCTCTCTTTCTCACTCTCTTACTCACACTCTCTTCTGTCTCAATCTGTCTGTCGCCCTCACTCTGCCCCTCTGCTCCTTGCTTACACCGCGCCTTCTGCTCTCTTCCTGCTTTAGGCGGCAGCGGCTTGGATATTGTTATGAGCGGCGTCGGCGTTGGCGTAGGCGTAGGCGTAGGCGTTGGGGTTGGGGTGCCCTTGCCGCCTGGCATCAATAGCAACAGCAGCAGCGGCAACAACAACAACAATAACAACAGCAGCAGCAACAGCAACAGCGGCGTCGGCGACAAGACGTCCGTCAACGTGGCCGGCGGCAGCGACGACCTGAACACTTTGGAGGCGGAAATCTCGGAACTGCAGCGTGAAAACGCGCGCGTCGAATCGCAAATGATGCGGCTCAAGTCGGATATCAACGCAATGGAATCGCAGCTGAGCACCAGCGATCGGGTACGTAGGCTCAGGTTCGTTGATCGCAACAAATTTTGAGTATTTTATATAGTAATAGCAATAAAAGAAAACAAAAATGCAGTTAAACTTAACAGCAACATTAACATTAACATAAGCATTAACATTGAAATTGACACCAACAATGAAAAATACAAAAGATGCCATTAGCAGCTCTGCTTTTAAGTGAAACTAAGCTAAGCTGACAGTAACAGCTACTGTTAACTTAACAGTAGAGCAGATCATAAAGCATTGAGCTAAGTTGCTGTTAGCTCATATTAAATATTGAATTATTAATGAAATTAGTTGATGTTTGTTGATTATCGCTATAAAGAGTTGAAGCTGAGTGAACACGAATATCCCTCTCTCTCTAGCAGCACTGGGCATATTCTTCATATGGCTAAGAGCCTAGAGCAGTGGCAGCAATGTGAAGTAAATACATTAGTATTATTAGCATTAACATTTTACATTAACAGTAACAGCAACGAACAGAACGTCAATCAAAGTTTTTCTGTGGAAATCACACATTCCACACTAATGGGACAGTAGGCTGTATTTAACAGTTTACATCAACAGCAATGTTAACAGTAACAGCAGCCGCAACTTACATAATATCCATAAGAAGCAAGTCATAAACTCAAGTTGTGCCCTGAAAATCTAGCGAACTTTAAGCTTCTGAGTTTTCCTGAGTTTTTAAGTTGTTAAAAACTTAAAAAAAAGCATTAACATTACCAATAACATTCAAATATTAACATTAACAGACAATGGATTTTCCTTTTAGCAAGTTTGAAACTTAATTTGCCCATGTTAATTTCATAGATTTAGCCAAAAACGTAAATGAACACTGACAGACGACACAGAGAATATAATTGTAACTTTAACAGTAGCAGTGGAAATAACAGTAGCTGTAGCATTAACAGTGTCCGTAACAGTAACTATAACAGTGCTCAGTCTGTGCTCAAATGCAAGTCTGTGCTATGGAAATGCCATTACATTACATAGCTGTAACAGCAAACTAACATTGACTGCAAGAGCTCTGGCAGCCTTAAGTTTAGCAGCAACAAAGTCTAGCCTCAATTAACTGGGCCAATTACCTTGGCTATCTTCGCGGCTGTTGGTCTTGCGCGATTGCGCAGCGAAAGTTGCGACTTTGTCTGCAAGTTTTCTTCCTCCTCTGCTTCTTCGTTTTGCCTTTTGTTTTTCTTTTTTATTTCATTTTTTTTTTTTTTTGGCACCTGAGCCGCTGTTTTTCTAAGTTGCGGCCACTTTTCAAGGACGTCTCTAAACTCCAAAAAACCCAAAAGCAATAATAAGGCGTGTGTTAACAACAGCAAGCTGAAGAAACAGAAGACGAAGACGAAGAAGAAAAAGTATAAAAGAAAGCTTAAACAAGAACAACAATATTGTGGAAAAGTCGGCGCAAAAGTCGCCAAACAAAAGTTTTAGCAGCCGCCGCCGCCGCCGCCGTCGACGACGACGTCACTGTTTGGCCTGGCAAATGTACTTTTTAAACCAAAACATGGCCAAAGAAAGTTGGGCGACGTCTGTTGGCAAGCAAAACTTTTATTATATTTAAATTATCGCGCCCTGGCTGTTGCACAAATAGCAAAGTTATGTTTTCCTCGCCAATTTTTATCATTGATTCAACTTCCGTTTTCACTTGAAAATTAAGCGCATTTTTTTCTGTTACTCTTTTGGCATTTCGAATTTGGCATTTTGCATTTTGCATTTTGCATTTGACATTTTGCACTGCGGCTATGGCTGGCCGGCCAATGATCGAGTGCAGCGACCTCTGTCGCTTGTCATTGCAAGGCCGCACTCAAAATGGCGGCCCAGCGGCAGCAGCCAATCGGCGTTGGTCTGCAGGCAGCTGCTGCAGCCGCTAGTCGACTGCATTGAGCGACGAATCAGCGCAGAGCAGCGAAGGCAGCACCACCCCTAAAACGTACGGTTTACCTCCCCCCACTCTACGCATGCCAGGTCCCTAAATACACACGCACACTAAGAGACACACACACATAGATACATGTGTGGTCATGCGCAGGCAGCTGCAGCTGTGGGTGTGGGCCGCCCCACCAGTACCCAGTCAATATCCATCCGTCTGGCCGCTGTCAGTCGCAGTCGGCACCAAAAACGACGCCGAGGCAGCAAATCGCAGAGCGCCATTCGATTTGCTGTTGCTGCTCCTAAACTGCTACCCCGCTGCAAACTGTGCTACGACGCCGACGCTGACGGCGACGCCAGCAGCGACGTCAGCTGCGTAACCTCTGTGGCCTCGACACGAGCTCCTATGAGAGCGAACAACAAAAAAGAAATACGTTTAATGTGCAAAGCGAAACGAAAACGGAAAAAATACTGCAGCAGCAGAGGCAAGGCAGCGACTGAGACTGCGGCAGTGGCAGCGACAGCGACAGCTTAAGCAGCAGTTGGCTGCCTCGCCTGGCTCCCGCGCTCTTGGTCTTGCTCTCTCTCTCTCTCTCTTGCTCTCGTTCTCGCTCAGGCTTGCCAGCACACTCACACGAGGTGCTTTCGTGTGCATTCGGCATGCGCTCGTGTGTTTGTGTGTCTCTTGGCTTAGCGCTTAATTTTTTTTTTCGCTCATTCTTGCTTTCTTTCTTTCGTGCCGTTATTTTTTTCGGATTTCTTTTTTTTCGAATGCTACTGGCTGGGCGTTCTTATTGGAATTTCAATTTGGGTGCGCGCACACACACACACACACACACACGCCTGCAGGCACATATATACGTGGGTATGTGGCTACGTGTCTGTGTGTGTGTGTGTGTGTGCAGCAGCACCTCAGCAAATTGAATTTGAGCAATTGGCAATGGCCAAACGTATCATTGAATCAATGAATCACAATTGATACACACACACACACACACACACACACATATGTAATGCGACAGCCAATGACCAAGCACTAATACAAATGCATTGCATCTTTCTCTCTCTCTCTCTCTCTCACTCTCACTCTTGCAGGAGGCTTCTCCATTGAGCGCACATCAGCAACATCAGCAACAACAACAACAACAGCAGCAACAACAACAGCAACAGCGACCCACAGCATCTTCGCTGGCCTCACCCAGCGGCCAGTCACCGTTCGCCGGTGTCTCATCCACCACCAGCGGCAGCGGCATCGATCTACTGCCCAGCGGCATGTCGCACGTCTCCGCCGATGGCAACGGCGTCGGTGGCGTCGGCGGCCCGCCCAATGCCAACCTGAACAACTACTACGAAAGCTTGCGCAACAATGTCATCACGCTGCTGGAGCATGTGCGTCTGCCACCACCGCCGCCGCCGTCGTCGTCCTCGTCGTCGTCGTCACTGCTGCCCGGCGCTGCGCCCGGCTCCGGCATGGACAATGGCTGTGGTGCCGGCATTGGCGTGCAGCTGAGCGCCGAGCATCATCACACATCAGCCGCGGCTGCAGCCGCATACTCAACGCTGCTGCCGCCACCACCGCCACCGCCGCCGCTGCCACTGCCGCCGACATCGGTGACGTCGGCGTCAACGGCCAACAGCGTGGCGGCGGGCACGCCCATGTATGGACATCAGGGCGGCGGCACAGCCGTTGCGCCACCGCCGCCGCCGCCACCGCCGCATCATGCCTATACGGTGCATCATCCAGGCGGCTATCCGCACGGACATCCGCATGCGCATCCGCATCCGCACGAGCACTTCGACTCGTACATATCCAAGCTGCAGTCGCTGTGCGTCCCGCCCGACGTCTACGCCCTGCCCGATGATGGCGGTCGGCCCGTCTACAACTCCGTAAAGCCGAGCATGCACCAGGACTACGGCAAGCTGATGCCCACGCCCATTTAAGGCGTTTTAGCATGTGTACATAATACCAATAAGCATAGGCGCTGATCATGAATCATTATGAATCATTGTGATTTATTATGAATAATTAAGATTCAATCAGTGTCTTCGACATAGATTTTATTTACGATTTTGTCTAATGCAAATCAATCATAAAATGGTGAGTCATAAATCATTTGACATTTGAGTTCTGAATTAATTTAGTTCTTCAAATTATTATTGAGTTGCATCACTCAGTCCATAATGCATTATATGATTTTAGCATTGTGAGACATCAGCTTCAGAAGCTAACAAGCATGAATGATGTGCGTTTGAATCATAGCTGCCAATTGTGAATTGTTAATCAAAATTAATATAATACGACCTGAGTGCAATGATAATGAATCATACATTACATGCTATGAGCTATGAGTTACGAATTTTAAGCTATGAGTAATGAGCCAACGAATTATGAGTTATGATTCGTGGATTATGATTTTTTGTTATGATTAATTCTGATTCAGATATTAATAATTTATAATTATCAATAATGATTTGTAAAAGAAATTAACTCAAAATCGGTTTTCGAATTATGAATCATGAATCGTATAAAATTTGAAACTGCCACCTGTAAATTTCTTCTTTTTTTATTCATTTAAATCCTTACTAACACACACACACACACTAAGCACGGGTTTGTGTGAGCCGATAAGCTAAGATGCATTATAGCAAATAGATAACGTGTGGAGACGTTGAGTGTAGGGTAGATTGAGCTGTTCCACGTTTATGTCCTAGGCGCTTCGTCGTGTTGATAAATTGTATAAAATATGCTAGCAAAACTAAAACTTAAACTTAAACTAAAACTAAAGCTAAATATAAATGTGTTGTATTGTTTTTTTTTTTTTTTTTTTGGATTAGTAACCGTATCTGTATCTGTATCAAATACTAACTAGCAGTTAAATATAGTAGAAAGACATTTGTTTTTTTAGGTGTTCGATGTCTGGTCAATTTTGTATTACAAAAAAAAAAAAAAAAAGAAGCAAAGGAAGAAAGAAAAAAAAAATTAAAATGATAAAAATAATACTAAAAAATATATTAAATTTAGTTAGTTGTACGAAAAAGGTCTAACACCAAAAAAAAAAGAATGCAAAGTATATAAATATATATTGTATGTATATATATATATATATATATATATATATATATATATATATATATGCATATATGTATATATATTTATATATTATATACATATGCAAATATAATCAACAGTAAAACCAAACCATTTTTTTTTCTAATCTTAAAACTAGAACCTATATATATAAATATATAATATATAATCAGCTAGACATAATAAGTACTCAAAGAAATATGCACAAAAAACAAGTACACATACACTTACACACACACACAAACACTTCCACAACTACTCTATATATATATATATATAGTTATATACATAACTAGTTACATAAGTTTTAATGTTAAAAAAAGCTCAAAAACTTAAAAATGAAAAATCTTCAAAAAAAAAGCTGTATTCAATATCAATGCAAGTAAAAATTTATAATATAAAAAAAAAAAAAACATAGTTAAAACGAGAATTGAAAAAGAAAATTATACTAAAAACTAAAGTTCAGTGCAATAAATTAAAAAAGGAGAAAATGTTTAAAATTAAGTAAAAGTAGTTGACTTTTTTTTTGTATTGTATTACGTAATTCTAAATACATGTATAACAAATAATAATTATATGATAAATACAAAATAAAAATACCAAGAAGAAGAACAAAACGTAAGGAAATTTAGACGAATTTTAAAAAAACAAAAAACCAAAAAATAGCAGGCTTAAAAATTATTGTACTTAAAATAAAAATACCGAAAAAATACAAAAAAATAACATAAATAAGTAACTGAAAAACCTATAAATATACGATTATAAATAAATATATAATATATATGATATATATATACATGTATATATACCCATACATACATATATATATGATGTATACATGTATATATATATATATATATATATATATACATATATGTAATATGTATTGTATAACAAGAATTCTGTAATTTATAAAATATTTTATGTGATCATTGTCATTTTTTTTTTAAATATAATATTACAAGAAATAAATAATTCAAATACAAATAAAGGATATATAAGTATTTGCGTTTTCACTGATCTAGGATATTTGTGGCATTTGGGCTCATTTACTTCAGGCAGCTTGTATTTTATTTGTTTCTTTATTTCTTTTATTTTATTTCAATTTCTTTTTATAATTTAATTCATTTTTTTTCAAATGTATACAAACAGTCCATCTTGAGAGACAAATGAAAATTGCGAGTCGGCATTTGTAGCACATGCCTGCGCAAGGGCTGTATGCTGTAAGCTGTAAGCTGTATGCTGTATGCTGTATGCTGTATGCTGTATGCTGTATGCTGTATGCTGTATGCTGTATGCTGTATGCTGTATGCTGTATGCTGTATGCTGTATGCTGTATGCTGTATGCTGTATGCTGTATGCTGTATGCTGTATGCTGTATGCTGTATGCTGTATGCTGTATGCTGTATGCTGTATGCTGTATGCTGTATGCTGTATGCTGTATGCTGTATGCTGTATGCTGTATGCTGTATGCTGTATGCTGTATGCTGTATGCTGTATGCTGTATGCTGTATGCTGTATGCTGTATGCTGTATGCTGTATGCTGTATGCTGTATGCTGTATGCTGTATGCTGTATGCTGTATGCTGTATGCTGTATGCTGTATGCTGTATGCTGTATGCTGTATGCTGTATGCTGTATGCTGTATGCTGTATGCTGTATGCTGTATGCTGTATGCTGTATGCTGTATGCTGTATGCTGTATGCTGTATGCTGTATGCTGTATGCTGTATGCTGTATGCTGTATGCTGTATGCTGTATGCTGTATGGCTGTATGCTGTATGCTGTATGCTGTATGCTGTATGCTGTATGCTGTATGCTGTATGCTGTATGCTGTATGCTGTATGCTTTATGCTGTATGCTGTATGCTGTATGCTGTATGCTGTATGCTGTATGCTGTATGCTGTATGCTGTATGCTGTATGCTGTATGCTGTATGCTGTATGCTGTATGCTGTATGCTGTATGCTGTATGCTGTATGCTGTATGCTGTATGCTGTATGCTGTATGCTGTATGCTGTATGCTGTATGCTGTATGCTGTATGCTGTATGCTGTATGCTGTATGCTGTATGCTGTATGCTGTATGCTGTATGCTGTATGCTGTATGCTGTATGCTGTATGCTGTATGCTGTATGCTGTATGCTGTATGCTGTATGCTGTATGCTGTATGCTGTATGCTGTATGCTGTATGCTGTATGCTGTATGCTGTATGCTGTATGCTGTATGCTGTATGCTGTATGCTGTATGCTGTATGCTGTATGCTGTATGCTGTATGCTGTATGCTGTATGCTGTATGCTGTATGCTGTATGCTGTATGCTGTATGCTGTATGCTGTATGCTGTATGCTGTATGCTGTATGCTGTATGCTGTATGCTGTATGCTGTATGCTGTATGCTGTATGCTGTATGCTGTATGCTGTATGCTGTATGCTGTATGCTGTATGCTGTATGCTGTATGCTGTATGCTGTATGCTGTATGCTGTATGCTGTATGCTGTATGCTGTATGCTGTATGCTGTATGCTGTATGCTGTATGCTGTATGCTGTATGCTGTATGCTGTATGCTGTATGCTGTATGCTGTATGCTGTATGCTGTATGCTGTATGCTGTATGCTGTATGCTGTATGCTGTATGCTGTATGCTGTATGCTGTATGCTATTGTATGCTGATTGTAATTGATCTCATTGGCGTGTAAAGTTTCAGTTTATTACTATAGGTTACGTGATCGAGAGACGAACCAAATTGCCTACAGCAGCAGCTCTTATAGTTATCTTCCACTCGATGCTGACTGCCAATTGAACATAGCATGCACAAGGCAGAGTATTTACAATTCAAGGCAAAGTGTTGGCAGAGTATTTAAAAGCAATTTCATTGCATTAGCGCAAATCGCATAAATCACAAGTGGAAGAAGAAGAAAATCAACAAGAGGAAGCAGCAGTGGCAATCAAAACTGAAAACTGAGCCAGATTTTGAGCAAAAATATTTTCATTTTCATTTTTATTACATGTTCTTTTTTTTGGCAACATTTTTAATTTCAATTAGCACGGCGACAATAAACCGGAAGCAGCAAGGGCCGATTGGTCAAGCCAACATGGGCAAGGGCAAGGCAGGCTGTTGCTGGAGGTAAAAAAGGGGAAAATGGTTTTTGCCTTCGCTTGGGAGCCACTTGATTTATGTGGCTTCATTAGACATTCCGCACATAGCCAAAACTACAGAGAGAGAGAGAGAGAGAGAGAGAGGGATAGATAGAGGGGAGAGGCTCGAGTTAAAAGTAAGCTAAGTGATTGCCAAAAAAAAAAAAAAAACTAAATGCGTACAATTAGAACGGCTAACAGTCAAACGCTTTGCTCTGTCGTGCCCAGCGGCGAGGGCAGAGGTATGCCCATTGTGTGCCGCAGTAGTTTTCATACCCTGTGCGCAATTAAAATGCACGAGCAGGGCATATAGTTGTCAAGAGATCAATACGACAAGCTGACAAGCAT
>JAWNPI010000068.1:1917500-2187500 GCA_035047625.1 Drosophila mettleri | reverse complement strand
AAATGGAGAGAAACAATGGCCATAGTTAGAGTCACAGCAGACTTCTATATTTATATATATTTGTTATATAATATATTTTATATATGGATTCAACTAAGACGAGGGTTGATGGTGGGGGGGGCGTCACACTCATAAGATTTTGATTAATGGCTCAGGCTGAAGCTCGATTCAAATTCGATTCAATTTGCAAACGTCGCTGCCTTTTCTCTTCTCTTCGATTGACGTTGGGTCTTGATGCCTGCTCCCAAGTGGGCAGTGGGTAGTGGGCAGTGGGCAGTGGGCAGTGGGCAGCGGGCAGCGGGCGGTGGGCAGCGGGCAGTGGACGGCGGGAGTAATGGGCGTGTCGAGAGCTAGTTGTGGTGCCATTCAAACTCTTTTTCGTTCACATCCTTTTTGGGTCATTCCTTGCGTTTAATTTCGTTTATTCATACGAATGGCCACAAAATGACATTTGCATTTGCCATGGACAGCGGTCACTGAACCAAAAACCCCAAAACTAACCGACGCCCAACGCCCACCGCCCACCGCCCCCCTATCCACACCTCACTGCGACTCGTCCGCCACGCCACAGCTGCGACGCATCCCGAGGGAGCAGCTGAAGATGTGAATAAGGATATGAATGAGCATGTGAATATGTGAATGAGTAGTTGGCGCTCCAGCTCCACGCTAGCCCTAATCTCATAACGAATGAATGCCACATTTGCCAAATTTGTTTTGACAATTGAGAACTGACTGCGAAACTTACGGCCGGGCCAGAGTGCGCCGAAGAACTATCCATTCAAATTGAAACACCCACTCCCGCAATACCTATACCTATATATATATCTATATATGTCCATATATATATATATGTCCATATATATATATATATATATCTATGCACTTGTCTGCGTAATTAATTTCATGCTGAGTCGACGATTTGTAGGCCGAGTCACAAGAAGGCGCAGCTACAACAAAGATAAATGAGCTCAAATCTGAGCTGAGACTGAGCGAGCTCGACCCGCACATACCCTGTGCATATAGTTGCTAGGCTAGCTCGACTCACATTACTCAGCTCTTACTGTTTCTTCTTCTTGCAGTTCCAGTTCCATTTGCTGCAGTGTTGAACTAGCAAAACTGAAATCGCTGCGTTTCCATGCAAATTTCAGGCATTCATTGATGAGCTTCAAGCGTCAACCGATACACAAAATGTGATTACCACCAACAGCAAATACCCTGTGCTTTTCTTCCAAGTCTTTGACGTCTTCAAATTACTTGAGTTGTGTAAATATAACAAATACGGGGTATTAAAGCGACGTTATTATATTTTATATTATATACCAAAAAACTGAAATAAAAAGTTGTATTATACCCTGTATTGATTGGATAGCCTAAGCAGCTTTTTACAGCAATTACAGGGTATGTAGTCCGTACATAAATAAGCCAGGCTAACGTTGGCAAGCACGGAACTCATAAAAGGAAACTATTACCAATAAACACTTACAGGGTATACAAAATAAAACAGTGTATAATCACTGGGCATAGCAATTGTTTGCTTAGCTAAAAGGGGTATAAGCAATATATATAAAGAGTGTATGGACATAGAAGCCGCACATAACAGTTTACAGGGTATCGTATAGTAAGAAAAGCAATAATTAAGAGCTAATTGTTAGCTACTTTTCACTTATTCAGAGCCTGTATCAAAATGACGCATCAAAACAGCATGCCCACTAGGTAAGTTGCTTACAGGGTATCAGCGTCTGCATATACCTGACTAGTTTAACAGTTAGCTGACAATGGAAAAACTTAAGAGACAACCACCGATTTACAGGGTATCCCATAGTATGCAAAACAAGTTTAAAGATTACTTGGGCTATCATTTTTGGCCAATTTCTGATGTGAACTTATAGCCTGTTTCATGGCGAGCTAAACTAGCAGTACGGCCACTATGTAAGTTGTTTACAGGGTATCATAATGCAGTAGATCCTTGGCTCGCTGGCCAAACATGGCTGGGTGCAAATGGCGTTTGGGATGCTGCTGCTGCTACTGGCATAACCATGTTGCCCCTTTTGCTGGTCGTCGCGTCGCCTTGGCCAATGTGGCCAAAAAGCAATTAGCAAAGTTTTCAGCTGCCGTGGCCGATGCCAACCGACTGCCCGGCCAACTGGCTGGCCTGCAGACACTCAATGCCTCGCTGGCTGGATGGATGGCAGCAACTATTTACCCATCATCAATTTGCTGCTGCTGCTGCTGCAGTTGGCTCCACTCCGCCTCTCTCCACCAGATGGTGCATAGAGGCCAGTCGCAGAGCAGGCGCGACCATCGTCATTTCCAATTATTCATGGATAATCTAGCCCAAAATGGGACGTTAATTACGGACGGATGTCATTGCCATGCCTCTGCATACCCACCTCTCTTCCCACTCCTCTCCTCTCCTCTCCACTCCCCTGTTCTCTGCTCTGATTGCAACATATAAACTATTTGTTTGCCTTTTTTCGAATCTCAACACAAACTGATGTTGAGAGCGAGGGTGGCTCAAAAGAAGTGCGCAATACACTTCAGTGATGAATCAAGAATACAGGGTATATCGATTGAGTGCCAAACAATTTGGCATCAGTCAATAGCAGTTCAATTGCTGCATTTCTTCTAACATGCGTTCTATACTTATCGATACTCGATATTGATTCCTATTTTTGATCACTATTCCTATTTTTTATGTCTGCCTACGCCTGGGTAATCGATAAGCATAATAATATGAATATCAGTGTCAAACAGAATTTAAGTAAATATCGACATACACTTTTTCGATATTACAAATTTTTACTGATCTAGTGTAAATTATTTTCATTATGCATATTTTATCGATAAGCAAACTTGTCGATAACATGTCGCAGCGCTCAGAATATCAGAATACTTAATAAGCAACTCTCGCGCACTTCACTCTGCTTCATTGTGTGATTAATTGAGCTGCAAATCGTTGTAAAAACGAAAAAAGACAAAAAAAATGCATTTTTCTGTTTTTGACAACTCACGATGAACTCGTAGACAGACCAACTCCTGACAATGCACCAATTAAATAAGAGAAAAGATATAAAAACATATATGTATATAACGTCTACACACTGCAGACTTTTTATTTTATTTTTTTATCTGATTCTGTTGGCGGGAAATTAAAATTTAAATTCTTTCTATAAAGCAACAGGACGCAGTGTCAGCAAGTGTGGTCATCCTAATTTCCATCTGTTCACAATTGATGCTATTCGCGGCGAATTCAAATTTAAATTTGAATATTTGCAGTAGCAACACATTTGTGTAGCCTAATAACTGTTCCCAATCGATGCAACGTGTTTTACATGCTATTTACTTTTATATACAAATAGAATTATTGTGTACATTTATTTTAATTAAAAGTCTTTTTTTTTTAATAATTTACTTTATGCCCATGTATTTGTAGGCAGCTCATAGTCTAGTTTGGCCAGCCAAATCGAACTGTTCACAATAAGAGTGTACCCACAACACATGTGGTCATCCGTTGTTTTGTCAGCTGTTCATATTAGGTATGCTGCTTTCATCAATAGCAAAAACATGTGCGGCTTTAAATTTTGCCTAGCCACTGGCACAATTGAGCAGCATACCCGCCTTGAAGCATAAGTAAACAGAATTTGCCGGCAAAACGAATTGTTGAAAGAATTTTCATTGCAATGGCCAACATAGTGCAATATATTGTGGTGCGTGGCGATTTGCGCAGCAGCCTCAACTGGCCACTGGGTGCGATAATTGCGCAATGCTGCCATGCAACGGCGGCGGTTATGAGCGTCCACGTCAACGACGAGGAGACGCAGGCTTATCTCAAGGATCTGGACAACATGCACAAGGTGGTTCTGGAAGCCAAGGATGAGGCGGCGCTGCTAAAGCTAAGCGAAAAGCTGAAGGAAAACGAAATCAAGCACAAACTCTGGATCGAACAGCCAGAGAATATACCAACCTGCGTAGCACTCAAGCCCTACGTCAAGGATGCGGTGCACAAATATGTGAAGCATCTTAAGTTACTAAAGTGAACGAATATATAGCTCTGATACCAGCTTCGCATTTGTATAGTAATATTTAGCTAATAAATTACAAAAGCTTGTATGTTTGTGTTGATTTTCATATTACAGATGTAGATCGAAAGGGAGCCCAAAACATATGAGACGTGCAGCCGACAAAGAGAGAGAGAGCAAGAGAGAGGAGACTTGTCTTCGTCTGCAGCTAACCATGATTTAGACTTGGATTTTAATTTTAGTATATTCCCAGTTGTGATTTTATCTACATATATGATAAGTATCATATATAAAATATAGGAAACTTCTCATACTAAATAGAATCAAACCTAAAAAGTAATTTACAACCTGAGCTTAATTAGCTGATTAGCATGCATATCAATTGTATGCGTTATAATGGTAGTCGACACTGTTAATGCTAAATCTGAATAGCTCCCACTCTCTCTTCCTCCCTCTTCATATAACCAGATCAGAGCTTTTCATGCAATGTTTCAATAACAATAAGAGTCTGCCTCTCTCGCTCACTCTCCGCATCTCTCTTTCAGTTCTGTGCAACTACATATATGAAAAGAATTAGAGACAAGCCATAACTAATGTGGCGCATAACATATGTAATCGATAGCTGAGATATCGATATGCAGCTGTGCAAATTGTCAATTTGAAAAGGGGACATTCCCTAGGCAAAGGGCGCAGCGTTAGGCAACGCCCATCATACTTTATATACATAAAAAAAAAAAAAATATTTTTTATCTTGTCCGTAACATAGATTATGTTTATTTACTATGATTTTTGCTATGTGTGTGTCTCTAAATGAGTTTTTTGCCGTTTCTTCTTTGCGAATGAGCCCAGCCATTGCCAGTTACAAAATTGGTTTTTTTCGTTAACTTAAAAAATTCCAATTGAAATTGAAAATAGGCATTTCAGTTAAAACTTATGCAGACTGTCTAGCTCAAAGTCAATCATACATGTATGTATATATGTCTACATATGTGTATATATGTATGTATCTTAATAATACATATTCATTATGTATTCATAGATGTCAGCAAATGGTTTCGCCTTTGCTGTTCTTAAAAATATGCATTAAAATCGAATCGAATCGAATCGCATCTGGATTCGAACTTAGCTTCTTAGTTGATTGGGATGGGGGGCGCCAGTTTCATGCGGATGAAGTGCTCGAAATGGCTGCGATACAGAATCTGTGGATGCTCCTCGGTGGCGTGCGGATCCACCTGCAACATGCTCGTCCACTTCCACAATTTGCGGCGAGTGTAGCTTTGGCGAAACGATGAGAAGATCTCGATGAAGCGCTGCGAATTGATATGGTCCTTGAACAGCGACTCCTTCGTGTTGGTGTTGTAATAGTAGATCTTCTGCTGGGATCGGGAATAGGCTGACATATAATTGTGGGTCAGCTCGCAGAAGAGGATGATGCCGCCGGGCACGAAGAACTTGTGATCGTCGAACATGTAGCCGAGGCGCTGTGAGTTATCCTTAAGCACATAGGGACGCATCTGTTCGAAGAACTTGCTCATGTCCTGGAGGCGAAAGAGCGGCTTGCAGCGTATGGCGCCGCACGTGCGCTCCTTCTTGTGCGGCTTGTTCAAGCTCCGGGCATACTTCTCGCACATGCTGACGCGCTCGTGGAACGCTTGGCGCCGCACATCGATGCCGCCCAGGCAGATGGCATCCATGATATGGAGCGCGGAGACACTTTGCGATGTGCGCCCCTCGCCGCTAAACTCGAACACAATCTCGCCGAAGAATATGGACGGTGGCTGGACATTGAAGCTGGACTCCACCTGCTCCCATTTGCGGTGGTCCGCGTAGCGCAGCAGATTGCCGCGCGACTTGCACAGGAAGAGGGTGCAGCCATTGATATTGTTCTCGCCGCGTCCGATCGGCATGAAGTGCCAATCGTTCACATTCTTGATATCCATGTGCAGCTGCGCCACCGAGTTTTGCTCCATGGCCGGTATTTGCATCCACTTGCGATCGACACCCCAATCCCAGAGCAGCTCCTCGAGCAGGCGCTCCGTCGGCTTCACCTCTGGCGCCTGCCGCAACTTGTCCGGCAGTAACCAGCACTTGAGGCACTTCTGGCGCAGCTCCGACTGGCGCACCTCCTTCAGCTCCAGATCCTGGGCAAACGCCGCTATCTTGCGCAGTCCGACAATCTGCTGTTTGCCAATCGCGTTGTTCGAATCGACAATGTACTTGATGAAGTGCTCATCCTGCATCATCTCGTCGTGTTTGTACAGCTCGACCACGTCCAGTATGTCCTCCTTGTGCTGCTCCACCTGCTCGTTCATCTCGTTCAACAGCCGATTCACATTGTCAAAGTAGCTGACAATGGCCTCCGTGTTGGGCAGCTTGTACTTGCAGACGATGTAACGCTCCGAGTTGGCCGGACGGCTGCTATTTGGTTTGATGATCGCGATCTGCTGGAAGCACTTGGACATCAAGTAGACGAGGCTGACGCTGAACGGCGTGAACAGATCGAACAGCTTGCACACGAAGCTGCCATTGGTGCGCAGGATCTTGAGGGCCGTATTGAACTGGCACAGATACAGCTGCTTGGAGAGTATCTCCTGGATGTTCTTCTGTCCGTCCACGGAGAAGCCGCCGTCGGCCATGGCAAAGTGGACGCCCAGCGGCGTATGCTTGCGTATATAGTCGTTCAATGAGTCCTGGTTGCTCGTATCGAAGATGTTGCCATCGTCCTTGTCGCCATAGAACGTATCGAACGATTCCGGCGAGGCGGCAAAGAACTTGTCCAGCTTAAAGTCGTTGGCGCCGCGCAGCGTGAAGCCAAATCCGCGCGCCTCCCACGACTTCCGGTACAGCACGTACTCCGAGAAGCCGCCCGGTCCTGCAGAGACACAAATTGTGATTAGATAACATATACATAGAGGAGAGGAGGAGGAAGCTATTGGTACCCGCGCACATGTCCGCAAAGTAGAGCAGCTCGTTGCGGGCGATGAGCGAATTGCCATGCTCATCTCTCGGATGGGTGAACATGTAGTCCAGCATGGAGTCCATGTTTGCCATTTTGACGGCGGCGCGATTCAGGAAGATGGAGCTGCGTATCGTCTCGAACGGATTACAGCGTGAGCGTGCCCGACGCTTTTCCGTATCGTTCAAGGCGTCGAACACTGTCTTGGCGCTGATTATGTTCTGCAAGATCTCGGGATCACAGAACTGTGTCTCATCGTCGAGGACCAGCTTGCGCGGTCCGGTCACCATGTGCGCCATTAGCTGCTCCAGCGTATAGGCGCCACAGTTCTCACCCTGCAGCTTCAGCCAGTTGACCTTCTCAGGTATTTCCAAGTGCTCCTGACTCGGATCCCAGCTGCCCTCGGACCAATCGACGGCATTTATTTCAAGACCAAAGCCGCGACGTCCATCCTGCTGCATGGCAATGACTGGCTCGAGGCGACCCTGATGGCTTTTGCCCAGACCCTTGTCATCCTCGTAGCCCATTTTCTTCATCATGCCCATGACCTTGTTCGAATAGCTGTTGAACCAATCGCGCTTGATCTTCTTTGTCTTCGGCTCGAAGTTTTCATCGTCCGATTGTTCCTCCATTTTTCCAACGAATTCTGTCTCACGCTCCTCAGTTAAGTCGTCTGCGTTCTTTTCCACAATGGGATTTTTCTCCAGTTGGATTTGTTTTTGCTGCTGCGGTTGCTGTTGCTGCGATTGCTGCTCTTGCTGCAGCTGCTGCAGTTCCTCTTGTTGTTTTTCCTCTTGTTGATCTTGTTTTGGCTGCTGGTCCACTTGCTGCGGCCCTTCTACTTTGGCTTTTTTTATAGCGATGACAGCTGGCGATAACATCTTGCACCCTCTGCGTCAGCGCTCGTTATGAATGGCAAAATGAAAACGATGAACTGAGTACAGCTTATATCGATAGTCTCATTTATTCAAACAGTCAAAATTCAGATGAAATACAATTTATTTAGCATTAAATTTAATGACGGAGATCCAAGCAAATTCGTTCACATTTTCTCAAATGTTTCTGTATATGGGCATGATAGACAGGAATGCGTATAATTATCGTCGGCTTCGTTGTATGTTTCCGGACCAAATTCATGGACATGGACACCTTTAGTCTTCTTGGTGTAGATGCTGCTGCGGACCTCCATGCGCAGCTGCTTCATTTGCTTATTGTATTTGCGAGTTTTGTCCAGGACGCGCTTGTCCTCGCGCAACTCGTGCTGCCGCGCCAGCTCCTCTTCGCTGCCCCACACCTCCAGGGCTCGCTGCATCACCTGCAGATGCAAATACAATTTCATTTCGCCCCACCGCACATTGTGTGGATTCTTGCGGCTTATGTAGCGCAGCACCGGCTCCCGCTTATCGAAATCGCAATCCTTCAGCAAATACTCGGCTTTCGCCTCCGTGCGTGTGATCAGCGAATGGCGCTCCTCGTTCCGACACTTGTCGCACACCGAATGGCCAAAGTTATTGAATAAATACGAATCAGCATATTGATCCCCGCAATCGAGGCACTCTTCGTAAACCACCGGTATGGCAATGGCATCCTCAATGATGGCCTCCTCCGCCGGCTCCCCCTCGGCCGATTTGTTGGCCGCAGCCAAGACCGGCTGCTCCAATAGGAAGCCGCCGCCCGTGTCAATGTATTTGGTGCCCTGCACCTTAATGACAGCATTGTCCTGACCACCAGTTGGCGGCTCCCCCTGACCGTTGCTGCTGCGAACAAAATGAGCTTAGCTCTCACTGACTACATTAACATACATATATTTAGTTTTACTTACTTTTGTGCATTCTTATAGGGATGCGAGACGAGCTTGGCCTCCCTCAGCTTTTGTGCCTTGGCTTGATTGCGCTCGATGCGTGCGCGTTGTGCCGTTGTCAGCTTCGAGCTGTTGGCCGTTTTAACTGATTCACTTACTATTTCCTCGGACATTTTGAATCACTTTCTTTTAGCGCAATATTACTTAAATGTTGTAGTAAATTTCATGCGAGTTCTGCAGACACTGTATTGCGTTGGTATTTTCTTTGGTGTTTCTTTGGTATTTCAAAGTTTTTTTTTCCCTCTAAAATTGTTAAATATTTCCCATTGAAGCGCTTTGACTGAAATAGTTTGAAATCGGTTTGCTTTGTTTTATGACTTTTATTATTTTGTTTATTTATCAAAAGTATATATAATAATAAATAATAATTTATAATTTATGTTGGTATTTTCGCAGTCACCAGTGTTTAGTGCTATCGATAGGCACGCGATTAATTGTGCTCGTGCCATCACTAGTAACCATCGCGCAATGTTAAAAAAACATTACAAATTGCTGCTAAAATGTGCACTTGCCGTACCCCTAATCTTTCTCGTCGACTTTTGTGGCATTCTCACACATCTGTACGAACTGGACTTTGAGACACACTACTACTATCCGCTGCACAATGACACCGCTCCAGCGCCGCTGGACTACAAATTTCTCCAAATGCCAGCGTTCATTAAAAAACCCGAGCAAGCGGATCCGCCCCGATTAACCATTTTGGTGAAGAGCGCCATTGGCAATGTGGAGCGACGCCAGGCCATACGCAGCACGTGGGGCTACGAGGGTCGTTTCTCCGATGTTCATATCAAGCGCGCCTTTGTCCTGGGCACAACTGCCGCGGGTGCCGGCGTTAAGGATGCGGCGCTGCTCGAAGCGAAGCAGCATGGAGACATAATCCGTGCCGACTTTGTTGATGCGTACTTCAATAACACCATCAAGACAATGATGGGCATGCGCTGGGCCAGCGAACACTTCAACAGCAGCGACTTTTATCTGTTCGTGGACGACGATTATTATGTGTCCGTTAAGAATGTGCTGCGCTTCCTGGGCAAGGGACGCCAGACGCATCATCATAGCCTGCTGTTTGCCGGCTATGTGTTCCAGAGCGCTCCACTACGCCACAAGTTCAGCAAGTGGTATGTTTCGCTCGAAGAATATCCGTTCGACAAGTGGCCGGCGTATGTGACGGCGGGCGCGTTTATCCTGTCAAGGGATGCCTTGCTCAAGATGTATGCGGTCGGACGTTCCATTCCCCTATTCCGTTTCGATGATATATTCTTGGGCATGGTGGCACTGAGGGCGCACATACCCGTGCATAGCTGCGATGACTTCTACTTTCACAGACCCAAATATTATGGGCCGGATAGCTACAGTGATGTGATTGCGGCGCATGGTTTCGGCGATCCCGTCGAAATGGAGCGCGTTTGGAATGAATGTCGGTCGGCAAACTATGCGTAGCAAAATGTTAACAATTGGGACAACCTAAGTACTCAAATGTGTATACCTGACAACCGAGCCTTATTAAAGTAATATTAATATCTACAATTTAAATTTGTAACGTCTTTTGGTATTCACATTGCATCGCGAATGTATGCTAAATATCGCAAAGAAGAGTAATAAATGAACTATCGTTATGCGATCGCTTACCATACAGCAAGTATCGTTGTGTAGGTCAATACGATACGATAACCGCCAATATAGTCGAATGCGTTCAGTGACGCTATCGATAACTACTATGCGTTTGTTCAAACAGCCCCAACATCATTCGTACGCCTTCATCTTTTGGATTTGAACAATTGTCGCGCAGTATTAAGTTGTGTGTCGTTCTGTTTGCTTGCAAGCTTTCGCGATATTACAGTAATAAAGTAGCAAGTGTCAAATTTGCCAAGTGCTAACACTTAACACATAATATATATCTACATATATATATAAATACCTTGGTATATATATATATAGATTTATATATTATTCCACCCAACCAGTCAATTCACCCACCCGCATTTATTTTTTGTAAAGTGCGCAATTCTTTTGCCATTTAAAGCCAAACCTTAAATTTAAAAAAAAAATCAGCACAAATTAAAGGTGAGTTGAAGCTTCTTTTTTTTGTTCTTTTTGTTAATGTGCTACTTTTATCCACCGGCAATTTTTTTTATTAAATTTTTTCCCCACATTTTCAATACTTTGCTACGTTTCGTATTTTTTCATTACTGCAGAAAGTAGGGGGCTAAAAAAAAATGTATGCGAATAAAAAATATAAAGTTGCCGCTGCTGCTGCAAAAGCCAGCCAACGCCAACTGGTTTTTGTTTGCGGCATTATTCTTGCGTTCGGCTCGTCTTACCATCTCTTGTTGTTGTATTTGTTGTGGCTGCGCTTCCAGCATTCCCATTTCCATTCATTGCAAATGTTCGGCGAATGTCAGAGAAAGATGTAGAGAGAGAGAGAGAGAGGGGCGGGAGCAGAGGAGCTCCCATTTAACATTTGTTATAAATTATTTATTGCGGTAGCCGCCACTCCGTTAGTTTTTTTTTTCGCCCATATTTTTACCAATCTATTTGAGCAGCTGTTAAGTCGACGGCCTTAAGCTTCTTTGTTATATTTTTCAATAGTTTTTTTTAAGACCTTTGCCGGCCGGCTTTTTTCGTTTTTTTTTTTTTTTTTTTTTGGCGTCTGTTTTACGTGTGCCTGTATCTATGTGAGTGTGAGTGTCCAAGCTTGTATGTGTGTGATTTTGTCTGCGACGGCTGCTGTTGCTGCTTGGGCGGGGCGTTTGACGCTGTTAAATATCCTCCCCACAATGAGTGCTTGCGGCTTGCGCGTGCTCAAATACGCATACGAAAGCACACCGACACATCATACATATGTATGTATGTAAAACTATACACATGCATGTACATGTGTATATACATACATACATATGCGTAAGTGTGTAGATGTGCATTTAAGCTGCATTCGCTGCTTAATATCTGTACGTGCGCCATTGTTGTCTGTGTCGCAAATTTGTCTCGAGCGAGGGCGTGGCACATGCACGAATTTATCGATAATACTCAATTGAAGTTTAATTTATCGCCAAAGCAGACAAATGCAAAAAACATTTAAAATGAAATATCAGACGGTGACACATGTACAGCAAACATACATATACATACATATTAATATTATTATATGTATGTACGAGTGTGTGTCTGGGAATGACTAAACTGCGCTGCATATTTAAAATTCACTTAATGTCGCGGCCGCATATGTATGTGCACACACACAGACGCACGGAGAGAAGCGCACATATTTAAATTTATGTACCAACTGGCAGACGTGCACTGCATGTATGCATGTGTGTGTGTGTGTGAGGGTATAACAGGAGCCAACGCAGGCTGTCGCTCCGTCTGCTGCTGCTGCTGCTGACTAAGGCGAGGGTGTAAAACGGACGTGTCTGTCATTTGCCTTCCTTCTTTTGTTCTTTTACATTTTCTGCTTTCGCCTCACCAAATGTATGTATCATGTGTGTATGGATGTGTGTGCATACCACCGCCTCCGCCGCCACGCATCAGCGACATCGACGCCATCGGCTTTAATACACTTGAGCGGCCGTTTTTTTTTTTGACGACGCTTTCAAATGTCAAAATTGGCCTAACGGCGAATTGGCGGTTGTCTGGCGCCGGCCAAATGACCCCCGCACTTACACGCACACACTCATACATATATGTAAATATGTTTGCACTCATCCGCTCCAATCAACGCACAAACCCCGAAAACAAGATATAAAATTAACAAAACAAAAGAAGCGAAGTTTGAATAGCCCTCACCACAACTCACAAGAGAGTGGCGAATGCAGAGTGAAAGAAAAAAGAGAGAGCGCGCGTCAAGTGTGGGCTGAGACATAAGCAAAGGCAAGGGCAATGGCAATGGCAACAGCAACGGCGAAGGGGGCGACGGCGACTTCGACGACGAATAAAATGATTCATCGCGACCATTATTCGCTTCAAGTTGGAAGTTGATTCATGGCAAACAAGGCGAGAACATGCAAACTACTCCCCCCAAAAACCCACAAAAATATAAAAATAAAGCGCAACAAAAACAACAATATTCGCCGTATACGTACATGCATGCATGTACATGCATGTGTGAATGTGTGTGAGAGTTGCAATATTCGCTTCTTTTTTTTTTTTTTTTTTGTTTGCTTTAAAAAGGAGTTGCTCTTGCCGCTGGGAATGACTAAACACACTGCGGCGACGGCGACGACCGCGCCGTTAGTCAATCAACGTCTATCGGCCAGGGGCGAATTACGCTTAGGCGCGCCTTAATATGTCCATATATGGTCAATAAAAATACAGACGACTATTAAGCGTAGATTTATTTCTATATATACATTGTATTTTATTTTGGCGCGGTTGCCGCCCTTGTAACGCTTGCTTGTGCAGTTCAGATATACAATATATGTACATGTATGTACATATGTATGTATGTATTGTGGTGCATATGTATGCACTTGTTATCGATATTAATGAAGCGCTTTCTTTATGTGCGCGCAAACAAAATTCGTTAAAGTGCAAGCAGGACGGAAGATAGCAGATTGTGTGCACTGCTGTGGTGTGTTGAAATTAAATACAACCGATTTTAGCAACGTTGCGATCGATCTATTTCTTATGAAGTATGAACACACATACATATGTATGTACATGCACATGTATATAATTTTGTTGAATAACTAGAATACGGGCATGAACAATGGACAATTAACTGGGCACATTTTGGTTGATTTGCAACTAAAAATAAACGTGATAAAATGCAGTTGAGTTATTTTGCTAGCAGCTGAGCGCGCAACTAACAAAACAAGCACTGATAACGGTACACTCGCTTCCAGTTGCTTGTCCAATTGGAATTTAATCTGTTGTTGCTACTGCGGTAGGTTCGCTGAACTTCTTGCTCTTGCTTGTGTTCTTGCTCTCGCTCTCTCTCCATATCTTTTGTATTTTTGCTGGTGCTTCGAACACACACATACAGTTGTATGTGCATACATAGAGATGTGTAATACAGCGGCCTGTGTATGGGTTTGCGTCCTTGCTGTCCAGCATGAGTCATTAGCTAGTTACATTCGCATGAGTATGTTAGTCTCCGCGGTTTGTTGATCAATAAGTTTCTTTTCAGGGTAATCGCTGTGAGAAATCGCATGATAAACCAGCGGTAAACAGTCAAGTTTTTCAAAATAAAATCAACTGCGCACCCACAAACGCTTAAGCGGCGTTGTCATATTGTTTGTGTGTGTGTGTGTGTGTGTGCGGCAGGCTTTGTTATCGATGTGCATTTCCGCTTTATCGAACGGTGTGTTACTCACCCGCTGTCATTGCAATCGATATGCTGGCTTTTGCTTGCGACAGCTGCAGTTGCGCGATAACGTTCTTTTAAATTTACAAATATTTTTTATTTATTTATTTATTATGTATTTTAAATGTTTTTTATTTTCATTGCAGATGGCTGCCCCAGCACCAGCACTCAAGGATTTGCCAAAGGTTGCCGAGAATCTGAAGAGCCAATTGGAGGGCTTCAACACGGAGAAGCTGAAGAATGCCAGCACCCAGGAGAAAATCATTTTGCCAACTGCCGAGGGTAAGTCTTGTTATTAAAAAAATTTGAATTTAAAACCAAAAAAAAAATAACATTTGTTGCAGATGTGGCCGCCGAGAAGACTCAAAAGTCCATATTCGAGGGCATCACCGCATTCGATCAAAACAACTTGAAGCATACAGAGACCAATGAGAAGAATCCATTGCCCGATAAGGAAGGTGCGTGTATATATATATATATATATATATAGCTAGATAGACAGAGAGGCAACTGGCAAAAACCAGCTGTTGGCCATTTAAGGCAATTGCAACTGAAATGTTAACAATTTAACAAACTGTTCTATCTCTCTATCTCGATCTCTAGCCATTGAACAGGAGAAGGAGAAGAATCAATTCATAGCCGGCATTGAGAATTTCGATGCGAAAAAATTGAAGCACACCGAAACTAACGAGAAGAACGTGCTGCCAACCAAGGAGGTTATCGAGGCCGAGAAGAAGGCCTAAATTCAGCAGAAATCGTCACTTTTTTTTTGCATTCAGCAATTGCTAAGCACACACACACACAGACATTCGCTCTCGATTGTTTTTATTTTATTTTTTTTTTTTCAATTGCATTTTTAGTATTTTTATTTTTTTTTTTTATGTTTGTCTAAAGAGAAGCAACAACAACGACTGCTAACAGCCGCCATCCAAGCAACAACAACAACAAAAGTTGTTTTTTATTGTGTATTTTTTTACTTTACTTGATTTTCCATTTCTTGTCAAATGCATTGCAATTAAATAAGCTCATTCCTACTATTACAATAATACGATTTCACACTTAATCAATAATGAAAAAGAAAAAAGACAAAACAAGCAATACACTGATACATGCCACGCCCCCTCAGTCCCATTTTTTTCTATGTACTTCTTCTATGTACTTTTTAAAAGACAGAGAGAAACGTTTTAAGAAACATAAAATTAACTAAAGCAAAAATGAGATAAACTTTTGTAAGCGCAAAAAAAAAAAAAAAAAACAAAGCAAAAAAAGACAACAACAACATAAAGAGTATGTGTAATTTTTTAATGAACTTTTTTTTATATACTTTATATACGATATATTTATACTGGGAAAAACTAAATAATAATAAAAACAAAACAAAACAAAACATAAATGTAACATTTTATAACAAAAAGCGAAAAATTGTTTTATTTATCAATATATATTAATCTTAAGGGAGTACATGGGGGATTTGGTGTGTAGAGTCCATGCCATGCAGCCATGGCTTCAGAGAACTTCAATCCGCATTAGTCAGTGCGTGGAAAAACTGATCCAGTTTCAGCTTTATGTAAACCCTATTCAATCGCAGGCCAGGGGGCCACCAGACGCCGCTGAATCAGTCAATGAGTCAACCAACATCCAGAATTGCTGAGGCAGCCACGAGCTTAGAGTTTCTAAACAAGAACAGATAGAATATCAAAGCTCAAACTGTTGCCAAGTTTGATTGCATTTTCGTTAGCCCTTAATTGGTCCGCTCCGTGTGTCAAGTTTCTATGACTGACGTCAACAGCGAATGGCAAATAAGTGGGAGCTGCGCAGGCGCATGCGCTGCTGGAGCAGATGCTTCAAGCATTTGTACAGCATGATCTGGGCGTGCACGGTCTGAAGCTCTAGCTCTAGGCCTGTGGAAGATACAGTCTCACCCGATTTGCCACGCCTCCAAAGGGCGTAGACATATTTGCCTTATGTTTTTTGGTCTTGCTCTATATGTTCCTGCGGCCAGGTCTCTCTGCTGACATGAGAGATTTTGTATTTGCCAATTTTCCAGGCTGCGAGATAAACATGAAACTCAGGCAAGGATACGCGTATATATTCAAAATTTCAAGCGGCGAAATGGACGCCGTTCAGGTGGACAGAGGAAAATGGGTTAAGTAAAAATAAGTTAAAATTTAAAGTCTGAAAAGAAACAAAAATTGTCCTCGAGCTCGCTCGTCTCTCTCTCTCTTTCTCTCTTTCTCTCTCTATATATAAATTTATCTATATTTTCTATATATTTTCAAGCGGCGAAATGGACGCCGTTCAGGTGGACAGAGGAAAATGGGTTAAGTAAAAATGAGTTAAAATTTAAAGTCTGAAAAGAAACAAAAATTGTCCTCGAGCTCGCTCGTCTATCTCTCTCTCTTTCTCTCTGTCGCTATATAAATGTATCTATATTTTATGTGAAGCAGCTCAAAATAGTCGAATAATTGTCCTCGAGCTCGCTCGTCTCTCTCTCTCTCTCTATATATAAATTTATCTATATTATGTATATATTTTCAAGCGGCGAAATGGACGGCGTTCAGGTGGACAGAGGAAAATGGGTTAAGTAAAAATGAGTTAAAATTTAAAGTCTGAAAAGAAACAAAAATTGTCCTCGAGCTCGCTCGTCTCTCCCTCTCTTTCTCTCTCTTTATAAATTTATCTATATTTTATGTGAAGCAGCTCAAAATAGTTGAATAATTTTGATTTCTCTTCAGAACTTAATTATTTATTTTTATATATTTATACAGATATATGGATATATGGCGCAGGGCACAAGTGGGCAACTCCTGTGGCTTAAGTGTATCCTGCTATGCTGTGGCCAAACGGTTTCTGAATTTGAATTTGAAATGATGATGTTCGCCTTTGCCGATCAATTGGAAGCTATCGATTTAGACTTTGAAGTTCATTTGAAATGTTGCCCACTTTTGAGGATGTCCCATTTGACAACTTGTCACAGACTTCACTTTGACGTACAACTAAAATATGAGGCATCCACGTAGGCTTTGAAAGTTGATGTGGGTCCTAGAGCAAGCTACTCCCGTCGCAGTTTTTCGTGTGAAGCCTACGTGAGCACATCTTAGAATTGTGAAAAAAAAAAAATTGTGACAAGAATTGTGGTGAAAATTGTGAAAAAAAAGTGAACTATTGAAAAAAACTGTGAAAAAATCTGTGAACAAATAAGTGAAGAAAATTTGTTGAAAAAAGTAAAATTTTGAGAAAAAATATAGAAAGAAATTTGCAAATAGCGAATAAATAAATTGTTTTTATAGAATCTCAAGATGTTTAATTTCAATGATGAAGAATGGCCATTGCCAGGTAAGAGAAGCAAGAAGGAGACAGGTGCGCCAAAGGAGCCGCTGGCAAACCATCCGGGCTTGCAAGATTTTAGATTGAAAACCGAGTTGCTAAGGGAGAAATACAAGGAGTATTTGACACCAATCGTGAGTGGTGTTATATTGACGAAAGTCTTTGCACAGTTTTGCATTCCGTTTTGCAGGTTCCGTCGCGTCCACTTGGTTCTACTCCCGGAGCTCTAAGTACCCCTGGCCCGGTGATGCAGACGTGTTACACAAACGGGCAGAAGTTCTCCAAGGGCAAGGAGTTAACCAAGCAGCCATTGGGCAAACGCCAAATGATCGATGCTCCGCAAGTCGGTGAACTGGTTGAGAAGAAGCGACGTGGACGTGGTCCGGCCAAGGCCAAGAAGGAGCCAGATCATGTTGTGTGTGCTTATAGCAATCTGCCGTTGTCGTATCACGCGAATAACGGTGTGGCAGCTATTCCTCTTGGCGTGCCAAAAAAACAGACGGCGGAGCAGGACCCAGCAATGGGACTGGCCATTCAAAACAGGAAGCGTGATAATGAAATGCGCGAACAGGCGTTGTTCAACCAGCGTAAATACCAGCGCGCCCAGGCTGCCGAGGCGCTGAGGAAGAAGAAGACGCTTGAAAAGAAGGAAGCCAATGCGATGACCGCTAAGCCGCCTCCGGCCAAACAGGCTGAGCCCAAAAAGCATGATCTTACGCTCGGTGGCAAATTGAAGCGAACTGCTGTAGCTGGCAACGCACCGCGGGGACAGGGCGTGGCTAAGGCAGCCACCAAGTCGCCTGCAACTAAGAATTTCAGAGGCAGTTCTGCCCAAGTGCAGTGTATCACAGTCAGCGATTCCGAGGAATCACAATCGGACTCAGACTCGTCCAGTTCTCAATCTGAAGATTCAAACTCTCAATCTGAGGATTCAAACTCTCAATCTGAGGGATCAAAGTCTCAATCTGAGAAATCAAAGTCTCAGTCTGACGATTCGAGCAAATGTAGTGATACTTCGGAAAGTGACTCATCTTCGGATTCAAGTGATACAGATACTGATACTGATACAGGTACAGATTCAGATTCGCCGACTGAACAGCCGAATGCTTTCAGATTTGGACAAACTTTGCCAGCTGTCGGCGCACATCTGCGCCGCAATGATCATTTCTCTGACGCACAGAAAGCACTGCCAGCGCAGACGGCTACCTCAAAATTGGGAAAGCATCAGCCGCCTCAGCTGGTTCTTGGCGGCCAGCGGCGAGCAACTGGTCAACTAGTGGCGGGTACGAAGGCGACTCCCACTGCCCAGCTTGGAGTAGCTAGAAAGCAGCCTTCGAGTGGCAAGCCTTCACTAGGGGGAAAACCGTCTTTATCTGCCCCAAGGGGAAAACAAGGTCCTGGTGGGAAGCTTTCACTGGGAGGTAAGAGGCCTCGCGGCGGCAAACAGGTTTCCAGGGGCAAACCCATTTCAATGTTCACTCAAGCTAACTCTACACAAAGCAGCGGCAAGGTAATGCCCGTGAAACCCAAAAGGACTTACCAGAAGAGGACACCAGCAGCGGAGAAGTTGATGTTACCAACAGAACCATCACCAGCTGTTCCCCAGCACGGCACCCCACACAAAGACAAAGTAATGGATGAAAAAGCCAAGGGCGAATACAGAAGACAAACCCCCAAGGTGCCTGCAGGGGTTACGCCTATAGCCAAAGAGGATGGAACAAAGACTGATCAGGTTGAGGTGGTAAAACCTAGAAAAAAATATACAAAACGTGTCAAAAAAGTGGAAGAACAAGCAACGGTTGGAGATTCGGCAATTGTTCCGAAAACACCCGGGTATCAGGAAGGAGAGCAGGTACCCGTGGTGAAAACTAAACGAAAATACACCAAGCGTGTGCCTAAAACGAATGTAGTCGACGTCGTGGTTAGGCAAGGGGGAGCATCGACTAATAATGTTCCCGCTGTCAAGCCTAAAAGAAAATATACGCGTCGAAAATTACCGGTTGGGGCTACATCCGGAGCACCGTCGGAAGGAGCGTCAAAGGATGAAGCTCCTGCTGTAAAGCCAAAGAGGGCTTATAAGAAAAGAGCTACAGCTCAGAAAAACAAGTTTGCACCGTTGACCCTTCCACCTGGACTTCCGTCTCTAACTCAGCAGCAAGGGACATCTACAGAAAAGGCAACTGGACTGAAGCAACCTGGTTTGGCAGATACTTTGAATCCAAGTAATCCCGCTGCGCCACCCGGCATGCAAAGTGATGTCGATATATCAGATATGCCATTGAAGGATAGAATTCTCAGGAGTTGCGCAACACTGCACTCTTTAGGTGAGCCAACAACGCCCCTAAAGTCAAGAGGTCTCGTTGATCTACAAGGTAAAACGATGAACACTAAGGAGCGTATTTTAGGATTATTGTCGAAGCCAAGCAATCCCGAGCTGCGTGTCTCCTCAAATAATTCAGAATCTACTGTCAATCAGAATTCAACGGAGTCAAATCTGGCACCCCCAGAACTACTTACACCAAGATTGAGCGTGACTTCCAAGGCCGCTAATGTGGGCAAGCGTGGCATACCAACACCGAAAATTGAAAACCTTTTTGGCATAACATCGAAGCCTACAAATCCAAGACGCCCCGTGGTTCCGCCGCGTAAGCTTACGGCTGATGGCAGAAGCGCTATCATCGAACTGCCGGACCGGAAGTCGAACGAGCCACAACAACCTGTACGACCAGTAAATAGCCAGCGAGGTCAACAAAATTCTTTACCTGATTTGAACTGATTGCAATAGACTTACACATTACACTGATTATAACATCTTATAAACTATGAATATTGTGAAAACAATAAACAAACAAACAAACACACATACACAAGTAATGTTGCCTTTTTCTTCACAGTTAAACGGTTTCATAATTGAGCGTTAAATATTTGAATCGTTTTCGATATTTCACTGCAAGTTCTAAAGGCAACGCAATTGCCAATTACACTCATCGATATTTTTTCAGTCGATAGTCGATTTTTAGCCCTTGACCATTTGCCTGCGGGGCGAATGGCAAAAATGTGCAATTTTGAAAATACAAATGTCTAACGAAACAATAGCTTATAGACGGAATATGAAAAAAAAATTATATGAATATGAATCTATAATGCAATGCAGCACCAAATAAAATAACGAAATAACGTTAATCGCAATGAACGTCAAATTTTGTTGCAGTCGTAAGCATGTATGTAGATATTTTTATATTTCCCGTTGCTTTGTGACTGTGTGTGTTGTGTATGCATACAATATTAGCCGTTATATTCTTTTCGTCATCAATGTTTAACCATGGCGCACTTTTAATTACGACTCTATTTTTTTTTTTTTTTTTTTTTGGTTATACATATATGCATATACAAAAATATTGCATTTAACGAATACTTTAAATTATCACGATGGCGCGGCACAACAAAATCAAAACCCGCACGTTTTATTATGATCCACTCGCAAAGTAAGCGCCATTTTATAACAAGTGTGACCATACAAAAAAAAATATTCACGAATGTAAATGAAAAATATTGTCGACAATATTTAACCGAGACAACATAGATTTAAATGCAAATCAACTTTATGAAATTATTTATTATAATTATATATATAAAATAGTAATTTTTTAATAAATAATTATAAATTGTAATTATATATATAATTTAATATAATTCATAATTAACAAATTACTATTTCAAGCACACCACAGTGTGACCATACAGTGCAAAAAAAAGGCACTAAAAATTTGAAGTCGATAATCAAGAGTTTCAATATTCAAACTCGTTTTACAAAATGGTCAGATTAATTAATTACAATATATGTATGTACTACTCCTTCTCTGAGCACTCCATCGCTTCGTCTTTCTGCTCGGCATCTTCGCCCGCAGCTGCTGCCGCAGCGACCGCCGCCGCAGCCGCCTCTTTCGCCTTTTCGTATTTGTTGACCTCAAATTTGCTGAGATCAGCGCCGAGAAGGCGCAAAATGTGAATCGTCTCATCGCGATCGACATAGGCGCGCAGGCTGGAGGTGCCACGCCAGCCCACAATGAACAGCGTGAAGGCCTCGTCCACATACTTCAGGATGCAGCTGCCAACGCCTGCAAAGCGAACAGATTAAGATAAATGGCTCAATGTGGATTCACTTCACACTTACCGAGCTCCTTGCAGCGCTGCTGCGTCTCTGGCTTTAGCTCGAGCGTTGACGGCGGCTTCGTTGGATCCATGCAGTTGAGCAACAGAATTAGATCCTCGCGCTCAACCTGAATGCGGCGACTGTTGCCAATGAAGGCATTCGATGTCTGCAGGCCCTCCTGGGCCAAGCGATATGGATGCACCGTATGGCGATTCTCGCAGCGCACGAACGTTTTGACGCCCGTATTGATTATCTTGATGTTTTGCTCGTTGTTGACCACCAGATCGCGTATAGGATCCGAGCAGTAGTATATATTCTTCTTGCGTTCCGTTTGGCAACGGGTGAGTAGGCAGCGTTTGTTGAGCGTCTCATTCAACTGGTAAAATTCCCGTATGCTCTCGTAGTCGGCATCGTCTTCGCCAAAGAACACATACGGATCCTCCTTGTAGCCGTGCAGGCGGCGACGCTTCCGCTGCGGCCCCCACGGCACAGACTTCTCGTCCTCCGCCGGCTTGCCAGACTCATCGACTGCTGCTTCCGCCTCTGTGGTCTTCGCAGGGACTTCCTTCGCCATCAGATCCCGCAGTTCGTTTTTCTCGAAATTGAGCGGACGTCGCTTCTCAATAACAGCCACAAAGAATCCGCCGCTGTCCTGTAAGTGCGGCAGAACACGCATGCACTTCTCAATGCCAAGCTGGGACATCTCGGCAGCGGGCAGTGGGAACATTGTTGGACGTATAATCGTGTGCAGCTGCTCGGGCACCTCCTCAAACGAGCTGAAGACGGTGTCCACCTCTTTGGTGGCCAACTTCCAGTCAACCATGCCCGGCCTATATTTCAGACCCGGAACAAGATGCGAGGCATCCACCAGCTCCAATGCTCCATCCGCGTCCTTGATGATGCGCTGCAGCACCGCCTCGTTCTCGATGGGATTCAGCGAACACGTGGAGTACACCAATCGGCCACCCACAGCCAACATCTCTGCGCCGCGACGCACAATTCTGTATTGGACGCCATGCAGATTGTAGGCCTGGGCCAGGTTCCATTTCATCCAGATGTCGGGGTTCTTGCGGAGCGTGCCGTCGCCCGAGCAGGGCACATCGCACAGGATCTTATCGAACTTGAGTATGAACTTGGCATTGGTGACTTCATCCGTTTGCACCAGATTGGGAAAGAAGCTGCTGTCATGGTTGGTAACCAGCAGACAGGGGGAGTTCAAGCGCTTGGCCTGATGGACCAGCATATAGCAGCGATTGTTATCCACATCGTTGGCCAGCACGAAGCCAGGCGGTATTTTGTGCTGCTCCGGCGAGGCATGTAGAGCTTCGATGAGCTGCGCTGTCTTTGATCCAGGCGCTGCGCACATATCCAGCACCTTGTCCGTTGGCTGCACATTGAGCACCAGAGGCGGTATCATTGACACCGCCTCCTGGCGACTTATGCTGCCCGCTGTCGTCTCCACAATAAGAAAGTTGTGCAGCCGAAACAGTGGCTCCGATCGACGAATATCCTTCCGTGTCAAATGCAGCTGATAGGCCATTCCGTTTGGATACCAGGGCAGACAGAGCGGACGCTCCACCTGCTCAGCGGGAAGCTCGTGCAATTCGGCCACAGCGCGCACATATTCGGTAAATAGCTGCGTCTTGATTATGTTCAACAGCGCCCTGGCTTCATCCTTGAAGCCGGTGACACGAAATGTGGTGGGCAGATTATCCCGAATGCTGGCCAGGAATTGCGTCCACTCCTCCTCGGTGGCGCAGATCTTCTGCAGGTGATAGTACTTAATGAAGGACGCATTGTCGCGCTCTATTTCCTTATAGGGCTCTGACCGACGATCCGGTCGCTCCGGAGCACCCTGCGAGAACAAAACATAAAGAAAAAAAAATTGTATTCAACAAGTTACGACTTTTTACTGTTAATTATTCGCTTACATTGGCACGCTTCTGTCGCTTCCGGGCGGCAAATGGATTTTGTTTCTTGCCACGCGCCATTGATTTTTTTTTTATATTATTCACTTGTATTCTATTTCAATATAAAAACTCCTGGAATTCTGTGCTTTGTGTTTATTCAATGAGCCGGCAACACGTGTTTGACTAGCATCTGGCAACACCTACCAACTATCGAACAGAGAACATAGCGATATATTAGCTATCGATATAATATGGAAATTACAGTTGGAGCTTGAAAAGCTTAGCAGTATATAAAAATTTAAATAAAAATATATGAAATTATTTATTAATATTATTTAATTTTTTATTTCAATTAAAATAGCATATTTGGCACAATAATAAACTGCTATGCATTGCAAGTAGTTCCACTTGCTTGACAATCATTCAATTTTTACATAGTATATATAGAACACTTAGTTTATAATTATACTGAATAAATAATTAAATACTGAATATCTTTAAAATATACCACTTTATTGTATACACAAATACTGCATATCGATAGCCTCGGGCGATTTCTATCAGCAAGCATAGTTGCTTTTTCAAATACAAGTACAAATTTGTATATCAAATTATTTTTGTTTTTGAAGAGGAAATATATATATGTATATACAATGACAACAGAAAATTACACAAACAACGGCCTCGAGGATATACAGTATCTGCTGCATCTGGAATCCCTCAAGCGCTACACGGAGCAAGCAAAGAACATGCAGCGCCAGGTCGAGGAGCATGCGCGCCTTTTTGTCGATGCCAAGCGGGAGTATCAACGGGAATACTCAAGCATTGTGAGCTTGAGCAAGCATGTCGATCTGCGCGAGATACTGGAAGCGAAGAGCAGCGAGATAGCCGCTGCACGAGTCTCAAGCCTAGCCGCCCAGCTGGACGGAAGAAGCGCTGCCCTTTCCAATGAAAGACGACCCACAGAGTCGGATATTCAAACACTGGAAGACTGCAAGCAGCAGCTACAGTGCAATCATAGGCCACGCACCAAGCTCACAAATCAACATAAATTTACAAAGAATCGAGAAGCATTTAAAACGCTGCACACCATGATCAATAATGTGGAAAATGGCTTTCAGTTGTCCATATGGGCGGCAATGGATCAGATGATCATGGATCGGCCGAGTCAATAGCTTAATATATGTTACTATCATTTTTGAAATCTATACCTAGCATATAAGCAAGCATTTGTAATAATTAATAAAAAAGTATCAGTGCCTTCCATGGGAAGCGCTGACTATTCAATGCGATATATTTGCCTATCGATAGTTGTTTGCCATCATTAAATCATGGAAACCGTATTCAATTTGCAGTTAGGATTATTTTGCTTTGCATGAACAATTAGGCATAATGATAATAGAATCACACACAGGCACTGGTATAGAGTATATGCTCCATCTATTGTAGCTGGAAGCTCTCAATAAAATTTAAAAGGAGCAAAAAAATAATAATATTAAGCGAAAAGCCATGCGCACCATTTCGTTGATGCTATCAGCACGAGGACACAAGCCCAGTGAACAGATGCTGGAATCTAAGATAATATATATTGCTCCTACCCCAGTTCAAGAATGTAGAGAGAAGCTAATGTTGCTCTAGATGGACATGGCAATCCACAGAAGCCGTAGCAATAATAAGCGAATTTAAACTGTTTCAAACAGAGTTACTATATTGTAAAATAATAATAATAATAAAAAAATATAAGGAACTTGTGAATATGTATATCTATGAGATATGAGTCAAGTGTATTACAAATGCTGTCAATTCAAGCGACAAACGCATATATAATACTTTCGGCGGGGTTAATAATATTTAGTTTAGCGGGCAGGCGGCTGAGCGTATTCTAGGAGAGAGAAATTTGATAGGGATTAGCATTTAGGCTTGGCGGAGCAGCAGCTTAGGCTTTAGTTACCACTTGGAGCGCTTGGACCAGTCCTTGGGGGTCCAGTGCAGGCACTTGGAATCGATGCGTATCTTGCGCTTTTGCATGGCGCGCTGATGCTGTTCAATCGTTTCACGTCCAATGCACACGATATATTGGCCCTTATAATAGTTGATTAGATTCAAATTCTGCAGCGTTGAGATCACATCCTCCTTCTTGATGGATGTACACTCGCAGATGTCGCTATAAGCAAGAGGCATACAAGTTAATAGATTTTACAAAAGAATCTATATATATATAAATATATACTTGATGGTTATGGTGGGCTTCTCGCCGTCGGTGCCAGCGTTTTGGCTAATCAATATCTCCAGTATGGTCTGGGCCCAGTAGGAGCGATAGGAGAGCAAGCCCAAGTCGGAGAGCGGCTTCTCGGGTGAACCGGTTTTGCCCTCGAACTTGGACAGTTCATAGCTGAACTCGATGAGCAGCTTGCCGTAGCCCTTGCGCTGGTACGGCGGCATGGTCAATATGCAGGCCACGTTGTAGTCCTCAGTGCTCTCCTTCTCTTTGGAGAAGTAGCCAACAATGTGAAATCCGCGGGAATCGAACTCAGTCATGATGTAGAACAAAAACGGATCTGTGTCATAGTAGAGCGTCTTGTGATCCAGAAAGAGTTTGGCCAACAGGCATAGGTTCTGGGCGTAGACCTTGTTCTTGCGCCCATCGATTTCGAAGAACGAGATTGTACTCTTGCGATAGATCTCATTGCCTGGAGGATGGCGGAGGTTGCACTTGGACAAGTGGCGCTCCAGGCACTTGCGACTCTTGCAATACTTCAAGCAGAATTCACAGATATAAATGCAATTCTGCTGGCAGAGCTCTTGCGGATATGGCGAGAAGTACCAGGGCTTGATGCGATGGCGGCCCAGTTCGATCATTTCGACGTTCTTCATGCGAGTGACCACATCATCCTGGTGAGTGACCATGCTGCCCGATTGCCTGGGCGTAGCCATCTTGCCATCCTGCGAGACATCCTCGTTGCCAGAGGCGGTCACCCCGCCGCCAGGTGTCGATGGCAACATTCCGCCATCGCCAGTCACATGAACAGGAGTTTGCGGAGTTTGAGGTGTTTGCGGTGTCTGTGGCAGCTGCTGTTGTGACGGCTGCTGCTGTTGTTGTTGCTGCTGCTGCTGCAGCGATTGCAAATGATGTGCCGCGTGCACCTTGCGACGACGATTGATGCGCTTCTGCAGAGCAGCGGCAAGAACATTGTTGCCATTCACTAGCTCAGCGCCGCTATTGGGCCCGGCAATGGAGCCGCTCGAGCCGCTGACAGCGCTGCCAACACTGCCGGCATGCTGAGGCTGAGGCGAGGTTGGACGCGACACGCTGCCGGCCAGCGAATGATGACGCTTGGGCGTTGTGACGCCAGTGCTGGTGCCCGTTTGCGGCCCGTCACGACGTGGAAATTGCACCTTGCGCGTATCTAAATCATCTTCGTTGACCCACTCGTCCAGGCGCTTGTTAACTGTGTAGAGGTGCAAAAACAATGCCCTGCAATCGCTGATACTTATTTGTTTTCTCATTGTTTACTCACAATCCACATAGTGCACATAGAACTGGCGCTTGCCGTCCTGCTCTTTGATGCTCACAATTTCGGCCAGTGGCCAGTCGTCGGTCTTGTGCATGCGCACGGACAGGCGGCAGCCCTCGGTCAAGGCAGCCTGGCATTGGAATCAGTTTAATTATTAACAAAATGCCACAAAATGCAGAAATGCACAAATGAACCACAGGTTAGACAGAGATGGACATATTTTTTAGTTGTGTTATATTTCATGTTTATTTAAAGACAATACAATAATATTGATAATTACCGTAGATTCGCAAATTGATGAAACATCATCGTCGAACTCGTATTTGGTTTTCATGTTGTCGAATTCATACACAAATTTTTTTTATTTCAAGTTTTATTTCACACGCGAAACGTTTCGCAGCAGTTTTAGAAAATATCAAAGCGACGCAGAGATATCGATACTTTATTTCATGCATTATCGATGTATCGTGTCAGTGGTATACGAATAAAATTTCCTATTCGTTTCGATATTCCACAAAAATATACGATATATAGCAAAGTACACTTTTCTGTGCAGTTTCACTAGTTAAATGTTACAAATTAAAAATATGCACATTTTATGAGCGCAAAAGCGAGTAGAACCCATTTTGACGACTAGATATGTATTTCGGCTATCCCTATCGCACAAGTATTCGATTACCTCACAAGTCGCCAATAGTGCTGTGAAAGACATGCGAAAGTGTTGTAAAGCAAAACAACTGCGCTCTAGTGTCCGTTCTGTTCAGAATTTTTACGTTTCATGTGTAATTGAACATAAATATTAGAGTTGTGCATTTAAATTATAAACATATGATGCATTGTTCACGTTATTAATGCCTGTGTGTGCTTACGCTGGCCCGTCTAGAGCAATATATGTCTTTTTTCGCTATGTGTAAGAGAAGGTCAGAAAAATATACATACATCTGTGTAGTCGAAGGTGCATAAGCAAGTGCGTGTGCGTGTCGAGTGCGAGTGTTTGTGTGCATTGCGTATGTATAAAAAGAAAAGAAGAAAAAAAAAAAAAAAAAGTCGCTAAGCGATTAACAACAAATTAAAAGTGCAAAGTAAGCACTGTACATATATGAGCTCATTTGTGAATGTGTATAGCTGTATTTGTCTATACACATTAAAAGAAAAGTTAAATGCATGTGTGTGTGTGAGCGCGCATCGTATTTGTGGCTGCTCATGCTAATAGAACGTATTTGTAAATTGCTACAACAACAAAAATTGTGGCAAAATGACGTGTTTGCGCTAGTGTTGCCATTAACAACAGAATGCCAGGGCTGCCAACGCATGTGCACAACTTTCCAACTTCCAAGCCGCTATTGGCAATTTTTACTCCATAAGGATATTTTGCTGTGTCCATAATAATAGAATATTAATTAAATAATTGAACCATATATTCGATAACTAATGTATCGACTTAGATAAATTGGCAGCGTTCAAAATGTGTGACTGTGTGTGCCAAAAATAACATCGCCGACTAGATATGAGAGTATGTAAATTTCGCTTTGCAACTAACTAGAGATGAGAGGCATGTGAATAACGCACATCTCTATTTGGCAACACTGCGCGGCTTGGCAAGGCAAATGATTTTTTTGACAAGTCGCATTTCCCTTATTAATTTTTTTATGCTATTTCGCTTTAATGTTTTTCAATTTGTAAACTGTAGATTCGGTATCGGGAATGTGAGTGCTCATAATTCAAATGGTAGTGACAAGGTTGCTCCGCTCTACAGCAATTTAACTGGTTGCCTTCGATTGATGGACTGACAACTTACATTAAGGCGAAAAATCAACAATTCAACTAAAAAGAAGAAGAGAACAAAAAAACGTTTAATAAGCAAAAGCAACAACAACAACTACAGTGCATAGGCAAGCGGCATTTGTACAGCAATAAGATTTACTAGAAAAAACAAACAACAATTCTACAGTTCATTTACGTTTGCAAATAAACAACAGCCAGCATTGTGTGTGTGAGAGAAAAAAAAAAACTAGGAGAAAAGACAAAAACTTACGCCAGACATAAAACAACGCGAGCGAATTGCAATTGGGCAACGCTTCATTCAGGACAACAACAACAACAACAACATTTGCGGCGAGAGTGAGCGGAAGAGCGAGTTTAGCAGCATTAACGGTGCCCTTCTGGGTGCCACTGGCTGCGGCACTAACACGCGCGTCGGCGGCCTTGACAGCTGTTTTTCTAGGACATTGGGATTTGCAGAGCATATCCCACATCCCCTATTGGAAATCAACTTGGTAAGTAACTGTTAATTATGAAATCGGTGAGTGTCAAACAACAAGAGAGAGAGACCGCGAGAGATGTAGAGAACGTGTTTATGTGTCTCATTGTAGTTTACGCACTCCTTTTATGCACACATGTGCACATGTGTGTACACTGTACACATGTATAACAATTTTTGTTTTGTTTCTTTTGATTTTGATTTTCCGTGTGTATTTTCTTTTATCAGGTTTCTTTTTTGGAAGCTGTCAACTGTCAATTTGGCGTGTTTTGTATTTTTAATGGCATTTCGTTGTTTGTTCGATGCCACAAAAGATGAACAATGAACAAATTGGTGTTTCATCAATATCATCATCAACAACAATTTTATCATCATCATCCGCAACAGCGACGTCTGCAACTGCAACAGCTAGCAATAGGAGCGCAGCAGCTGCGCAACTGCTCAAGGTCATATCAACAGGCTGTGCCGCCATCGTCGCCGGCAACGCCAAGGACAAAGATAGCAATATTGCCACATTGGTAACAAAAATCCAAGCAATTTTACCTGATACGCCAATCGTTTCGATTGCCGCCGGCACGTTGAGTGAGAGCACCTCGACAACCACATCGACTAAGACGACGCCGACGCCCTATTTTCAGGAGCAGCTAACTATCTTAATGTCGCACAATGTGAAGCTGGATCAGCGACCTGCCAACGATCTGTCCAACAACACCAATAGCAGCAGCGACAACAAGATCAACAACAACACCAACAGCAGTCAATTGGCAGCTGACGCTGATCTTAGCCAGAATCATCATGTGTCGGCGGCGGCGACGGTGGCGGTGGCGGCGGCGGCGGGCGTTGATAAGAAATCAAATCCAGCCAGCCAAAGCAGCGGCGCTGCACCAAATGCAGCGGCGCATCAAAATTTGAAATTGACGCCGCTGCTAAGCAAATCGGGCCAACCGGCGCCCGAGGTGATTGCCGCGGCAACGGCGCTGCATACTCAGCATGGCGCGACCACCAAAGGCAAGACCCAAGATGACCAATATGTGGGCAAGCGACAGAAGAACAAAAGGGTAAGCAATAGACAGACGCACACACATACATACATACACACGTGTATGTGTGTACGTATGTATATATTTAGAATATTCCAGCGAATTCCTAATACCATTGCAATTTCCCTTGCCCTGCTATGAATTTCCATTTCCGTTTCCGTTTTGATGTCCCATTTTGTAAGCCCACCTTCACTTTCTTCCTGCTTTTTTTTTATATTTTGTTTATTAGATTAATTTTGTTCGCCGCAAGAATTTTTCGGACCAAAACACACACCCACACACAGAAAATAATTGCAAATGTCCAATGGAAACAGGCGAGCCACAACACACACACAAATCCACATAAAGTGCTGCTCGTGTGTGTGTGCGCTATGGTTCGACCGCTTCCATTGGACATTTGCAATTATTTTGTGCACGCATAAAAACGTACTCACACATACATACATACATATATTCATACATTTACAAATATATGACTATATGAATGTCGTCACACATCATATATCAGCTTTAAAGATTTTTAAATTACATTTCCAATAAAAATCGCCCAAAAATTCTATAAATATCGACAACAAAACTAACATGTTCAGAGTTATACGTATTTATGTACGTCATACTTGTGTATACAACGTACATTTGTATATATTGCAAAAAAAAATAAAAAAAAATTATTTAACCAATATACACAAATTGATCAAAAAACTATAAACTTAATTAATACTAACACAATAATTCATTTCGATTTCGATATATTTTTTGTGTGTTTTTTTTTTTTTTTAATTTATTTTATTGTCTGTTATTGAGAGTCGCCTTCGTTAGTGCTTAGCAACGTGCTCGCAAAAATGTTGCGAGCGAGAGCTAAAGCAGAATATGGAAAAACCGTTACTTTTCTTCGATTTTCGACTGTTCGCTGCAGCAATGAGAATAAGAAAGAGATCGCAATTAGCAAGCAAGAGCCATTTGTCATTTCATTTGCGTACACTGGTTGCTTGCTGGTTGGCTGGAATGTTTTTGGATAAATGCCGCTATCTATCAGCTCCTTCCATTCCACTCGAACACACAAACGCGCTCGCACACACTTGTCTTGTCTCTGTGTGTCGTCTTATAAGTGTATTACAGAATTTGCAGATCGGCAGGCCGAACGTGTTTTCCTAACGCATTGACATTTTGGTTTATTTTATTTGATAAATTCAATTTCTTGTAGTGCTCATTTATTTATTTATTTATTTATTATTATAATTTTTTTATTTAATTTTTATTTTTGTTTTGTTTTGAGTTTGTTGAGAAAACCACAATTCTATGAACTTATCGTAGATCGTTTTGTTTTGTGGCCCGCCGCAGCCGCGTTAAACCAAAGCAAACCAAACCGCACGCATTAAAAATTGTTTTATTTAATTTTTTTTTTTTTTTTTTATTTATTGCGCTTGTATTGTGTGTGTGCTCTTGTGCGACTTGAGCCTCACATATTAAAATACATGTATATATGTGTGTGTGCGCGTATGTATATATATTATATATGTATGCAGACGCACCACTATAAAAACTGTGGCCAAGTGCGTTGTATATTATAATTATCAGCCAAAGCGTTGTAGCGGCCAGACGGGCTCCAGCAGAAACTGTATTCAACGCTGCCCAGGCTGCGGCTGCATTTCCAGGTATCAGCGCCCATTTCCCTGATCTCCCCGTCCAACCCCCTCCAAGACTTCCAGTAAATACCGTTGGCTTACTATTTTTCGTTGAGGTTAAATTCGAACACAATTTAAAATTGTATAAAAAAAATTTACAGGCGAAGTACGATCCCTGGGAGGATAGCGAAATCAATGATCTCGACGACGCTTCGTTGAAGAAACTGCTCGAGGAGGCCTATTGGTATCGCAATCCTGGTGATCGGAAAAACAAAAGCGAGCGTTTTCTGGTAAGTAATTGATGAGTAGTTTGCCAAGTATTGGGTAATAATATTTACTATTGTTTATTGATTATAGCAAATGCTTAAGAAGGCTGAGTACGACGAGGAGAACTCTTATCGTGTCATTACGACTTGTTTAACACGCAAAACGTCCGCATCATCATCATCAACGTCCAGCGGCTATTATGGCCATAACAACAGTCTAGGCAACAATTTTGGTACGCACAACAACAATAATAATTATAGCAGCAGTAGCGGCTATCATACAAATCATCGGACAGCATCGCAGCGCCACAAGCAGGGCGGCTCTCTGCAGGATTTGGTCGAGGCGACGCATCGCAGCGAGCTGGCAACGACGTCAGCGGCGGCGGCGGCAGCGGCTGCAACCCAACGTTTCAACTGTGATTATCAGCTGAGTGGCGCTAACGCTAACGCTAACAATAGTAGCAGCAGCAGCAGCAACAGCAGCAACACCGGCACCGGCAACGGCAACAGCAACAACGCTCGAGCCAATCGACGCCAACAGCACAATAATAATAATAATAATAATAATAATAATAATAATAATAATAATAATAATAATAGCAACAACCAAAACGCCGCTTTGGCCGGCAAGAAATTTAAGAACAACAACAACAACCAGAACACAAATTCGTCCGTTTCGGCGCGGCAGCGCGAAGGCGGCAGCTTGCCAAGCAGCGTCAACTTTGAGACAGCCAACATGGATATTAAGCAGAAGCTAACCATCAGCGAGGAGCTGGCGGTGGTCAGCAGCGCCAAGAACAATCGCAACAGCAGCAGCAACAGCAACAACAACAACAACAACAACAACAACAGCAGCAGCCTGCCCAGTCAGCTGAATGAGACTGGCAACATGGTCATACAGTTCGATGGAGATGGCGATACCATCGAGGTAAGCAAGCGGGGAATGCAACAATTTTTTGGCTTAACCAACAACACAGACACACAGACACAAACCCGACACATTTGCTTAATCATCGATAAAGTGACTAATAATTAAAACTGTATACTAAAATAACATCATCCATCTAACTAACTAACTGTCTCTGACTAATGTAGATCATCTTTTGTGCTGTGTAAGTAGTTTTTTCATGATCAGAGTCGCCACAAAACAGACTTCCTCCATTCGAAGCTTAATCAAATCGATTCGATTCCATTAGCTCCGACACTCATCACTTGCTGCTTCACTTTCTAAACTGATTCCCGAATGACACACAAAATTATCCTCTGAATGTTGTTTATTACTCTATGCGTCGCTCGGCTCTTGCTCTCTCCCACATGATCATTAACAAATTAACAAACCACATTTCAATCATGACTGAGGCTATAGCTGCTAGTATCGGTTTGTCTGTGTGTGTGGGTGTGCTTGTGTGTGTGTGTGTGAGTGTGTGAGAGAGAATCAAACGCGTTCTAAGAACTGGGCAATATTTACAATTGAATCTCAAGCGAAACAACAACAATTTATATTTAACTTTGTGCAATTTTTTATTTCTTATAAAAAAAAAAAAAAACCAAAAAAAAAAAAAAATAAACAAATATAAATAACAATCAACAATAAACAATAATAAGGATCAACTGGCGGATTCGCTACGCAAGGCCACCAAGGACATGGCCATTCCCTTCAAGTGCGAACAGCTGCTGGACATTCTCAGTCAGCAAATGCAAAAGCAGCAGCAGCAACAACAACAACAACAGCAGCAGCAGCAGCAACAGCAGCTGCCCGATGCCAAAGATTCGGGCGCTGTGGAAGAGTTCCTAATTGATGATCCGCTGCACTTCTCGGTGCTGGAGAAGTCTGCCCTGCGTCAGCAGCTGATGAAGCAATACGCCGCAACACCGTCCAATGCTGCAGGCGCTGGCGCTGGCGGCCAATTCACGCGCCCTCTGGACGAGCACAAGCGCAAGGTGGAGGCCGGCTACGTTTCGCTCAATGACAGCTATACGGCCTGCTCCTCGGTGTATGGCGCTGGCAGCTCGACGTCCGCGGCGGGCGCCGCTGGCATCGATACTGAGCTGTTCGCTGGCTCCGATCTTGGACAGATGATGAACGCAGCGGCCGCCACAACTGCTGGCAGCAAGCCCACAACGGTAAGCAGCAGCGGGCTTATCATATTCTAAATATGCCCTGTACTTATGGAATGGGTATGCTGGGTATGCTGACTAGACACATTCTGCTAACCTATTGAATAATCAATGCATTAATACACACGCACACACACATGTATATATATATATATATGTATATAAATCTATATATTTATATATGTATATATATATATATATATATATATATATGTGTATGTATTTATTTTATATTTTATTTTATTTTTATTATTTTTTTTTGTATGTCTGCATCGAGTGTTAACAGATTGTAAATATGCCCAGTACTTAATGGACGAGCTGAGCATGCTGTGCTGTGCTGTGCTCTCAGGCTAAGCTATTGACTCTGTCGCTCTGTTTGTGCAGCTGAGAAATACCCTGTATATGTATATTTATATATATATATTGCATTTGAGGCATATTTGTTAGCTCCGTCCGTTCCGTCCATTCATATTGTTAGCATCGTTGCTTAGTGTGTGTTAGGGACAAGTCATTTGTAAATATACCCTGTACAATCAATATACATCGAATTTGATTACAATTGAGACATTTGATACCCGCAATTAGTGTTAAAGCTAAACAAAATTATTTGTTTATGATATTAGTTCCAGCTACACATGTATTAGTGCCATAAGTGGAACTGCTGCAAAGCAACGGGACAGACGCACACTTGCTCTACACATTCCAGCTGTTCCCCATTAGATTCCCCAGATAACTCCATTTCTCACTACATATAGAATGTATAATATACAATAATAATAATATAATATATGATATATAACATATATATTATATAATATCTACTTTCCGGATAAACTCAGTTCTCTTTGCCATTGACTATGACTCTGACTCTAATGTCCGATTATTTGCATTTGCTTTAGGCAACAGGTCTATCTGATAGACTTAGATAGATAGATTTACCTTAAACATAATTATACTTTATATTAGCCTAGATCTCGGTCTTCTGGAACTTCATATTTCCTGTTCGTATACCACAAAGGCTGAATTCTACAAATTTAAAAATTTTGTGATTAAAACAAATATTTCGGAGCTTTTTTTTAATGTATAGCAAGCTAAGATATATATATTATATATATTATATGTAGCATATGTATCAATTTGGCTTTGGTAAATAAAATAAAAAATCGTAAACTGGGTGAACAAAAAAAAAATTAATTAAATGCTAATTATTTGATTAAATATTTTTAAATAATGAATTGATCAATTAACTAAATACTAAATAATTAAATATTAATTAATTGAATATTTTTCAATTATGAATTGATGTTAATTTATTAATAGACAATTAAATATTTAATTATGAATTTAGCAATTAATTAAATAATAAATAATTAAATATTAATTAATTAAATATTTGTTGATTATGACTTGATTAATTAGTTAAATAATAAATAATTAAATATTTAATTAGGAAGTGATCAATTATTTAATAAATAATTAAATATTTGTTGATTATGAATTGATTAATTAATTAATTAAAAAATAATTAATTATTTAATTATGAATTGATCAATTAATAAATAATTAAATATTAATTTATCTCATATTTTTTAAAATTATGAGATCAATTAATTAATTAATAAATAATTAAATATTTGTTGATTATGAATTGATTAATTAGTTAAATAATAAATAATTAAATATATAATTAGGAATTGATCAATTATTTAATAAATAATTAAATATTTGTTGATTATGAATTGATTAATCATTTAATTAAAAAAATAATTAATTATTTAATTATGAATTGATCAATTAATAAATAATTAAATATTAATTTATCTAATTTTTTTTTTAAATTATGAAATTATCATAAATAAATAATTAAATATTTGTTGATTATGAATTGATTAATTAGTTAAATAATAAATAATTAAATATTTAATTAGGAATTGATCAATTATTTAATAAATAATTAAATATTTGTTGATTATGAATTGATTAATCAATTAATTTAAAAAATAATTAATTATTTAATTATGAATTGATCAATTAATAAATAATCGAATATTAATTTATCAAATATTTTTAAATTATGAAATGATCAATTAATTAATTAATTAATAATTAAATATTAAATTAATTCATAGTCCATAGTAAAGCCCGAATTGTGGGCTTTTTGCTTAAGATAAAATCAGCGAAAGATCAACTCGAGGGGTTCGATGTTCGAGTTGGACTCATTTGAGTAGAGCTTGTATTAAATCAAGACTTAATCTTGAGTTTAGCAAATATATTGAGAATGCCAAAAAAAATGCTGCCTAAGAAATGCGGGGCTTAAGCTCGCATGTATACGTAAATCGAATATCAAAAGTAAAAAAATAAATGTAAATGTAAACGACAAAAATTGTAATTGGACATCGTGAAGCAGGAAATCGAACGATCGATCGAACGAGCGAACATAACAATAACAGGGAATCGAATGACATTTTATGTTCGTAGCTTGGCTTGGCTTGGCTTAGCGGCGCTGGGAGTTGGGAGAACGATACGATAGGAGCAGAGCAGAGCACAGCGAGCACTGCGCTACGCAACACTTAACGCACAGAGCAGAGCTGAAGAAACTTGAAATTTGCAATTTTTCATTTTTTTGTTTTTGTTTTTTTTTTTTTTTTGTATTTTTTTTTTGCTTTTCCATTTTCACATTTAGACTGAAAATGTTGTAATTTTAAACAAACCAACGAAAAGAAGAGCAAATAAAATGAAAGTGAAGAGTTTGAAGCGCTGCAGTAGCAATCGAACGCTCATCTCACGGTTCAAACTGATGGTTAGTTCAGACGCTTCAGACAGCAACCCCAATTGCTGAACGCACACGCACACAGTCCTAGCGAGGAGATTCAGTATAATAATTGGCCAAATGCTTTTGCTTCTCCACTTGCAGCGCCAGTTTGATGAGAACGAGAACACGCTGAGCGACGGCTATGCAGCTGTGGCGGCAGCAGCGGCGGCCGTGGCCGCAGCTGTCAGTGGCAATGGCAACGGCAACAGCAACAGCGGTGGCGGTAGCAACTGCGGCGGTAGCAACAGCGGCGGCAACACCAGCAGCGCCAGCAACAGCATCGGCTGCATTTCCAACAAGTTCTCAGCGCTGATTACAACCAACAGCGGCACGCAGCAGCAGCAGCAGCAGCAGCAGAACCTGCAACAGCAGCAGAGTCTGCAGCAGCAGCAGCAGCGCTCGAACAGCGTCTCAACGCTGCTGACTACCGGCGGAAATACGACCACGCCGGCCATGGCGGCGGCAGCTGTGGCGGCCACCTACAGCCAGCTGCAGCAGACGCCAATGATTTACGCTCCGCCCCAGCCGCCCACCAAGCTCAAGCCGAAGAAGAAGTCGCAGCAGGAGCGCAACACGACCACCGTCGATGTGGAGTCCGTGGCCGGCTATCGCGGCAAGGATCCGGTCGAGCAGCTCGTAAAATACATCGAGAACGACGGCGGCCAGCAGCAGCAGCAGCAGCAGCAGCAGAAGAAGAAGGAGCGCAAGAAGCAAAATAAGCTCAAGAAGTGCAACTCGCTCGAGGAGCTGCGCAGCTGTGCGAAAATGGAGGTCGACGAGCTGAAGCGCCAGTCGGCCACCACTGAGATGATGCGCAACAAAAAAGGCGGCGGCGGCGGAGGCGGCAAACACAACTCTGCCTCCGTGGCGGACATCAACAAGAATTGCAACAAGGAACAGCAGCAGCAGCAGCAGCCGACACAATCCCAGCAGTCAGCGGCAGCGGCGACGGCGACGACCGCACGCAAAAGCGAACGTCGCTCCTGGGGCACCGAGGAGCTGCAGTACTTGGGCGAGCCCACATTGAATAACAACGGCAGCTCGAGTGACCTAGCGACGGCGGGAGCGGGGGCGGCGGCAGCGGCACAGGCACAGCTGGCAATGCAGAGCACGCTGCCGGACCTGGAGCTGCCGACGCTGGCGCGCATGTCCGAAATGGAGGCGCTCAATACGGTGCTCACCGAGACGGCTGAGTTTCATGTGGTCACCAAAAAGAAGAAACCAAAGAAACAGCGCGCCGTAACCATGGATGATGCGGCCGTTGCGGCGGCCGCCACAACCGGTGGCAACTTGCAGCGCATGCAGCAGATCACCAAGTCGGCGTCCTCCAACATGATGTCGCAGCGCTTGCGCTCCAGCAACATGGACTACTACAACAACAACAACAATTATAATAATAATAATAATAATTATAACAGCAGCAGCTATTATAATGCCAGCAACAAGCAGCAGCAGCAGCAGCAGCTGCAGCAACAACAACAACAACAGCAACAGAATCAATCGACATCAGCAGCAGCTGCAGCGGCAGCTGCGTCGGCAGCAGCAACAGTTGTTGGGGCGCAGGATAATTCGCGTCGCAAGTCCACGTCGTCCATGCCGCCATCGGAGAAATCTGATTCAAGTGATCTCGACTCGGTGCACTCGCTGCCCATACAGACTGGCAAGAAGAAGAGCAGCAACAACAAGCGTCTGGCCGTGGCGCAGGCCAAGCAGAACAACAACAACAACAACAAGCACAACAACAACAATTACCAAAATAAAAATCAAAATAATCCGAGTGCAGCGGCCGCGCCCATTTCGTATGCGGATATCGCGCGCAATAAGCGCGAGCTGCTGGCCGCCAGCGAGGACAACGATGCCGCACACGATGGCCACGCCACAGCGTCGCTGCAGTCCATGGACAGCTACAACAACAACAACAGCGGCAGCAGCGGCAAGTTGCGCGCCGTCAAGTCAAAGACGCGTGGCGACTTCCCAGAGCTGCCCGGGGCCATGGCGCCAAATATAACAGCCGCGGCCGCCGCCGCAGCCGTGCTCATCGGCTACTCGCAGAGCCTGAACAAGGCAAACGTTGGCGACGCCGAGGAGCAACAGCAGCTGAAGACGGCAGCAGCAGCTGCGCCCACAGCAACCACCACAAATTCCACCTCGAATCAACAGTCAACGTCAACGGCAGCAGCTGCAGCGCCGCCAGCGCTGCAAAAGTCCAAAAGTGTTGAGCACGACGCGAGCAGCAGAAGCAGCGGCAGCGGCAGCGGCAGCTACAGATTCAGCAGCTGCAACCTGGACCTGCAGTACCCGGCGCTTGAGAAGACTGTGAAGCGGCATAGCGTCAACTATGTCTCGCTGCCGGCGGCCATCAACAGCTGCAACTTTGCCGCAGTCGCCAAGCAGGAGAAGGACAAGGAGAAGGAGAAGGACAAGGCCAGCCCAGATGCAACAACTACCTCAGCCAGGGCAAAGACCAAGCCAAAGGAGCTGTCGCCTGGCAGCGGCTTCAGCATCGGCAAGCGAGAGAAAACGCTCTGCCAGAGACCCAGTCAGGATGAGCCAGTGACGCCGCCAGCAACGGCAACGGCAACGACAACGGCAACGCCGCCTGTGAGCTTCAACTTGTGCTGTCACAACAACAAGGCGACTGCGGCCACACAGACGGAGGTGGCCAAGAAGCACAGCAGCAGCAACACCGTGGCCGCTGGGGTGCAGACGACATTGCCGGTGGGCAATAGACCCGCTGTGATTATACTCAACGATGATCGCGACTTGGCGCTGGGCTGGCTCAACAACGAGTTCATCTTTGGCGACTTCAATGAGGACGAACTGAAGCTCTTCGACGACAAGGAGGAGGAGCAGGAGCGGGAAAGGGAGCAGGAGCGGCAGCAGGAGGAGCGGGAGGAGTCGAGCGAGAAGAAGCCGCAACAATTGGATAAACAGCAGCAGACAACGCCGACAACGGCAAGCGCAGCAACTGCAACAGATTCCAGCTGTGAGCAACAGCAACAGCAGCAGCAGCAGCAACTGCAGCTGCAGCTGCTCAATGATTCGGGCGCCGCTTCCGACTTGGTCAATAGCTCGGCCTGCATCGATATGCTGCTGATCTCAGGGCAGGCGGCACAGTCGTCGCCCAATGCCGCAGCGGCCAACAACAGTTCGTCCACATCCTCGACGCCATCCTCATCGGCCTCGTGCTCCACCTCGGCCTCCTCGTCGACGCTGAGCAGCACCAGCAACGGCAATGGCCATGGCAATGGCGGCAGCGCCGCTCTGCACCTGGCCAATCAGTCGAGCGACAGCGGCATCTACGGCGCCGCCAACATATCGAATACAAACGTGGCGGCCAGCATTAAGGATCAGGTGAATCACTTTCTGAGCAAGGCCAGCGCTGCCAGCGCCAGTGCCAGTGCCAGTGGCAGCCACAGCCATAGCAACAGCAGCAGCTGCAGCAGCTGCCACGATGAGCCACTGCCCATGCAGCAGCTGGAGACATGCAACGATATCGAGGCGGCCATCATTGCCGCTGCCCGTGCGGCTGCTGCAGTCGAGTCCTCCAGCAGTGGCAGCGGCAGCGGCAGCGGCAGCTGCAGTCGCAGCAATTCCCGCGAGCAGCCGCTGGTGACAGCTGGCAAGGCCAAGGCACGGCCAGCTCTCTACAGCACCTACGACACCAGTGGAGAGCCATCAGAGGAGAATCCCGCCGCGGCCGCCGCCGCTGCCGTTGTTGCTGCTGATAATGGCAACGACGGCGACGATGAGCCACTCCACGAGTTCAGCTTCATGTCTGAGCTCAAGTCCGAGTTCGCAGCGACGGCGCTGGCGACGCCACCACCGCCACCTCCGCCATCCTCAATGTCATCGGCAAATCAATCTCTCATGTCCAACACGGAGCTCCTCGTGGAATACATCAGCAGCTGTAAGTGGAGACAATGTGAAATCGAATGCTGACAATGCCAATGGATCCTATATTGGGCATATAGATATAGATCATATGTATAGATCATATATATAGATATAGATATATATATCAGATTATATATAGATAGATTTGATAAGAGCAATTTGTTCCTTTGCGAGTATTATTCATTGAAGTCTTTTAGTTAAGATCTCTGATCTTAGAACTTATACAAATTCTTAGCTTATGCCTGAGTTAGCTCCAGATCAGATCTGATCAGTTATAGTTAGAGGTCATAGTTATTAAATAGTAAATGTCTAGACATGGATATGGATAAGGATAAGGATATGGATATGTAAATATAGTATATAAATATATGTGGTTATGTAGGATATATAGAGATAAAGATATATGATATAGATATGAGTATGGATAGAAATAGGGATAAGGATATGGACATGGATATGGATATATATGTATATGTAGGATATATAGATATATATATAGATATAGATATAGATATAGGTATATGAGTATGGATAGAAATAGGGATATATATGTATATGTAGGATATATATAGGGATATAGATATATATGTTGGATTTGCCTATAAATGTGGACACATGGGATATGTCTATTTAGCTACACATACAGATACACATATATATATATTTGTTCAGCCTATCAAAATTCCATAAGTTAATTTATTCTCTTCTGTCTGCCTTGTAGCTTGGAATGCCATTGTCAATAGCAAACACGTGGTAATCTACAACGATGATGATGAGTAGCAGCCGCAGGAGGAGCAGCTGCAACAACAACAACAACAATAAACAACAGAAATGGAAAATAAACGAATGAAAGCAAAGCAAACTGAAAGAAAGCAAAGCAAAGCAAAGTAAAAAAAAAATGGAAAAGAAAATACAATTTTTATTTTATGTTGCATGTACAATTGTTGGTTGTTGTGCTGGCCATTGTTAACACATACACACACACACACACCAACAACATGCACATATATATATACTGAGATCACCATTGGAAGCCTCACAGAATAAACAATAAAATAGAAACAAACAAACAACAGCAACAACCGACACCAAGTCAAGTCAGCAAAAATTGCGCTTAGAATAGTTTTTCATATATGATTTAATTTTATACACATATATATAAATATCCACACACATATATATATATATATATATATATATATATATATATATATATATATATATATATATATATATATATATATATATATATATATTTGTATATATGTATTAGTCAGCAAATAACATAAACATTTTGTGAATTTTTTTGTTTTTTTTTTATATAATTTTAGTCTATGGAAATCTATTTATTAATATAGATCTCTAGCTTCTATATATTTTTGGCAAACAATTTCTTCCTTGTATTTTTTTTTAAATATTAAATATGAATATATATAAATGTGAAAAAAAAAAGAATTTGTTAGCCCTATATATAAATATATGGATATTTATAGAACTAGTTTGTTTAGATTAAAGACAGCCAGAAAAAAAAATGAGAAAACTTAAGATTCAAAATGAAATGTATGTAAATACAAGGAGGTAAACATTTTTGCGTTTATGTGTGTATTTAATAACAAAAGATATGATGTATGTAAAATATAAAGATATATATACATATATATATATATATATATCTATATAGCTGTTTATATCTAGACCGTAAGCAGGCCAACTATAGACAACAGCCATAAGCCTATAGAGCAAACGATGCGCTACTATGCTTGACATACAAAATCTATTCGAAATAGTTAAAAAACCGATAAATGGAATCTATATATATATATATATATATATATATATATATATATATATATACTTTTTTTTTTATAAAAATATATATACCTAAATACATTACGATACGCATAAAACAAACGTTAATCGTTTAAAAATTAATTTAAAATTTAAGCAAAGCGACAAAATGGAAAAGAAATTAAAAAACTCGAAAAAAATTTCAACTTATTTCAAAAACAATTCTTAAGCATACAAAAATTTAATATGTAAGAAAGAAAAAAAAATTATTTCAAATGCATACAAAAACTGGAAAAATATAGGGGAAAATTTGCAAAAAAAAAAAAAAAAACAAAAAATCAAAGCAAAGCAAAGCGAAAAGAGCAAAAAAGCAAATGCTGCAACATAGCGTTGTCTCTGTCATATGCATGCCAGCTAATGAAAGACAAAGACAGCAGTTGCTACATTTGTTATCTAAATATATATATATACATAAATACTTATGTGCTAAGCTATAAAATATATATAATATATAACTAAAGTTTCATATGTGCGTGTATTTATGTAAAATATATATTATAAAATGATATATATATCTATATGTATTCATATACTTATACATATATGCAAAAAAAAAAGTACTTTTGTGTGCGTGTGTGAATTTCCCTTATGAAGAACAACAGTGTGCGCCAGCCCACAAAAGCTGAGTGCTGCGACACTCACGAGCTGAGTGGGCTGCTTCGGCGCGTATTTTTTTGATTTGTTTTGAATTAAATGTGGCTCGAGCATATTTTATTTGTTATTTTTTGGCAGCTGTTGGCTAACAGACCAAAGTAGCATTATCTCAATATATATATATATATATATGAATATATCAAATTTCCCATGTATTTTTTTGTGTTTCTTATGCTTAGCAGAAGCGAAAAAAAAGTAAATTTTTTTTTATGAAAATGAAAAAAAAAAATAAATAAACCCGATTAACGAGTGAGTGCTAATGTTTTATAATTATATAAGAGCTTGTGTGACTGTATGTGTGCGTGGGTGAACACTAAATTTATATAAATGTATACTTCTATATGTAACTCCACTACTATTTACTATTAAACTGCTATATATATATATATACATACTATTACAACTACGATATAGAAATATATATATATATATATTATTATAATAATAATAATAATCATTAACAATTACCAACTACAATTATAATTAAAATACTTAAAAGATGAAGAAAGAACAGAAAACAAAACAAAACAAAACCAACTACTACTTATAGAGTAGATGCCTAGCCCATCTCTTAACTTATACAATACATACCAAACTATTTGTACATGGAACCCAATCTAAAAAAAGCAAGTGAAAAGAAAAAACTAAAAAAAAAATATTAAAAAATTTTAAAACTAAAAAAAAGAACAACAAAATATGGGCATTTAGAATTTAAAATTCGTTTGGAATGCAACAAATTTTCAGACCTTAAAAAAGAAAGGAAACATGAAATTCGTAGTTTAAAAACAAAAAGAGAAAAATAAACTAAAAATTGAAAGAAAAAAAGTGTTTAAAAAGTAATATTAAATGAAATATGTGTATTTCAACGATGAATCGAATAAAACAAAAAGAAAGTAACTCGACTATACAATCAACCAAATGTACATATATATACATATATATTTATATATGTACACATATGTATATATATATATATGCATATATACATATGTATATATATAAACGGATTTGAATTTGTTCGTCTTCAATGCCTGAAGCGAGATAATTGCCAAGAATTTAGATGCATTTCAAATTTTTTTTTTGGCTTCCCTTTCCCAGTGGATATGGGGCTGGGGTAGCTGGAGGAGCTGGGGGCTGGGGGCTGTGGGGCGTGAACTTCATCCTAGGGATCTGTCAATTTTGTCTTTGGCTTGGAAACACTTTTGCGATTGCGCGCATAGTGCGGACCGTAGCCGCGCCCGAAGCCGGGCAACAGTTTCACTGGATTGGGATCGCGATGAAAGTTGATCATCACCTTGGCGACGATCGATATGACGCGATCCTGGTTGCCGGCCGTATAGAGCGTATCTAAGTAGTCGAAATATGATTCATAGCGTGCGAACTCTCGCTCACGCGGCGATAGCAATAGAATTTTCGTGTCGCGCTGTAAGTCGGTGATGATTTTCATTTCCTGCTCCATGAAACGACAGAAGCCCACCGACTCGGACTGCATGCAGCGAAAGAACTTATTCAACAGATCGTACTGATAGACCTTGCTCGCCTTGCGCGGCGACTTAAATTTGGGTCGCTTGAGCTGGGAGACGAAATGCTTTGGCGACTTTGGCACGTACTGCAAGTCTCTCAGCTGCGACAGCTCGTGCAGATGGCGATAGTCATCGATCAGGGCGCTGCGCGAGACACCAACTTGGGTCAGTTCGTCATCGGTCAGCATATCCAAATTGTACAGGGTGGAGAGCTCGCCATCGGTCATGGTGCAGCAACCGGTAAATTTAAGCGTTTGCTTACTGGCATCTGCGGGAGAGCCATGTAGGTAAGCTCGTAATTAAAGGACTGTTGAACCGTTTACCAATTCCATCGCTCATGTTTCACTGTGTTCGTGTGTCCTATTGTCTTCTACGATTTAAAAAAAATATATAAATATGTGTTTTTTTGGAAAAAAAACTGTGTGTTGACGCTATGAATTTTTGGTTGTGAATGTATATCTAAAGCTATATCCTATCCTACCATATGTGTTGTTTGAATTGAAATTATTTTCGAGTGCTTTGAATTTACCGCCATCCTAACGACGATAAGGTTGTCATACCAAATATCGATACATTTTTGCTTATCTAAGCAAGCTGCGCAAATGGTGAATGGCTTAGCGGTTATAGCAAACAGCGTAGGCCGTTGCTAAACGGTTAAAAGAAAACGTCAGGCGCACTCGCTAAGTGGTTAAATGCTCAACGTTACAGCAGCAACAGCGTATGATATGTTAAAGCAATGGCAGTTAACAAATTGCATTATGGAAATATGTTATGTTAACAGAGCGCTGTTTATTAAAATTTCCCTTTTTCAATTTGGCGCGCACTAAGTGATGCTTGTCAGCCATTGATAAGAACGTCGCATTGCGATATAAACAATCGTGCTTCTTAAGCTATCGCTATTATGTTATATTAACAGAGCGCTGTTTATTAAAATTTCCCTTTTTCAATTTGGCGCGCACTAAGTGATGCTTGCCGGCCATTTATAAAAACATTGCGCTTAAGCTATCGCTATTATGTTATATTAACAGAGCGCTGTTTATTAAAATTTCCCTTTTTCAATTTGGCGCGCACTAAGTGATGCTTGCCGGCCATTTATAAAAACATCGCGCTTAAGCTATCGCTATTATGTTATATTAACAGAGCGCTGTTTATTAAAATTTCCCTTTTTCAATTTGGCGCGCACTAAGCGATGCTTGCCGGCCATTGATAAAAACATCGCATTGCGATATAAACAATCGTGCTTCTTAAGCTATCGCATATCGATAGGCGTTTTCGTTTCATTTTCTTTTATTTACCATTTGCACAAAATTGTTAAAATGTGTAAAGTTTTTTATTGGCAATTCTTTTAAAGTGATTGTAAAATATTCGTAGATAGCTGCAGGTGTGTCTGGATGTTGCGTTAGGGCAGCTCAGTGCAGTTTTTTCGGTAATAGGAAACAAAAACAATGAGCAACAACTGGCACTCGGTCGCAATGTATTTATATTTGTTTTCTTTTTTGTTTGTTTTGCCGCAGTGTTTGTGCGTGGGACGTGCGCTGATTTGTAGAGTAACCTATGCCAAAATTGATGCAAAGATGTCCGAGGTGCGCATTCGTCCACGGCAAGTGCTCGTGCTGATCATCGTGTTTATTGTTGTGCTGCTGATGGTTCATCGCAACGGTAAACGCACCTGTCAAGGCCCCGAATACCTGCAGGGCATGTACAGTCAAGCGGACACGTTGCCCAAAATCTATGCCATAACGCCGACATATTCTCGACCAGCACAGAAAGCCGAATTAACCAGGTGAGATATGATATGGCAGGATATGAAATGTGTGTGTAAATAGATAGCAATATGTGCATACCCTGTAAGTAAAGTTTATGGGCCAAAGAAGGCGTGGTCAAGTCTATAGCGCATATAAGATTCATTTATTTGATGATCTTCAACAATAGCCAAACTCAAGCAGATTGGCCCGCCTGTCCGTGCGTCCACCTGTGCCTGCGTGACGCAGAAGCTACTAGAGCTTAGTGCCTTATCCTTTCATCGCAGGCAAATCATCGATAACATTTCCCTTTTCGTGAAATTCCCCTGAATCGATATCAGTCTTCAAAGGCTTAACTCGCCAAATTTATCGACGAGATATAAAATAAATATTATCTGATAAATTGAGTAGTTAGCTACCCACAGTTATTAAATATTTTTATTTTTGAAGACTTTCGCATTTGTTTATGCTGGTGCCCAACTTGCACTGGATAATTGTGGAGGACTCGAACAGCACAACGACTCTGGTTCGAAATCTACTGCTGCGCGCTGGTCTCGGCAATCGCTTCACGCAGCTGAATATCAAAACTCCGCCGGAATTCAAGCTGCAGGGCAAGGACCCCAATTGGATAAAGCCGCGCGGTGTTGAGCAGCGTAATCTGGCCTTGACCTGGCTGCGCGGCCATGCCGATGCGGATCGTCATGCCATTGTCTTCTTCATGGACGACGACAACTCCTATTCCGTCGAGCTGTTCGCTGAGATGTCGAAAATTCAGCCAGGTCGCGTGGGCATCTGGCCCGTTGGCCTAGTCGGCGGCCTGATGGTCGAGCGGCCGCTGTTGAACGATGACAACCAGGTTGTGGGCTTCAATGCCGCCTGGCGGCCGGAGCGTCCGTTTCCCATCGACATGGCCGCCTTTGGCATTAGCATCGATCTGTTCTTCAAGTATCCGCAGGCCAGCTTCTCGTACGAGGTGCAGCGCGGCTATCAGGAGAGCGAAATCCTGCGCTATCTGACCACCCGTGAGCAGCTGCAGCCGCTGGCCAACAACTGTCGCGACGTGTTCGTCTGGCACACGCGCACCGAGAAGACCAAACTCAGTGCCGAGGAGGCGCTGCAGCGCCAGCACAAACGCTCCGACGAGGGCATCGAGGTCTAACCACCTGTCCACCTGACCATCTATCAGTCTGGCCACCCAGCATCACGAGCATCCCAGCTACTTACTAACTCAGTGTTTTGTGTATTATATTATAGAGACCTATCCGGCTAATGTATCATAAGTAAAGAAAAAAACTGTTCACATGTTTATCTGATTTACCTTTAGGCCTAGCCAATATATTTTTGTCAGCAATCATTGATCAAAGCCTTGTAGAACTGTAAAACTGAACAAATATATATATATATATATGTATATAAAAGATTAAAATATTTATGTATAAATTTACGCATATACAAAATGTAATCCGAGTTGACTTTCTGCTGCAATGGCAATGCTCTGAAATTATTGTGAATTGCTCAATCTTGGTCTATGCTTATGGCAAGCTCATTTATGCGCATGTCTATCTCTGTGATAGGATATGGACAAATATGTTATGTGCTGCCTCACTCTGCGATTCTCATGGCGCTCAGATGACTTCTTGGTGCTTGCTGTGGCTTGACGTCTGCTCTACTCTGCTCTGCGATTCTCATGGCGCTCATTGATGTAGTTGAACGGCTTTGCATGTGCTCACAAAACGAAATCTCTGCTCAGCTCTACATTCCACATGCTGCTCTACTCTGCGATTCTCTTAGCTCACTGATGACAAGTTGATGAATTCATGGCGGCCCAATGCACTTTTGAGCGCTTTAAATGGTTAAAGATTTTTTTAGAGCAGAAAATCTGCCCTACTCCGCGATTCTCATATTAATTGTACTAAACTTACATATACATTTATATAGGTTATATAGGTCTTGAGTTAGAGGCATTAATTTTTTTTTAATAACTTCTTTTTATTATTAGGCAAGTATTATTTGCCCAAATTTTTTTTTTTAGTTAAAATTTTTTTTTAAAGAACATCTGATAGTATTTGCCTGTGCATTCGATCACTTTAGAAATTTCAATGCAAAAACATTGATTTTCCGTTGCTCATTCAATTAGACGCACATCACTTTACTGCGTCTTGTGTGAGCAGCTTACTTGATTAATTAAGAACTTAATATAAGAAATGTATTACTTAAAAAAAAAAAAAAAAAAAAAAAATGGGAAAATCTACTGTATTAAGCTTTTTGGTAGACTTACAAAGTATACTTTTTTTGTTCAAAGGAGATAAAACGCAGCTCTAAAACTTTTACTTAAAAGATCCGGAGGACTATGAAGAACATTTCATATATGTATTTATATACAATTATATAATCAGTAGACCCATGACGCACCCCAAAATAACAGACTTTTGGCTTTTCCTTTGATAAATACGACTTTATTTCCCAACGATTCAGTTTCGTGGTTATTTTTTGTTTCTGTTTTTTTTTTTTTGTTTTCCTTTTTGAATTTCCATTTGTAATATTTTATAAAAAAGCTACACCCTCGATCGAGCTCAAGTTGATTGAGTCGCTCGCTCGCCATATTTTATATGCTGGGCTCTGTCGGAAGCAGTTCCCAAAAATGTCCACATCATATACATAAATTACAATTCAGTTTTGTTTTCGTGTAGCTCTTTAGATAGTTTTCTTAGTTTGTATAATATTTGTATATATTTTGTTGTTGTTTTTTTTTTTTAATTATTTTTGTTTTTTTAATATAGTAGGTAAAAAAGCTCTGAGAAGGCGCTTGGCTTAACTGGCAACAGAAGCTACAAAAGCTTTTGCAAAACATCTACAAAACGGGACGAAAAGAAAAGGAAAAAAAAAAAACAAAACCAAAAACATGTTGTTTTAATATAATATTTATATATTCATTATATATATATAAGGATTTATGTAGTTCTTTGTTGTATATATATATAAATTGATTTTCCTCTTTTAAGCTTTTCATATTCCATTTTGTTTTTTATTCGTGTAAAAAAAAAAGACTTACATTTTAAATGTTTAATACATATACATATATATGTAGACATATATCTATATATATATATAATATTAAATTAAATACTTTTTAATTTTTCAATAATTTCTTACATACAAAATTGTTAGATTTTCATTCATTTGATTTCTTTTTTACATAAAAAATATTTATAAAAAAATGAAAATGTTACATAATCTTGAGTATATTACTTCATAATTTGCATTTGTTCTGCTTCTTTCGAATGTCATGAAATTAAAATTCTTAAGAAATAAGGCGTAAAAAGTAAGGAGTAAAATTAATACAAATTGTTTTGGCATTGTCGTGTTTGAAGTTTGCTTTAAACGTAAAATTTAAGTGTTTCGGTTTCTTAAGTTCTTTAGTTTTTTCTTTTATATTTATATTTATTACACATTCATTTAAACATTATATTTTGTATATATTTTGTTTTTGTTTTCATTGAACTGCTTTTGACATTTTTTGTTTGCTAACAAATTTCCATTGAGAATTGGAATTAAAAATATTGAAAATTTGTATTGTTTTTAAATTCAAATTTTCCATTTAAATTATGAATATTTTTTTATTTTAGTTTCCATTTTCAATTAATTGAAATTTTCTTTTCATTTATTTAATTTTTTTTTAATTTTCAAGTATTTTCTCATTATTTTGCTACTCATTGTTTCTTTGCTGCTTTTCGTAACACCTCCAATTTTTTTGCTGTTCTGATTTGTTTTTTTTTTTCTTTTTTTTTTTGTTGGCAGTGTTTAAATGCATGTTTTGTAGCCGACTGTACTCGTCCTTGCGCTGCAGTGCAACGAGTGCTGCACTGGGCCAAGCAGTTGAGTCAACTGCGCTCGCCTTGTCAAGCAGTTCAGTGTAGGTGTTAAGCAACTTTCAGCTCTAGTCGCAACTGTACTTTCTATTAGCATTATCAAACATTGAGCATTTCATTCATATAACTAACACACATTATTTATTATGTTTATATAAATATTTGTGTAATTCGTACAGTTTCATTATTAAGTAGATGAATTTACCAATAGGAAACGAAGATGCATGCAAATCCTAACTAAATAAAAAAAAAAAAAAATTATTTTTCAGTAATTTGTCATGTTGAAGTTAAAGTCTTTTCTTCAGTGGCTTTAAGTACTACGAAATTTCAGATGTGTGTGGGCTGTGTGTGTATGCTCGAACTTAATTTTAGAACTTATTTATGGCATGTTTAAGTTAGTTAAACTAATATTAGATTTTTGTTTTTCGCATCATCTCTTTATCGTCTCCATCGTGTTGTAAGGCATTAATTTAAGTTTCTTAAGCTAAAAATGTGTGTGTCTGTGTGTGTGTGGGTGTGTGGGTGTGGGTGTGGGTGTGGGTGTGGGTGTTTCCAGTCTGAAAAAGAATTTAAGCTAATTGCAGCGAATATGAATATGCTAAGTAGAAGCAATATGATGAGATGAATGTTACGCAATGTGTACAGAGCTTAAAATACTATTTAGATATCGTTTACATATATAGATATAAGATAGAACTTATGGAAACTAAACATCAACTCGTAGAATCATACAATAAAAAGGTATTTCCCCACAGCTTTGGCTTCAAATTCTCTGATTTACGTGTTACGTGTGTGTGGGCTAGAGACGACTATATATATATATATATATATATATAGGTGAGTTATGTGTTGAGTTGCTGCTGCTGGTGCTTCTCCTTCTTCTTCTTTCCGATTATTTCAATACTTTTCTCTGTTGCAAGTTTTGTGCACATCATCTTAGCTGTTTCATCCCATTTGGCAAACCGCTTAGACAGCTGAGTTTTTGCCAATGATTTCGCCGCTGCGCGAGTGCACGAAACGCCCATCGAATTCAATGGTCGAGTTCTGTTTCAAGCTGCCGGTGGGCGTGCGCAGAGGCTCCTTTTCGTCCCTGTGAATGTGAAAAGGTTGCGATTAGTACTAGAAAAGGACAAATTAGGCTAAAGAGAAAGCAAGGCATAGAAATAGCGAGAGAGAGAGAGAGAGAGAGATAGTAAGAGCAAAGCAGAACTGGCTAGAGCAAGTCAAAGCTGCTTGCTATGCACTTAAGCAAGCCACTAGTTGCAATGGCCTGCCAGTTACGTCAGTCAAAAAGCTAAGTGCTATAGCTTAAGCTAGAGGCAATAGCAGCTGGGCTTGGGCAATGCCTTGCAGTCAAAAGCTGATTGCTACAACTTAAAAGCAAGGCATAGGCAAATGGCAATAGCTGCGACAAGGCAAGACAATGCTTAGCAGCCGCATATAGACAAAGGCTAAATGCTACAACATAAAGTTACACTACATAGAGCAATAAATAGAGTGAGTGCATTTTGGATATATATGAACGAATACGACATAAGCATGTAATGAATAGTGTTGGAAAACGAAAAACATAGCGATGTGTGTGAGTTAGAGCTAGGCACATAGAGAGTTGATTGATGTACGTACAATGGCGATGTCACCGGTGAGCCGCCAAGCTTAACTGGCGGCGGCAGTGGCAACGGTGATGGCGGCGGCTCCTTAACCAGCTGTCCACTGCAATAAGGTAGCGGGAAACGCCAACCATAAAGACTGCTTGGTTAGATGTTGATAATTTTGGATGGTTTCGGTAATTTTTTTTTTTGTTTTATTGTTTTTGATTGTTTTTGGTTTTTTTTTTTTTTTTGATTTTATTTTTTGTGTTGGATGATTGGTACAGTACGTATGAGGTTGATGAAATCAAGAGAGAGAAAGAGTATAGATGGTATGGAGAGAGTTCGGTAAGTTGTGACAATGTTAAAGGTAGGTGTATGTATTTTAACTAATTTTAATTAATGACGTCTGTGCGATGAGTACAAATAAACAAAATCTCAACTGTGTGATGTGTGTGATAAAGAAGAAAATCTGGACAATGTCTGAAAGAAGATCTAGATGCAACCAGAAAGGCTGAGCTAGAACTAGACGTGTGTATATAAATATATATAGATATATGTATGTATGTGTGTGCTTTATACTATGAAGCAGAGAAGGCACTTTCGAGTTGAAGAGATTTTAATTTTTAATTTAAAACTAGCTTGCTGGCTGCATAAGACTAAAACTAATTTATTTATCAACATATATATTTATTTCTATATATATATATATATATATATATATATAGCTACAACATCTACATATTCTTTAGAAACTTTTTTGCATTTATGCTCTTCAAGTAATCAAAGCTCGAGCTAATTAATCCTTAACTATTTTCCATTTTTATTTATATTTACAATATTTTATATTTTTTTAATTTTTATTACATATATATATATTTTTTTTATATTATTTGTATTATTTGAACGATTCTAAAATAGACTCAACTTTATAAATGCCTATTAATTTTTACAAGTTCAATTTTAATGAATTATTTAAAAGAATTAAAAAATTAAGCTCTTAAAGATTAATGCATTTTTTAAGTGAAGCATTTCAAATATATTTATTTCTAGAACTGTTCTAGAAATTTTACATTACTATTTAGTACTAATACTATTTTTGAGCCCATTACGAGCCTGAGTGAGAAGCCATACTGATTGCTTAATACTTGCTTGGATAATATAACAAAATAGCGTAAGTATATATATAGATTAGAATACTTTCTAGCAATTGCCAGCTTGTTATGACTCTTAAATATCTCTTAAATGATTCTACCTCTAAATTCTGGACTATATAATAGCTAATATACTCGCATCTGTCGCTTGCTGAAGGAGCATAAAATGTCAATATATTTCTTGGAATATTATAGCTAGCTAGTGGATAGTGTGGAAAGGAAACACAGACTAGAGATATGAAAGATAGTATATAAATAGATCTATATATATTATATATACCGTTTACACACACAAATATAGAACATATAATTCAACAGTGTTTGCTAACAACTAGTGTTGGAAAGGAGTCTTAAAAAGGGAATTGTATACAATTTCACAAAAATTGAAGCAGTTCAGGTGCGTGTGTAAAATAAAGAAGTTCAACAAATAACGGTACTTTCTGTCTGTCTGTTTTTATGGGTGAATCGTAAACTTATAATAATATTGCACTAGAAATGAGAAAAAACGAAAATGTAGAGAATGGCAAATGTGAAGAGTTGTTCATATTTTGAATTTTGTTTTTCTTTGTTTTTTTTCGTGTTTTGCGTTTTGTTTTTTTTTTTGCAGTTTGTTCAGACGAATATTAGGGAATTTCGATTGAACAATAGCGATTTAGGACGCGCATAGACCCAATTGTATTCGAAATCCGATCGTTGAGAATTTTGGCTTTTAGAAAGTAGGCAAAAAATACGAAAAAAAAAAACAAGAAATAGGGAAAATGAAGAAAATGTTTGTTTTCTTGGATTTTTCGTAACATTTCTGGTGCAATATTATCGTAGCATCGGCTAGATATAGTCTATATAGGATGTGGATCAACTCACCTGCCCAGCTTGGCCTCGTCATCGATTTCCGAGGGCGAACGCTTGGCCTTGCGACACATCGCCGCCATCACGCCCATGTGCACCGTTACGCAGCACAGCAGATCCACAATGAACAGCAAGAGGAGGACGCCGCCTACGGCGATGCCGACGATGGCAGCTGACGAGAGCACCTGACGCTCAGCTACCTGAATCACATCGTTGCCTGTGTGCAAAAGAGAACGAAGTATGCGTTTATGTGTGTGTGTGAGTGAGCGTGTGTTTGTGTGAGTGTGTGGTGGAATATAGAGTGCTTGTATTAGTATTGTTTTGTCATTCAAGTCTTGCAAGAGAGACGATCTCTATAGATCGTATGAATATATATATATATATATTATATAGTGGTATATTTTAAATACTAAAAACTTAAAGAATATTGTATATATAGTATATATAGTAAGCATACGTGAACTATATTGAGTGTGTTATTCCAGGGTATCTCAAATGACAGCGAGCCAAGAGCCAAAAACTAACTCGAGTTTGATTTGATTTCAGTTTCTTATTTTGTTTTCATTCAGCAATTAACATTTGGCAAAATAAATATATATATATATATTTTTTTTTTAAATCTAAATTTTTCACATATTTCGATAAATTTATATGTAAAAATTGTAGAATTTTTTATTTAAAAAACAAACAAAAATTTTGATGTATATTCATTAATATAAATGACAGCAAAATATATATATATTTATATATATATATATATATATATATATATTTATATTTAACTTATTTGGCCTCTTTGTATTTTAATTTATGTTTTCGGTGTTTTTTCAACAAGTTTTATGCTTTGTACAAATATATATTTTACATTTTTGTGTGTGTATTAAAAAAAATATATTTAATTAAATCTAAGTCATTTTCCAGTAAAACTAAAATTAATAAAAAATAAAACTCATTTCATAAATAAAATAAAATAGAAAATAAATTTACAACAAATTTTGTTAAAAGAAAATTAAGTGTAAAAACAAGAGGACATGCAGCTTTCAATGGGGCAGGTTAGAGAGAGAGAGAGAGAGATAAAGAAAGAGAGTTAGGACTGTTAGAGTGAAATGACAAGATACTGTGTGAGAGAGAATGTGTGAGAAAGCGCATGATGAGAAAAATTGCAAAAAAAAAAAAGGAAGCGGCTGAAGCGACAAGGATAAAACACGAAATGCCAATAAGCGAAAAGAAGAAGAAAAATATGAAGAAGCAGAAGTAGAAGAATTATACAAGCAAAAGCAATTTTTATACAATTTGTACAAGTAAGACGTGTGTGTGTGTGTGTGTGTGTGTAAAGAAGCTGGTATATAGAACGATAACGATAACATTGAAAGTATATGTGAAGTGCGTTCCAACAAATTTGTTAAGTTTTTTTTATCAGTTAATAAAACGAAATGATTTGAAAAAATATTTAACAATTTAATTTGTTTATACCTATGTAATTAAGCTGACTACAAAGTAAATATTGATTTGCTTGTTTTTAGTATACGATTAGTAAAATATATTTTGAATGGAGTTTTAGAGTTGATGCCGTTGTTATTTGGTTTGGTTAAACTTTTGTTAGATCAGAATCGAATGCGTTTGTTTTTAGATCGTGTTATTTAAAATCGATTAATTGAATATTCAAATAAAAATTTGCATATATAGAGAGATAAATATATATATATATATATGTATAGATAGAAAGAGAGAGAGAAAGCTATTATTAGTTATGATTAATAGGTATTTAACGAGCTAAAGTTGTTGCATAACCATATTACCTGTCGGCATTTGACAGCTGCACAGCCGTTGGTCGTACGATACAAGAGTTATCGATAACAAGAGCTCACAAGTGTTTGTTTAAAGTTGTCTTTATTATCCAAAATGAACTTTGCTTAATTCTTTAATTCGATTTCGATTTCTTTCATTTTATTTATTTATTTTTCTTTATCGACTGCTTACAACATTTATATGACACTTTTTTCTACTGATTGGTGTGTGACTGTGTGTGTAGTGTAGTGTGTGTGTGTGTGTCTCTCTGATCATGCATTACTCATATTTGGTAGCATTAAAATTTAACTGCTTTACTGACTGACTGCCTGACATTTAGCTGAAAGTTATAAAACATCTATGTACAGTTGGGCATTAGCTAACTAACTGCTTGATCAACTGTTTGCTCTACAACGATTCTCAAGTAAAAAGCTAGGACAAGAAAAAAAAACAAAAAAAAAAGAAACATGCCCCCCATTATAGATTACGATACGATCTGCTCAGCAACGTTAGGCGGGCTGAATTATTCACTAACTATAGTAGACATATATATATATATGTATATATATATATATATATATATATATATAACTTTTGTATATTGTAAAGTTATAAATTGGAAATATGTTTCACGATATATAATTTATATATATCAATATTTGGCTAGAAAAAGTTTGGGTTTGCTTTTGACTAAAAATTGTATACAAGGAATATTTTTACTAAATTGAACTCGTGTTTGTCTTTATTATTATTATTTGTTTTTTTTTTTTTTTTTTTTTACTTCTTCCATAGTTCACTTCGTAGTTACGAGATATACATATAGATGTATATGGCTTATAAACCTTAAATTTCATTGAGCACAAACATTTACATTAAGCTAAATACACCATGTGAAAAAAATTCGTAGTTGGAAACATGTGTTTTTAGTATTTTGTTTTGTGGGGGTTTATTTACGCTTAAATACTTCAGATTCGCCCTCAATATGATATTACCTAAAGTTCTTATTATTCATTATTCTCATTAATTCATATATATATTTTTTTTCATATTTTCTTTTCAGTTACTTATTGTCCCCTAAACGTATACGTTCAATAGAGAAGAAACAAAACTCAAAGTGAAAATACCCGAAACATAAACTGGAACAACTTGGGCTTGTAATACTTATAACACGGTGGTGTGGTCTCTTCTTCTTCATTGTCATCATAATCTTCTTCTTTTTGAGCTAAACAGAAAGGAAGCCTGATGCGTTCTGCTATGTGTATATAAAAATTGAAGACTTTTCCCTATATATCAGTTATATATTTATATAACTATGAAATAACTCGATAATACATCTAATGCTTTCCGAAAAAAAAAAAAAAAACAATTTAAGAATTTATAACAACAATAATTGCTTTCGATTGGCAGTGCATTTAAACCACATGACATTCGGTATTTTTTGGTATTTTGTGGTATTATATTTGGTATTTTTGGTACTATTTGGTAAACAACAAACAGAATTGAATCTGACGGACAGCAAAAACGCTAAGTAAACCTAGATTGTGGTAAGCGGTACGATTTGGCTAAGTACATAAATGTTTAGGGTGACCAAACTAGACGAAAAGTCAAAGTTTCGCTATTAGGAAGACGATCTCAGTGAGAGTTTTCCTAGGCAAAGGCAAGAACTGCTGAAAAATAGTTTTCGGGTCTTATTTGATCACCCCATTTGTGGCTATGCTGGTATTCTCTTTTTAGTATTTTTTTTTTTTTTTGTATTTATTTTGTTTGGCATTTAGCAGTTTGTTTGTACATTGAATGGAATCATCATAGTGTCTATAGCGCAGTTATTCTTGTAACTTCCTAGTGATAAGTAATTAGTTCTCATATGCTGTCGCTACTATAGCTTAATATGTATGTATGTTTCGGTTTGTGTGCATATGTATTTATGTATATTTGATATTTGGTATTTCTTGTTGTTCGGTATTTTTTTTGTTGGCTTATTATTTATATACAATAGATTAGGAAAAAAAAACACGTTTAGCAGGCTTCAAAGCAACATCAGATCTCCGCATGCACTGCTTGCTGCACTGCTTAGGCAGCGCGCAGCGACATCGAGAGCAGCAGCAGCAGGGCCAGCGGCAGCATTGGCATCGCCCGTTGTAAAGCAGTTTGTTGGGCAAGCAGTCGATTTGTGGCGCTGCTTGATGAGTACGGATAGGGTTTGTCTGTGTGTGTTCAATTGGCAGGATAAGGTACACGGGCATGGGTACAGGTACATGTACAGGTACAGGTACAGGTAAGGGTACAGGTACATTTGTATTTGTAGAATTTCAATTCATTTCATTTTTTGTTTAGGTTAAGCATTCGATTTGGTTTTTGGTATTGTTTTGGTATATATCACACAGCGTAAAAGAGAGAAAAAAAAACAAAGAAAAGTAGTAGAAGAAAAATAGGAAGAAAAGGAAACACACAAAAGAAGTTGTTTTGGTTGGTTTTTCTTTCATTGCTTTGATTGCGTTTTAAATACGTTTAAAAGACGACGACGACGATCAAAAAGACGCTCAAACATAATGTGACTGAGTGTGTATGTGTGTGTGTCTAATATTTATATATATATATGCGCGTGTGTGTGTGTTTGTTTGTATACGTATTAGAGATTAGTAGGAGTATTTGTTTTTGCACTGCTTTGTTTACAGTTCGACAGCTACGCTCAAAGTGTTACAGTTTGTTTTGTATTAGTAGATTAAATTTAGTTAATGAATATATATATTTTAAATATATATATATATATATCTATATGTATATATGTATGTGTATATATAAAAAGGCAGACACTAAATTTTAGTTTGTTACAGTTATAGTTAGTATAAGTTAAATTAGTTAAATATTAAATAATATAGAGCATGAGTATGATAATGCAACATGAAATGAGTGCGAGAGCGAGCGTGAGATCTGTATGAAAAGTTTACACACACACACACACACACGCAGACGTACAGTACACATACGATGACGATCAACAACTTGAACGAACTTAATCGATAGTTTTATCGATAACTAAACATGAGAAGCACTATGCTACGAATACAGATGAAAGAGGCAAGGCACACATACATACACACACACAAGTTGTAGAACAGAGAACAAAGTGAAAAGAGAGCGAGAGAGAGAGAGAGAGAGAGAGAGAGAGAGAGGAGCGAGAAAGGTAGACAAACATAACACTCAGGTGCTTAATGAATGTTTATCTATTAAAAAAATATATTTATATGAAGTAAAGAAAAAAAACAGTTGCAAATTTTATTTTTATTTTATTTTTTTACTATATTTATTTATTAATTAATATATTATATATTCATTTCATCTTTGTTGCTTAATACAAAAATGTAACTAAAGAAATTGTCGCAGTACATACAAAAATTAGGGCGAAAAAATAGTTAAAATCAAAAATAGTTAAAAGCAAAACGAAGGAATTTGAACGATATAAATATGCATATATATATATATATATATATATATATATATATATATATATATATATATATATATATATATATTTTTTTTTTTTTTTTTTTTTTTAGAGTTTCATTACAATTTTTGTTTATATTTGTAAACATCTTGATTAAAAATTAGTTATTACAAAATTATGCATTTGAAGCTTGAAAAACGTTTGTGATTAATGCACACACACAAAAATATAAAAAAAAATGAATTCAACTAAATTATGAAAGGGAAAAAAATTAAAAATATTATTTTAATTTTTTTTTTTATTTTTAAAATTAATATTTAAGTAAATGCTTATGAATTGTAGTTGAAACACACAAAAGTTCAGTACACACAAATATTACAATAAAAAAAAATATTTTATATTATATTATATATGGATAACGGTATACAAAGAAGTGGGAGCATGTATAGGACAGCAAGAGAGGGAGAGAGCGAGACAGCGCGCAAGGCTCACAACACAATTTGATTTTGACACTTAACAAAATTGAATTCTGTGATGTTTCATGTGTATGTGTGTGTGTCTGTGTGTTTGTATATGATAGTGTGTGTGTGTGATTGTGAGTGTGTGAGAGAGCGGGACAACACTTGTGTGAAATGTTGAGCAAATATTTACTGTGCATACTTTGCTTGACTCTTAGCTCAGTGTAGAAAAAAAGAAAGGAAACTGCAAACAGTGTTGTGAAAGGCCAGTTGAAAGGCTTCACTGCACTAGTGCCTTGGACATAGTTCACATAATATTTATGCTGTTTTTTCGTTTTTAATTTTCTGGAATGTCTATGGGCGGTGGGCGGTACGATGGAAATTAGCTTTAGTTTTTAGATTAGCACAAAAAAAGCATGCAAAAGTTTCACAGCGAAATGGAACGAAAATTACGAGAAATATGAAACAACTGTAAGTTACACAGTAAAAAATAATTGGGATATTTGCTTGCAGAATTATGGAGAAAAATAAGAAAAGAAGTAAAAAGTGAGAGAGAGAGAGAGCAGAGTGAGCAGAGAAAATATTTTGTTTGTTTTTTCTTTTTTACACTGAACTAAAAACAAAAAAACAAAAAAAAAATAGAAGAAATATACACTACAAAAAAATTGTATGCAAAAGTTATTGTACTCGCTATTTGTATGTTGTATAAATATATATGATATACACGATATATATAAATATATATATATTGGATACGTTCAAAAATAGTTATATATATATATCGATAAATATATATATATATATATAAATTGTATATATATAGATAGATAGTATGCATGTATATTTAAGAATTTGTGTAAGTATTTTTGCTGATTTCGATTGTTTTCATTTTATTCGAAGGTTCCAGCTATCGATAACGAGTGATTGATAACGCCATTAAGAATATTTTCGATTTTTAACAATTATTAAGAATTATTGCCATCGATTAATGGCAGTAATCAATATCTATGAAGTGCTTTAAATTTGGATAACAAGAGATCGATAATGATATCGTTATTGATTCAGCTCTTATTTAATTCCATAGTTATCGAGTAGGCTCACTAACGATATCGATTGTTCGATAACGATGTCATTATCGATTTAAGGGTTTATTCATTTAAGGTTTTTATTTTGTATTCGATAGTTATCAATTGTTCTCGCTATCGATAACGTATGATCGATTGCGCCATCGCGATCGATTTAAGGCTAAGGTTTTTTGTTTCTGTTCTGTTCTCGTTATTCTCAACAGATTTTCAATAAGATTTAATGCAAATGATTAATGATCAAGTTAAAGCTAAAATAAATCGAAGCGATTTATCGATATACACAGTGATCGCTTCGATTTGCTTTCGCTTTAGGCTAACATTGTGGTTAGGGCACTAAGTAAGGTAATGCTGATTGTTGTGGCCAGCGCAATGATTGTTGTTGTTGTTGTTGCTGTTGTTGTTGATGTTGTTGCTGTTCTTGTTGTTGTGATTGTGAGTTGTTTGTGTAGCGAACTGACGCCAGAATTGAAACCAGCCGAATAGAGCAAGGTGCCAAGATTGTTATTAGCTGAATCGGACTCACCTCGTGTCGTTTTCATAATAATCGATGCCGGCGACGAATAGCCGATGGCATTGTGCGCCTTCAGCTCGATGCGATAATACGTATTGCCGCTTAGATCGGTCATCTGGAACGATGTGGCCTCAACCACCTCGATCATATTGCAGCGATCCTCTAGCTCATGCCAGGTGCCAGCCATCTTAACGCCCTACAAATCGATAATCGATGAATCTATGATCGAATTTAGCTCTGTCATTCGCTCCACTTACCGGACAGTACTTGATCTGGTAGCGATCGATGGGCTCACCGTTGTCGGCGGGCACACCCCAGCGCAGCTCAAAGTGATCGGAATAGGGCGACACAACAACCGGCTCTTCCTTATCGTTCTGGACGGGGCTGTGCAGAGGCTTGGGCTCTTCGGGGGCCGAGCGACGAGGCGTCGACTGTTGCTGATTGACGCCCCAATTGCCCAGTCCGACCTGATTACGTGCCGCAAAACGGAAGTTGTATATCGTCTGTGGACGCAGTCCCTCAACGATATAGGGCGAGTCGGGTGACCAGCTGCGATTCAGAGCCGTCGACCAGTCCGGATTGTTGACCTCCTTGTACTGTACGCTGTAGGCGAGTATGGGCAAGCCAAGCTCCGTAGGCGGGCCGCGGATGTCAAAGGTTATTGTCGTCGCTGTCAGCTGGCGTGGCACAACGGCTGCCACAAAGTCCGGCACGCGCGCCTCCTTCAGCTGCATATCGTGCTCGGCGGTGCCATGGATATTGGTCGCAATGCATTTGTAGGCCGAATAGTATTGGCGCGTTACCGGATGCACGATGAGGTCGCTGCGTGGTCCGGTGCCTTCGATTTTCAAATTGGTGTCGTACAGGTCCTTGATGTTGCGTCCATTCCAGCGCCATTCGATGGTGGCGTTCGGTATGCCCATGGCCAGGCAGCTCAGGTTGGCGATGCGCTGCTCCCAGCTGAAGACGGGCGGCAGCTCCTTCATGTGCGTAAAGTCGGGCGGGAACTCAACGGCAATGTGTCCCGTCTTGTAGGCCGTATCGCCCTTGTTGCTCGCAATGCACTGGTAGAGGCCGTCATCGGTGCGTTGAGCGCGCGCTATGCGCAGTGTGCCCGTACTCTCGCCGCGCTCCTCTTCGAAGTATTGCTCGAGTGTGATGCGCTCATCGTCCATCTGTATGCCGGGCGTGTACTGCTGTTCGGTGCCCCAGCGACGGAAGCTGATGGCCGGTGCGGGGCGTCCCTTCGAGCGGCAGGTGATGGCGATTTCTTTGCCGCTGACACCCGTCACATTGTACAGCTCGTAAACGGAGGGACGCACGAGGACATTCAATTTGGTCTTCTGGTCGACAACGCCGGCGCCGTTCCTGGCTATGCAGGTGTACGTATCGTAGTCCTCCTGGGTAACCGAGCTGATCGTCAACAGGCCTGTCTGGGCATTCACCTTGAAGCGATCTGCCGTGGCCACATTCAGCTGCACCGACTGCTTGATCCAGCTTATTTCCGGCACCGGCTTACCAATGGCCGTGCAATTGGCAGCAAACGGCTTGCCCTCGACAGCCTCCAGCTGGGCTGGCAGATGCGTTATTACCGGCGCAATGTAGACCTCGACGCGTATGGTGCGCTCCAGCAGCTCGCCCGTCTCAATGACGGCGGCACGGCAGGTGTAGATGCCGTCATCGGTTTCGGCCACATCGCGTATCAGCAGGCCATGTGTCTGCACCACGTGCTTGGCATCTGTGCGGATCTGTGAGGGAGAGGAGTAGTGGAGGCGCTGCATAAGATGAGCTGTGGGACCAATTGGAGTTTCATTCACTTACCGGATCGCCATTGCGTAGCCAGTCGATGGTTGGATTCGGGTCGGCTTTCACCTCACACTTGACCACATAGTCGGAGCCGAGTATTGGAAATTGATTCTCGGGCGCATTTGTCCAGGTAATGGCCACTGCAAAGAAAGATGTCGAGCTGTCAGAAAAGCTTGCCTAACGTGGCGCACACGTGATATAATTTTAAGCAAATGACCGAAGCCGCAGAGAGACCAAAAAGAAGAAGAAAAAAAAAAAAAACAACCAAAACCATACTCGAGTCTTTGATATGTGCACGTATTTGTTGGCCTGGCATTAAACTAAACCAAAACATGACCCCGAACCCTCCCGACAACAAGTTTTTGCCACAATCCAGCGGCTCTTGCGCTCGAAGGGTCACTAACGAGCCGGACGACTGCGACGATGTCGGAGGACATCGCTTGTCGTCGTGGCATGCCAATAAATCTCTGTGGCAAGCAGCAGCAGAAATTGAATGAAAAAAAAAAAAAATAAAACGAAGCGAAACGAAACGAAATAAATGAAAAAAAATTGCTAACTGAAATTCCTAAATCAAATACTTGAGCACAAACACAGCAGCTCGTGGCTCACTGGCTCGCTGAGGCAACGGAGCCAAGGCGCAAAGTAAAATATTTTTACAGCAGCAGCAACTGCTTAATATCCGTACAGTGGCTCTGAGTTGGCACTTGCATGCGGCGCACGTTGTGCGCTGGCCAAACACACAGCGCTTCAGGTGCAGTTTTATTGGCGCAGTTCAGTGACTTCATGCGATTCATTTGGCTTAATGATAGCAATTCGAGCTTTTGCCATAGAAATCGCATTGCCCTAAACAGCCATAAATATTGACAAATTGCTTTTTGAGCACCGGAGCACAAGGATTTACAAGTTGTCTTAGAGACCTTTAAGCAAGTTCCAAATTTATTTGTTCAGTTGAAAAACAAACTTGAAATTTCTTCTGCAAATTGGAATTCAATTGAGCATAAAATTCTAAAGAGATATTAAAAAAAAAAAACAACAACAAAAAAAAAAAAAAAAAAAAAAAAAAAAAAAAACACAAAAAAAAAAAAAAAAAAACAAAAAAAAAACAAAAAACAAAAAAAAAAAAAAAAAAAAAAAAAAAAAAAAAAAAAAAAAAAAAAAAAAAACAAAAAAAAAAAAAAAAACCCTAAATTTTTGTATAAAAATTGTCAGTTGGGCTCATGCAAGCAGTGCAATGCGATGATTCTCGCCAAAGCAGTTCAATTTGTGATTTCTGGACATGAGCTCAGGTCCGAATCATTCGTAATTATGTGAGGTGCTATGGAAGAGGGTGAGGTAAAATGGTGTGGGCAAAAGAAAGAGCGAAAAGAACGACGGAAATTGCGGATTAGAAAATGCCAAGAGATTGGCAAGTACAGCAGAAATCAAGAGAAGACGACGAAAGATGGGTAGAAAAACTACCAAAATAAGTCAGAAGAAGCAAACGACTAAGCTTCAAATTAGGCTATGTCAAAGCTTCCCAAAGATTATTGCTTAACTGAATAATACATGCGGCAACAGCAAGAGACTAAAGTCTAATCAATCACACAGAACCGAAAGTAATCTTGCTCTTAGATATGACAAATTTCATAGGCGAATGTATTTAATATTCCTGTCCCAAGTCACGTAGTTGGCGCAGCTTAAAGCAATGCTATCTGTTCCTCTCTCTCTGTCTCTCCCTGCCTTCCTCTCACTCTCTCTCTCTCTCTCTCTCTCTCTATATATATATATATATATATGTATCCATTTCAAACTCGTTGACTGTTGTCACAATTTGGCTGATTGTTTTTATTTAGCTGTTTACTCCAGGCGCAGTTTTTTTTCGGGCCACCCGAAAGGTCTGTGGTTACCGAGACCCAAACAGAAATCCAATTGCTGCTGTCTGATTTTTAATAACTTGCTGCAGTTTCAATTTTATATATATATATAGATCTATATATATATATATATTCGGGTGGAGTAACTTTTTCAATAAGTTGCGAGAGTCGATGCCGGTGTTTGGTTCGTGTGCTTTGGCCTGTGCCCTGACGTTGTCCTTGTCGCTGTTCAAACTAATAATGAAATCGTAAACTAGTTCATCTTTTTGCTTATTTTGCTTTGCTGTGAGCTTCGTTGTTGTTGTTGTTGTTGTTGTTGCTGTTGTTTGTCAGACGTCAGCGAAAAGTGTTTGCACAACAAAATCTCACACGCAGCGACAATGCTGACAACAACATTGAGCTGAAAGCAGCTGCAGTTTGTTTGCCTTTGGCTGCAGCTCTGAGTCCGGCTAAGGAACATTTTCAGACAGCAACTTTTATTTATTTTATGTGTTGCACACACACACACGCACACAGACACAGACACATGACACATGAGGCATGCCAATAAAATTGGGAAATGGAAAAATGCTTTTTAACACAACTTCCCGTTTGGCTTTGGCTATAAAAATCCTAAAAGGCCGGACAGCAGGATTTGGCTTCCAAAAAGACCTTTTGCACCCACTGCACTTGCCGCTCTCTGTCTGTCTGGCTGTCTGGCTGGCTGTCTGGCTGTGTGTGTGTGCCCTGTCCTGTGTGTGTTTGCTGTGTGCATTGTTTGACAGTCAACAGACAGCTGAGTTAGATAGACAGATGGCTTGTTATTACACTGATTTATAAATAAACTGTAAATATTTGAGCTGCACACACACAGCACCCACACACACACACACACGCACACACATGTGCAGCTACAGCTCGCCCGCCCTGCATCAGCCTCTTGCTGTTCTTGTTGCGCTTTGCTCTGCGGCCGCAAAGTGATCTGCACAATTTCCGCTCAGGAAATAAGGCAAAACTTCTGTAACATTCCACTCCATCAACAGGACGACGCCGCAGCCCCTCGCCTCCCGCACCCTAACAGCTAGTTGAGCTACCTCTGGCTGCATTTTTTATATGTTTTATTTATTTGTATTTTTTAAGTTAACAGCCGTTGCCATGGAAATGCAGCTAAAAGCTTGTTAAAGTGCTCAGTTGGGAAAACTAAATATAACCTGTTAGGCTTTTAATCGAAAAACAACTCAAATTTCATTAGAAAAGCTTTTTTTCATTTTTCTTAGCTTTTTTCTTTTAATTTTTTTTTATGAATTTGTTATTGCATAATTTGAAATAATTATTTCTTTGACATATTTAAGCTTTACAAAAAATTGCAAAAATATTTTATATATTATATATATACAATATAATTTATATTCATAATTTTGTATCTTTAAATATTTAATTTATATTATTAGTATTATTTTTAACCAAACATTTTTTATTTTTTTCAAATGCAACTGGATTGAAAAAATGCAAATTAAATGAAACAAGTAAGAAAACTCTAGGGTGCAGCTCTAAGTCAACTCGACCTGTAGTCCTGATCAAGTATATATATACTTTATGGGGTGTGGCACGCCAACAAAGATATTAAGCCAATAATAAAACAGCTTCCAGTTGACTCGTAATCATTGGTTATACCATGCCATTGATATTGTCCCAATTAAAAGCTTATAGTTGAACCAAATCTTGGAGTAGTAATTTATAGCATCCTCTAAAATTTCACCATCGACTCTTACAGAGGTATGTATGTATGTGTGCGTTTCGAGCTGAGAGCAGTTGCAGCAGAACAAAATAAAAAATATCTCGGCGAGGCCTCAAGCGGCAACGAAATTGCCGTAAAATACCAGGCGAACATAAATAAGTAGTAGGGCGCGAAATGCTATTTAAATTTTAGTTAAAATTGAGTCAACCTTGAATTAAAAGTGAGAGTGAGAGTTAGTTAACATAAGCAAGTATGTTGCATACTCTTAGGCATGATCAAATAATTACCTGGCACTGTTATCTCTATTATCTGTTAATCTCGCATCTCTCTCATGTCAATTGAAGGTTAACTCAATTTTAACTAACATTTTGGCGCCCTACTACTCATTTATGTTCGCCTGTTACTTCTGAAGTCACTATTGGCCCTACTCAAAAATTCATAAGCAAGCAAATATAATAAAATATACAAAATATTTCAAGAATATATTTGGATATTTAAATGCAAAGAATAAAATTAAGACAAACTCTTGTATATTTAATGAGAATTGCAGCTCTCAATAGTGTTTTAATTGTGTTCAATTCAAGGGAGACATTGCATATAGACAGACATGTATTCTTTATACTTTGTAAGCGATAAATAAAATAAAAATCTGAGCTGAAATGCAGGGCCTAACACTCTCCCTGTCTCTCTCTTCCACGTCGAATGTTAAGTCAGCTTTCAGAGCGGCAATTCATCCCATGCAACAAGTTTCTCTCATCTTATTCCGTTTTGTTTCTATGCTTTCTGCGTGTTTCGTTCCCACAGCTCATCGGCGTGATCAGCTCATGACTAAAGCCGAACTCCCGCAGACGTTTTTTTTTCTCACTGAGTAAATTTTAATTTGATCACTCTCAGAATATAGTACGCAAGCCTTTGAATGTATGTGTGCACATGTATATAGAAAAGGCACCAGCTTGACTCTAGTCCGCTCTGCTAAGTAGCTAAATATAACTCTTGTGTTTTTCAACGGACTTTAATGAATTTTTCACTATGTGATAAATATATTCTAAAAAATGTTTCTCTGTTTTCAAAAAAATGCAAAACTTTTCACAAATAGGAAATATTTTCGACTTAACTTTTATTTCAAGAATTTGGGGAAAATTGGGGACGGTATCTTAAAATAATAATAAAAGCCGAAAAATAGCTAAATGCAAAATTTTTAAAGTTTTACATAAAATATGAACAACTTTAATATGTTTATGTTGCGAAAATACTGAATCTAGTCATGAATCTCATAAAATCTTCAGCGCAGAGCTGAGTATTGCCAACTTGCCAACGTGCCATGTCGCCGAAGGTTTTAGCTTGGCAAAGCGTTTGCAAAAGATTTTTGTAGTTTGCATTTAGTAAAGAAAGCTGAGATAGTTTTTTTTCTTCTTTTAGTTCACTTAACTGTTACGGCCAGGCACATAGAAATCGGCTTAAATTCTTAGTCAATGAAAGGAAAATGTAAAATATTTATGATATGAAAATGAAGTGGAAACGCTCTCAATTGCTTTCATTTGGACAGCAGATTTTTGTCACATTTTACAGCATTTAATGACAATTGGGAGCTTTAAACAAAAGAGAGACAGAGGGAGAGAGAGAGAGAGAGAGTGAGAAAAAGAGAGTGAACGAGTAAGTGCGGAGCTGGATTGGATTCGTGTTGGGTCCAGTGCGAAACTTGAGCGGCAACATCGGAAGTTGCCATTGCAACGGAAGTTTGCTTGCAGCATATGCATTTATTAAAAGCATAAATATTGAAATATTAAGCTCTGAGTGCCACAAACAGCAACAGCAGTGGCAGCAGTGGCAGTGGCAGTGGCAGTGGCAGTCTTCATGTGTGTAAATAGTCGAACGGCACCTACAGCTGCTAGTTGCAAGTACTTGACAAGAAGCAGAAGTAGCAGAAGTAGAAGTAGAGCTGCGGCAACTTTAGCATATATTCGCAATTTGCACTCCTTTTCTCCTTCTCTCTCCCTCTCTCACTCACTCTCTTGCACACATATTTGCTTAGCTAAATGCAACTTTTGAGCTGTCAACATACAATGACAGCAGCATCCACTCAATGCCCAGCCACTCGCTCGACCCGCCCACAAGCCACAGCTCGTTATCGAGCTGAGTTTTGTATATAATTGCGTATTTAACAACACTGTTCAAGTTTTTCCGACAACTTAACAAACTTGAACAAAGCCAAAGGCAATTTTATTTTAATACTGCAATTATCGCAGCTTTGCCTTAAATTGCAGCGCTTTAAAGTGTATGGCATCAATTGTCGTCGTTTGCTTAGCCTTAACTGTTTGGCATTGTTCAACACTGTTTATTGTCTTGTTTCGACTCCAGCTCGCTTCACGCTTCGACCCGGGCATCATGTACAAACAGCAGCCAAAACAAACAAAGTGCGCACCCTGGCCATCCAGTTGGGTCAAATCGTAGCCGTCTTGTGTTTGTGTGAAAACAACGTTTAACAACACTGGCTTGGCTTGGCTTGTTTTGGCTCGGCTTGGCTTGGCATGGCTTGCTGGCTGGCTGGCTGGCTGCCTGACTGCCTGCCCTGGTCTGGCCTGCCTCAAATTCTTGCGTATCAAAATATTTGATTTCATTTCAAACGCATTGCATATAGTACGAATGAACTGGCTACTGGACTAAACGTAACGCTTTGGCTACTGGGAACTCTAGCTACTGAATTCCACACATGTTCTACACGCAGAGGGAGAGAGAGAAAGAGAGAGAGAGAGAGAGAGAGAGGCACTGGCAGAGCTGTTGACGTTCTATTTGAACAATCGATGTCGGTTCCTGTCGAACCGTTAAAACTTGTGACTGGGGAATTGAGAAAGGTGCTGGATGGGGATTGGCAGGAGGAGGGGTGTGGCATGTGGGCGTAGGGAGGCTGGGAGTGTATCCCACAGTTGAACTGGTTCGTGTGCACTTTAAATTGCTTAGAAAAATCAATTTCGTCAAAGTTTTTCAGGCAAGAGCTGCCAGCGACGCCAATGCCACTTATGCGCACTTTTCTAAAGCTTCGCCAGCAAAGTTAACGAGCCAGCAAACTGAGTGTGTGCCTGTGTGTGTGTGCGTGCGTGTGTGTGTGTGTGGCACTTGTTGTGCTTGAGCATTGTTGCTGCTGTTTATTGGTAACGTCTTTGTTTGGACTTCATCCATTTGAGTTGTAGTTCTTTTGTGCTTGTTCGCTCACAATGCATCAATAAAATCGAAATCAAACTAAAATCAACGTGTATTTTTCTTGGCTAAGGCAGCGCCGTGCACAACTGTACTTGAGCGCCTCTGACACGGGCACGACAAAAAGCTGTTTGCTTTGACTACCTTCTATGTATATGTGCATTAAATTCCATTTGCCAGCAAATACTTGATTTGATCAAAGGGCTTTCCATTGTTTGTTGTCGATTATGTCATTTCTGAGATGTTGAGAATGTGTCTTCTCCTTTTCTATACTCTGACATGGATGGAGAATGTTGTGCTTGATTTCTCTTTATCTACTTGAGTTCAGTAACAGAAATTCTAGTTGAAATAGGTTCGATTATCATTGGAGAGAGGGGCTTTAAGGTATTTTGGCATGTTTGAAATAAGATATGAGGGGCAGGGGGAGAGAGAGTGTGGTGTACAGAGATAGCGAGATATGGATAGAGTAGAAGAGGTGATGAGATAGAGAGAGAAGGAGACGATTAAGAGATTGAGACATACAGAGAAAGGAAGGAAGAGAGGATGAGGTGCGGGGGAGAGAGAAATATAAAGAACGAGTAAACAAGATACATACAAGATAAGGAGATAAATAAAAGAGAGAGAAAAATAAAAGGGTAGAGGTGAAAAGAAAGAAGGAGAGACAGGGGGAGAGCGATAGAGCAAGAAAAAGAAACGTAAAGAGAGAATGCGATTCAGGATAGGGAGATATATATAAATATAAATAATATTTGAAACGGATATAAGTAAAGACAGGAAATGAGTATGAGGGTAGGGAGATTGTCATTGATAAAAAAAAAGAATGAAAGGGAAAGAAAGAATTAGCAAAAGTAGCATATACATGTAAATATTGTATATATATATATATATATAGAGAAGCAGATACTAGAAGGATGTATAGTGGGAGAAGGGTTTCACAAAAAGAAAGAGAGCTATTCTTAGACACACAAGAGGGTGAGAGAGAGTTGACTACTGTCAGTTCAGCTGTGCACCTAAATGGTTTGCCTCAATTGGGGCTTAGCCAGATGCAGGTGGGTGGAAAAAGTATTGCTGCTTACCATAAGTTTTAATCGTGACGCTTGTTTGGAGTATTTCGGTGTTAGCATATGAAGCCGTGCAATAGTATTTGCCGCCCATTTCGCTGGAGAGCGAGGTAATCATCAGGCCCAAGCTTTCGCCGGGCAGCGTCTCCGTGTACATCGGCGGATGGTTGCGGCCGGTGCTGTGTGAGCGCGAGAGAGAGAGAGAGAGGGGAGATAAAAAACATTGTTTCGTATTATTAGTAGAGCATAATATGAAAGTTGTTCTTGCTGTTGTTGTATATAATGTTGATGCTTATGATTATAATAATTGTTATGAGCATTGTCGTTGTTAGTAGATTGCGTTTTGTTGTTTTTGCTGTAGCTGTTGGGTTTTCATCCTTTGCGTCTTTTCTCATTTGCATGCCACGCATTCCATTTCCCACTTTGCTTTTCCTTTTGGTCATAACAATTACAGAAAATTAAAAGAAAATTGCGTTTTGGGGCATGGCTTCATATATATCCTTTTACTTTCTTTCTTTTTTTTCTGCGCTCCGGCTTAAGCAACAGTTTTGTTTTGGTTTTATTTTCCTAACGGCGGGACAGAAACAACATGGCCCTGAAGGCAACATCAAAAGTATTTTTTGTTTAGGTCGGAATCTTAATATTTGCGTAATCCTCTAAAAAGTTGCAGCTTTTTGTATAGTTGAGAGCTTAAAGCATATTTGCAGCTAAGAGCTTAGGCCTCGTCTAGTTCAAGTGCTCCAAATTAAATTTAGGTTGAGTTGAAGCCCAAACAGTTGCCGCAGGCTTCTAGGGCCTTTGCTTAAAGAGCAGTATAAGATCTTGTACCGATAACTATACAGCAGTTATCGATAACATTCAGATTTTATATAAAAGAAAATTTAAATAAGTCTCAGGTTGAGGCAATTTCAACTTCGCATTGAAATCTTTGAAGGGTTTGAACTTACTTTGACTGTTTTTAAATCTTAAGTCAAAATTTAGTTTATATAGTCGCATTACCAAACAGTCCATTAAAGCGCTATAGAAATTTGTAGGCTTAGCTTTAAACCCATTGAGTATTTGCAGTTAATGGCAATTCTGCCAGCTGAAAGTCTATATCAATTAACGGCATAAACTATTTGGATGTTTGCGAATTTGCGAACTTTGAGCATAGCGTGTGAAATAATTTGCGCAAATTTTGCAATTACCCTGGCAACTCTGGCCAAATGTGCATGTGCGACAAAACAATTTGCCATACGCGCAGGCGTTGCGCATTAAAAACTTTTCGCCATCTCTTGCGCCATTTGCCATGTTTGCATCTGCAACTCCTGCTCCCCAATCCTCTTTGGATAAAAATTTGACAAAAATACAAAAAAAAAAAAGGGAAAGGAAAAACTAGGAAAATACTCGTACATAACCATTGCCTGATGCCAAGTGCCGAATGTCGAGCAAACGGGGGGCGGCCGAAGCGCCGCACGAGGCGGGGGCGAACTGTACAAGGCACGTACTAATTAATTAAAAAACTTTTGTTGCGCAAAACTAAATATGCATAGCGGTTATTATTATGGCTTCACTTTGTAAGCCTAGCCAGTAAGCCATACAGCCAGCTCCTTTCCAAAAAAAAAAGCGAAAACAAAAAAACTCCATCTGAAACATAAAGCAGACCGAAAAACTTTCGAGCCAAACGTAAATGAACAATTTTCGGCGATGGCAAAAGTTTTTCCAAAACTGAACCAGTTAGTGGCCATAGCCAAAGAGGCATAAAGACTAAATAGCCCAAAGCAGCGAGTAGCGAGTGCTGTGCAGCGAGTGGCAATTCCATACATGTATTTGTTAGCTATGTAGATTACTGACTGAGCAGCGAGTCGAAAGTAGCGAGTAACGAGTAGCGAGAGCTGCGAATTCTGAGTGCAGTCAACGAGTAGGAATTTCCTTAAGCATTTCCTTATGCACATTTCGTAATCATGTTTATTATTGACTGAATCACAACAGCGAGTAACGAGTAGCGAGTGCATTTCAACGAGTACCCAGTCTTTGCATATTGCATTGAGTGTATATTACTGACTTAAGTCAAAGACACATGTGGGACTCACTATATCAGTCGCAGAATGAAAACAATGCCCTATGAAGGCCTATGAGTGAAAAATAGCGAGTAGCGAGTATAGATATGTTTATTGATCATTAAGTATAGATATGTTTATTGATCATGGATATCATAGAGCAGCGAGCCGTGACATATTTGTCATATAGTGTAGTGTAGCGCGTCTAGCTTCAGCTTTCAGTAGTAACAGTTACTAACTAAATTTCGCTCATTCTAATGGCAAAATTGTCTTACAATATTGACATCTCTTAAGCAATATATGTATATGAAAATTCTTTAATCTAACTAAAATGAATTTCCAAAAGGCTTTTAACTCATAATAAAAGATGCTTTATATACATAAATTGGTTCTTTTATAAACTATGAAGAGGATTTTGCGAGAGTGAAATATGCGAGTCTTTGCTTTGAGGTGCTTTAAAAACTTTTTACTTCAACTTGACTGCAGCTTAACTTCAACTATTGTATTTGCCTTTGACAGCATGTGTGAGTGTGTGCATATGTGTTTATCTGTGTGTGTGTGTGTGTGTACGTGTACGTGTTATGGGATTCGTGAGATTGAGCGCTGAATGCGTTCGATTTGCAATTCGCAATTGTTGCCAAAAAATGCAAAGAACGAAGCGGAATATGTTTGCCTGACAAAATCGCACACACAAAGGCACACACACACACACACACATACCATGGTCGCAGCGCCGAAAATTATGCTAACAAAAAGTCTTCAGCGACAATGCAAAATAAAAATAAAAATTTTTGTTTTATTTTTGGATTTTTTTTTCATTTATTTGCTTTGCAAACGCAAAGAAAAATTGAAAAGAAATAGGGAAAAATGGTAGAAAAAAAATGGCAACCGCATCGCTAAGGCTCACAACGCACAGCGGAAGACATTGCGGGATAAATTTTGCTGCATATTTGCGTTGGATTTTTAATATTGCGCCAAACGGCGCGCACACAGAGAGAAAACTGGCGCAAAGGGTGGAGAAAGAAAACAGGGAGCAGTAGGGCGGAGGGGGGCTGCGGGGCGGCTGGGGGCAACGGAAGCCAAGGCAAACAAACAAGAGCGAAAAACAGTTACGCATACGTAAAAATCAAATTTTTGATTGTCTCTAGGGGTATCGAGAGCGGGAAGCTTGTCAGGGGCCGTCGCTGGCGTGGAGGCCGTCGCCATTTTGGCTACGACATTTCTTTTATTGCATTTCACTTGGCTAAGACGCGCATAAAGATGTTATTGTTCTGGCTTGCCTTTCAGCTCGCTTCATTTGTTGTTGCCATCGCATGGAGAGGGCGCTCGGGCAGTGGGACGACGAACTGTGCCAAGTTGTGAAGACGCTTAAAATCGCACTGCAAGTCAAGTGCAGCAGTTTGGTCAAAGGACGAACGCTTCAGGCTAACAGGGCTGTGCCAAATAAGTCACAATTAAGACGTCGCAAAGCGATTCACTCGCCCAACATGGGAGGGGAGAGGAGAGCTGCATAAGAATTGATTGAATTGAGCTTAAATTGAATACGAAATGTAAATTTAAGAAGATTTTGGGCAAAAGTAAACAAAGCAATGATGTCGCTGATGCTACGGAAGAGCTGAAGGCAGGAAGAACATCTGAATTGAAGACGCTGCGATTGATCAGATTAAGAAGGCAACGATGGCGGATGGGATCGAGAAATCTAAAGTGACTAAAGTCAGGCTCTTCCCCACTCTTTATGCTTACTTCACAGGCTGAAATTAAATCGAGTCGAGTTGAGTCGAGTCAAGTGAAGCCTCTCAAAGAGTGGCAAAACAAGGACAACGGCAGTTGTTAGCCAACTTGCATGAAATGTCAAGTTTGGTTTGACATTTCCTAAGCTAGATACCTTTGAACTGAAGCAGCACTCACTTAGCTCTATGAAGTGCTGATGAGAAATCGCATCGGAGTGGTACAGAAATCAAAAAGTCAAGCGTCGCTGGGCCGACTCGCCTGCTGCAGGCCACAAAACTCGATGGCCAACTTAATCGCTTTAATTAACTGTAGCTGCAGCCTAACGTCCGACAAATGTCCGAATAACGTGGCCAACGGGAGCCATGGTCAGGGCTGCCTCGAACTTGGCTGCAGTTGGGCGTCGCTCGGCTTTTGGATTTTCTCTCGTTTTCGGGCGTGGGGCGGGGCTAGTGCCCAGTTTTGGTAGCTTAATTACATTTTGCGCCTGCAAGTATGCAACGCGTTGGCGGAGCCTGTCGAAAACTTCATTTGGCATCAGCGCGGCGTCTCTCGCCGTTTGGCTCGACCCACAGCCATTGCGTATTGTGTGGGCGTGACATGTGCCACGCCCGGTGCTCGGCGCCCGCGCCCACACACAGCAACCGCCCCCATCGCCCAACCATGGTCATGGCAGAACACAAACACAAAGCAATTCGCGCAGCTCCAGCTGGCGTAGGGCACACGGCGGACTTTATTTAACAGCCAGGGTTGCCAGAGTTTTTGGTTTTGTTTCATTACAGATTTTCGGCCATCCAAGCGGGCGCCTAAAATTGAAAACTTGCCAAGCTCAATAACGACTCCCCAACTGTGTCCGTGTCCGTGGCCGTGTCCGAGTCTGTGTGTGTCTCGATTATATGTATGTTTATTTCTCGGTCAGACGTAGGTCGCAACTTGCTCCCTGCTAAACAACGAACAAACGCCGCGAATGCTGTGGCTTAGCTCAGCTCATACATTTTCTGCACTAGACGAAATGCGGTTTTTGTTCAAGCGACGACAATGCGGCATATTCGCTGCGCATGAACTACAGCAGCTGGAGCCTTTGACATCTGGCATTAATTTATTTAGTCTTGGTCTGTGTGTGGAGTTGCCCGTATTAATAGTGATATAGATATATAGAGTCTAATTTTAATATATTCGAGATTTATCTCTATGAGATCTACATATCTCACTAAGATGTATCTATCTTTCTGAGATCTATCCATTTCTGAGATTTATTTATATATTTGAGATCTATCTATCTCTCTGAGATCTACCAAGATATATCTCTATGAGATCGATCTATCTCTCTGAGATCTATCTCCTTGAGATCTATTTCTCAGAGATTTATCAATCTCTCTGGGATCTATCTATTTGAGATCTGTCTATCTCCTTGAGATTTATCTATCTGAGATCTATTTCTCAGAGATTTATCTATATGAGATCTATCTCTCTGAGATCTATCTATCTATTTGAGATCTATACATTTCCCTGAGATCTAACTCCCTGAGATCTATCTCTAGAGATCTATCTATTTCTCCGAGATATATTTCTTAGAGATTTATCTCTCTCTTTCTGTGATCTATCTATCTATTTGAGATTTATAAATCTCCCTGAGGTCTATTTCTAAGGTCTATTTCACTGATTTCTATGTACCTCTCTCAGAACTATCTCTCTGATATCTATATCTCAGAGATCTATCTGTCTCTCTGATATCTATCTTTATAAGATTTATCTCTCTGACTTCCTCCGTATATATGTGAATTTTTTGCGGACGTGGTTAATCGGATAAATCTGTTTTGAAGCCTCGCAATCAACAAGTTTTTTTCTACCTGCTCAACATTGCATCTTGACCTATATATATCCCATTTTAAGGCGTTACAAAAAGTATGCGGATAGAATTTAGCTGCTGTTGGTGTGGATTCTCTCACTAGCTTCGACAGGTTTACGAACTTGCTAATCAAATTAAATAACTTGTTGATCATGCAAGCAGCTCGAGCAAAGCCCCTGCTCAAGCTTCAGTCAAATAGGTCAAGCCTTACGCAAGTATTAAGCAGTAAAGCACGTAACATCCATCCACATCAAATTGAAAAGTTTCGTTTGCATATTTAAATTTCATGTGAGCGAAATAATTTGATATAAATATGAAATTCCGTTTAATTGCCAAACGAGTAAAAAGTGGGAGAGAGAGAGGAGAGAGAGGGAGCCAGAGAGAGAGGGAGAGCGACCGAGTGAGACAATTGAATCTTTGAGCGGATTCACTCGGAGAGCAGCCTTTAAAATGCCTTCACCACGACATGCTTTTATGGCTGCTAGCGAGCTGCCTTGCTGGCGTGGTGCGGGGCACCTGCCCGTGGGCAAATTAATTAACACGTTTTCCGTTTTGTGCTCGGCCGAGTTGTGGCAGCAGCCCGCAAAAATTGTCTAAAATTTGATTTAAGTAATTCGGGCGAAAATCTCTGCCATTGAAATCGCATTTTTCTTCTTTTTTTTTGGCTCCTATTGTGATATTCGTTTTTTGCCCAGCTTCGGCTCGAGCGGCTTTAAGTGAGCGAAACGATCTGGCAGCACGCACACAAGGACACAATGACGTTTAGTTGGCAGCACTTGAGTTCCTTGCGTTGCTGCTGAGCACATTAGCTTTATTTCTATGGAGCTACTTGGTGGGGGCAGCACCTGAGCAGCTGCGTTAAGCTGCGCCTCTCCTCACACTTAGAGCTAAGTAAATAATCAGCGGCTCGAGTTCGTTTCACTTTCATGCGTATTACAAACATTCAAATAATGATTGAGCTTCATTTCCACTACTCGATACATGGAGTTCGTTTGGTGGGTTAGTAGACAACTATAGGACTATAGGATGGCATGAGCAGCAGCTATTAGTTCACATTGCATGATATAATATGAATGGATGGGTTGTTGTTGTTGGTGTGCGAATGCTACGTTAAGGCCTGGGCCAAATATAGAACACAAATTATAGTTAACAACAAATCAAACAGTTGTAAATACTTGGGAAACAAAACATGCCGGCAAGCAAAACAACAGAGCGAGAGAGAGAGAGAGAGAGAGAAAGAGAGAGCGACAGAGAGAGAGGGGAAGAGGAGCGGGCACGTGCTCGTTATATCAACAAATTGGTAGTTTTACGCTTCTCTCTCTCTTTTTTAGGATTTACGAATATGCGAGGTGCTTGTTGCTGTTATTCAAACTTTGGCTTTTGCTTTTGCTTTTGCTTTTGCTGCTGTTGTCGGCACTTACACATTCTTTTTATTGCCCTTGGAATCATAGAGTGGATCATAATTGCTCCTACAGGAAGAACAAATAGGTGACTGTGTCATTCATACATATATATACACACATATATATACATATAGAGACAGAGAGATAGAGAGAGAGAGAGAGAGAGATGGAGAGTCTCTGCAATAATCTGGAACTTACGGCTTGGGCAAAATCGTATTGTTCATATTGTCCTTCCATTGCAGATCGGTAACTAAGGCCTGATCCGGCACGTTCGGGCGACAGGTCAATATTAGCGGCTTGCCAACGGGCTTGCGTTGCACTTCCTGCGTCGGATAGATCTGCAGCTTCGGTTCCTGCTGAGCGCTGCATAACTCTGTAAAAATTAAATAGAGAGCAAAAGAAAGTTGAATTAGTTTGTGGCTCTGAATTTGACTTAACAGAAAAAATTGCAACTAGATTCAAGAGAAAGAAAAACTGAAATTTTAATGCTTAAGATTTCGAACGAATCAAGAGAAGTCATGATGGCAGACGGATGGACAGACGAGGCAGATAGATGAGCTTGGGTTAGGCTCACTTCTTCCAGGCAGATAGATGAGCTTGGGCTAGGCCCACGTCTTCCAGCGTCTCAGTCCATGTACCCAGATATATTTTTGTTGACAAATGATTACAGCGCCAAGCTCGCATTCAAAGTTCTCTTTGAAATGTAGAGAGCATACACAACACAACATAATACACACTTTGCATATGCCTAAAAGCAAATCTCTTTGTTTTAAGCGTGCATTAAAAATATTTAACTTTTCAATATTTAATAAGCTTTCGACTTTAACACACAGACACAAGTGTTCGAGTACGTGCGTGCGTGTGTGTGAGAGTAATTCAAATTTAAATTAATTTTAATTGCCACTGCCGGCGCGCGTGGGCAGTGGGCGTGCCGTGGCGACTGTTGCCATTTGCCCCATTGGCAAACAGACAATTACAGCGCAGAGGTAAATTATTAATTAAAGCACGCAGCCTCGAATTAAATGTAATGCTCTCTTCTGCCACTTCTTTCCCTTTTTCGTCTTCTCCTATTTTTTTTGTTTTGATATTTTATGCAAAAATTTATTGCAAAGTTTTTATTATATTATTAAAGAGGGCGAACAATAACAATTTCAGCAACGCACATAATTAATCAAAGCTTGAAAGGTTTTATTTTTTACATTATTTACAAATGTCTGCTCTGCTCTGCGAGTTGGTTATATTGGTGCTATACGGTTTTATAGCGTAGTTTGAGTGGTTGAGTAGTTGCTGTCCTGTCCATCCTTTGGTATGTTCAGCTTGTCAATCCTTTCGTCCAGCTGTCCATTCATCTGACTGTGCGTCTGTCTCTGTCACTCAGTCTATTCGTTCGACTGTCTGTCTGTCTCTGTCCTTCAGTTTATCCATCCGACTGTCTGTCAGACCCTATGTCTACCCATACTTCCTTGTCTCTCTGACCTCTGTCTATCTGGGTGACTGTTCAGAGCTAGATCCTGTCACTTTTCGATATGTCTCATGCCCTTCAAATAATCGATTATTTTGTCTAAAATCGATCTCAAGCTTGAGTCCTAGCAGCATATGCGCTTCTCTAACAATTTCTGCGTTTCTCTCGACTCGCGTTGCTTTTACCGCTGCAATTGTAAGTCACGCACAGTCTAACCATAGTCGGGCATTTTCTATTTTGTGACATGCAACAACTGCCAGCGACAGCTAACAAAAAATGAAAGCTGAAAAAGCAGAAAAAAATAGTTGCATATTGTTCTTTGGCTTTGCGCTAATTGCGGTCAATTAAACGCTGCGTGCTTGGGATCACAGCAAAAGTTCAAGTTGAAGTTGAAGTTCACAAAACTTTAAAGCGACAACTTTTTGCAGCAGCAGCAGCTGCTGCTGCTGTTGCTGTTGCTGTTGTCATTTTCATTATCATTTTCATTTTCATGAGCATTACAATTAAATGCCTTGGCTATTTGTTTGACACTTTATTGGAGCGACGCCCGCCTGGCCGGGACTAAAGTCATCTTATTGAGCGTCAACCAAGAAGCTGCCGTCTAGAGTGTAGCTCTGGGGGTTTCGCTCTTTGAGGTACAGCCTGCGGTTAATGTGCGGCACTTAAGAGTGAAATTTATGTGCAATGGCCAGTGGCCACAAAGGGGTGCCACGGCTAGAGAGATCTCGCTGTGGGGACGGGTGGCAGCGGGCGCTTCATCTGCCCATTTGCCCATCTGGCGGCTAAGCGCAGCGCACAATTGTATGGCACACGCTTGCCTGGCGCCCTGCATGCATTTATCTTACAACTTTATAGCCAAAGCCCCCTGTCCGTCCCAAACTCTGGGCTCCTCTTCGCTCTGCCTAAAAGCGAGACAGAGAGCGAGATAGCGAGAGGGACAGCTAACAAAAAGAAAAACAAGGAACAGATTCTCCTCGCACACTCGAGTGCATTATTCATTTAATGTAAATGAGTGCGCAGCATTCAAATACGCACACACACGCACACACACACACACACACACACACATAGACATGCTGACACTCATTTGACTGTTGTTTCTTCTTTTTGGAATACCCTTTGCATACGAAGCGAACTTGTTGTTATTCATCACAGTCGCCAAAATCTGAATGACAAACGGAGTAAAGTCAACGTCACTTAGACCAAAGAAGAGCGATGCTCTTACCGATAGCAATGCAGCTGCGGCTATTATCGACAACGTGGAGATGAAATATTCTGTTAGTGAAAATAATAAAATAAATTAAATGAGAAGAATCGGGCTCAGAAAACTTTTAACTTTGTCCGAAAGCACATGAAGAGTTTGAACCTGATTCGACTCTGTTAAGTCTTAAGTCAATATAGTTCATATTAGCATTAGCAGACACTGTTGAAGCAGAGACAGTAAACTGGAAGAGCTGATCTGGGTAAAGTCTGAGAGTTAAAATATGGAATAAAGTCATGACAAATTCAATTCTCAGCTCGAAGTCAGAGCTTTCATTTGAATGAATTGCGTTTCTTTCTATATTGTTTTGGAATATTTCAAAGAGTTTTATTTACTTTAATTTTATTTGGGTATTTTATCTTTGGTTTTTTTTTTTATTAATTTCAAATAAATTTCTAAGTATTCAAAATCTCTGTTCAATAAGCTCTACATAAGTAAAAATAGTTCAATTTGCAGGGTATTCAATCAGTCACTTTGACTTGTGCGCTCTGCTTCTTTGCTCTTGTTGTTCTGATAAATTTATTTATTCCTCCTTTTGTATAGTTTTAATATGTTCTTTTCCCGTTGGTTTTTAATTTTTGTATTATTTTTTTTTCCTTTTTATGGCTCTTGCTGGGGCAGCATGAATAAATTGTGGTCTATGGCATTAAACTGAGCGCTGAATGCCAAAAAGCAGCGTCAAGTGGCTCGCAAAATTAAATATGAGAAATTTATATGCAACGCTGCATCTACTTTCCATTCCAATTAATGCGCTGCAAAATGCCAACAACAACAATAATAATAATAATAATGCAAAGAAGAAGAAGCAAATCTGCTGAATACTCTGTAATAAAATAAAGACGGACAGAAAAAGATGGAATTCGTTTTGCTTTTAGATAAATTCTTGAGGTTGTCAGCAAAAGAGAGAAGAGGTAGCGCAGGAGTAAGCAGTTGTCGAGGGAACCTAGAGCAAAGAGAAAATCTAAAAAATTAGATGGCGAGAAAGAAGAAAGTAAAATGTGAAGCTCCGCAGAGTAGAGGACAAAAAAAATAGAAAGATAGATAGAGAGAGATTGATAAAAGAGAAAGTCATATAGGTAGGTATGCAAAGATGGGGTAAGACAATGGGAGAGCAAAATATTTATAGCTATGTCCCTATATAGGTACACAAAGAAAGAGAGCGGTAATGGAAGAGAAAGCGAAAGACAGATTTACAAGGAAATAGGGGCGAGGGAGAGAAATACTCAACTATACTCGTATATAGAGAGAGAGAGAAACATGCATATAAAGCGAAAGAGACAAATAGAGAATTAAACATATATAGATATAAAGACAGCTTGCTTAGAGGGCAGTGAGAAATTCAAAGTGAAAGAGAACGAAGCAGATAGCTACACTGAGAACGAGAGCGGGAGAGGGACATTGCCTCTTTCACAGCAAGCCATAAGATTTCTTCTATCTCTCCCTCACTCTCTCTATTTATCCCTATATTGATTCCTCCTTCTCCCTCTACTGTAAATCTCTGCTTTCTTTTATCTCTCTGTGGCATTACGCTCAATCAATTCAGTTCAATTGAATTTTATCCGTTTAATTAGGACAAGTTTCCCAGCTCTGGATATTTGCAGCTAAACGCTAAATGGTGCTTGCCTTGAGTGGGCGACTCTGTGTAGTAGTGTGGTGTAATGAAGGTTACTTCAGCTCTGGCACTTAGCTAATATGCTCGACGCTGTGGAGTGGCAAAAGCCGCGATGCTAGACCCTCGACGAGTGCTGGCTGTTGCACCGGGCGTATGCTTAATTTATATTTATTTTACATTTTTATTTATTTATTTTTTTTTTTTTGTAATGCATGCAGCATAAATAAAGAGGCGCCTCAAAGATAAAATATATGTGGACGTGTCTGCGAGTGTGTGTGTGCGAGTGTGTGTGTGTGTGTGTGTGTGTGTGTGTGGGTGGGTGTGTGTGCATTGTGGGCGGCTTTCCGGCGCCGCATAAATAAACAAGCGGTTAAGAATTATCGCATACAGAAGAGGCAGCCGATATGCCTGACACTGAACAAAGGACAGTCAAAGAGAGAGAGAGAGAGAGAGAGAGAGAAAAAGAGAAAGAGGGAGAGAGAGAGTCAGAGACGCATGGGCACCATATGGCACTTCCTTGACGTCCTTTTTTGCCATTAAATGCGTCCAGGCACAACAATTATTGTTGAAAAACAATTAACAATTGCGCATTAAGAACGATGAAAAAAAGGGGAAAAAAATAAAATATAAATATATATATATATATATATATATATATATATATAGGGTCAAATTAACACACACAAAGGCACAGACACACTCACAGTCATCCACATGGTGAAGTCTTGGCGCTTTAAGCGAAATTTAAACTATTTCGTTTTTCCATAATTTTTCTATTCGTGAAAAAGTTCAAATTAATATTTTTGTTTGCGCCAAAAAGTTTGCCAACGAAAAATGTTGATTTATTTTATGTCCCGCCACCACCCAGCCACCCACAACTAGCTGCCACGCCTCCTCTGTCAGGCTGGCTGAAGAAAAAAAGTTAGTTTTTGAATTATAGCACAAAAATGTTAACCAAAAATAAAAAAAGAATGAAAAGAGAAGAAGAAGAAGCACAGCCATATTGTGCCTGCCATGCACCGCCGACACCAGACTGTGCACCACTCGCACCACCACAGCTAAATGCGAACTATTTGATATTTTATTATTTTTTTTTTTTTTTTTCATTTTTTTGGTAGCCAAGACGTGCTCAAGTGGTCGCATGTGTGTGAGAGGCGGCTTTTGAAACTTTTAGGCCCTGTCTGAAGCAAGTGGCTGTGAGTGTGAGTGTGTGTGTGTGTGTGTGTGTGTGTGTGTGTGTGGGCTCTGTCAGATCAAATGACGTTGCCAGATTGTCTTTCGACTAATGACTATTTATGCAAAATGTGTTCTTTAATGTCGGATTCAGCTAAATCTCTCTCTCTCTCTGTTTTTCTGTTTCTTTGTGCTCTCTCTACTTATCTTTTACTCTTCCTCTCTCTGTAATTTCCCCTTCATCTCTTTTATTCTGTCCATTCGTTTTTAACTACGTATTTCAATTTACCTCTCTCGGCTTCTCTCTTACTTTGTCACTTAATCAGCTTCCAAATTTCTCTTTCTGTTTTTAATCTGACTTGCTTTCTTTATCTTTTTCTTTTCTTCTCCCTCTCTCACTATATTCTTCTACTCTGCTACTGTAGCACTCCCTCTTCTTAATCTCATTCTCTCTCTCTCCTCATTCAACCATCTTACCACCTTTTATTCTCACTCTATTTCTCTGACTCTCTCTATCTCTATCTGTTTCCCTGTTTTCGGGTTCGTTATCTTTCTCTTTATCTCTCTCTATCTATCTATCTTTTTAATTTCTCCCACACAGCCTTTGTCTTTTCGATCTCTATCTCTCATTATTCCGCTATCTTTCGTTTTCATCGCTCTCACACCACACCTTTCACTCTATCTCTCTCTCTGCCTGTCTTTGTGTCTCCGCCTTTTTCTAGCATTGAATTTGTCTTTATTTAAGCCTCTGCTCCTTCCATCTCTCCGTTTATCCCCCACACGCTCTCTCTCTATCTCTGTCTATACGATATTTGTATATATTCGCAATAAACATTTGTGGCGTCGTCAAGTATATTGCCGCAAACATGTTTGGCATATTTGATAGCATACTTTTAGGCATGCATGCATGCGTGCCACACACACACACACACACACACGCACACATAGACGCATATACAGATGCAGACAGTCAACTGTCGTTGCTTATTTGCCAGTCACATGTGCAACGCAATCTGCTCAAAAATTGTTCAAGTTTTATTTGCACTCGTTAGACATGAAAGTCGCACATTTCGCTTTTTGTATTCAAACATGTTGCATGCTTCACGGCAATGCCACACATGGGCCGCCCGCCTCACACGTGGCCCACTCATGTGGCGAGAAATCTGGAGCGCAGCCGCCTCAAGTGGTCGTCGGCGCCCACGTCGCGTTTTTCAGCCATTTGTCTGTCTGCCGCATGCCCTTTGAATTCACAAACATGTCACACGCACACACACACACACACACACACACACACTCAGACGCTGGCTGTGACGGCGCCTTGCTACACAGCGACATTTGCCATTGACAGTTTTGTATACCCTGCAAAGCCAGCGCGAAAGGCTTGATACATTTTTGAGCTACGCTTGCCAACGACAACTAGCAAATTCGATGAATCTCTGAAGTTTCGTATGTAATTATAATAATCAATGATATCTCTTTCTCTCTCTCTCGCACTCTACACTCCACACATAGTATACAGGATATGCTTCAGTCTAGCATTGCCCTAAACTTTGTTTTTTTATGTAATTTGACTTGAAAATTTCATAAGCGCACTGCCTTCGAGTGTCTGCTGGGCCTGGACTAGCAATGGGCCATGGGAGGCTGGCTGGCTTTTGGCTGCTGTGGCTTCTGTTTCTGATTTAAACGGGCATTGGGTGTACGAGGGCACATAGGGTTTATAGTCGGCGTCCATTTGACTGTGAATGGCTTTTTGCAACAACGTAATTGCTCTCTCTCTCTCTCTCTCTCTCTCTCTCGTTCTCGCTCTCGCTCTATTTTTGATTTGATTGGAATTGAAGATTTCTTGATGGAATTTCTGCTACAAAAAGTGACCCAAGTGAAACTTTAAGCTCTGAAGAGGTATGTCAGCCTAAGCTGACTGCTTTGCTTTTACAGGGCATCATGCAAGTCGTGCACTGCTTGCTCAAGTCAAGCATACTTAGAAACTTAGCTGGGTTCAATGATTTTGGAGTTTGACAAGTTAATTGTCGTCGAATGCAAGAGAAATGATGTTGGCCAGTGTTGGTGGGCGACCTTCAGTGGACCAGCTTCAAGGTCAATTTGTAATGTGTCCAAAGTCTAATTGACACACAAAATATCTGCACTTGACACTGGCCATTGTGAGCTGTCGCTTGGGTCTGCTGGGACGACCCAGAAACACAGAAAGTGCAAAAATGGCAACGTCAAGTGTTTCAATTGCGATCCAATGCTAATACAAATGAGGTCATTATGAGCGAAGATAAAAGCCAGCCGAAAAGGGAGAGCCGCAGTGAGAGGGCGGGCGCACGACAGAGGACTGCCGCAGCCACCTACAAATCGACCCTCCCATTATTCCCGCGTAATGGCCAAGCCAAGTGACGACAAAGTAGTTCAAGTTTTTATCTCTTTGTGTTTGCTCGTTTAGTTCGTTTCGCATTCTCTTTTTTTTTTCCATTTTCATTTGGCCAACACTATAAAATGGCTAATGAAAACTTGATGGCCATTGAACAAGTGCTAAAAAGAAAAAAAGGGAAGAGCGAGAGACAGAGAGAGAGAAAGGGCAGCGAACACAAGTGCAAGTGAAGCGTGTGAATGCGGTTTAGAAAGCAACTGCTAATTGCTTCAATATCAGCAGTGGAGCAGAAGAGCTGCTCCGATGACATTCTCAACTCATTCGCAAACTTCATTGACAAAAGAAAATCCTTTTCGAAAAACAAGGGAAGGATAATGCCATAAAATTATGTTATTGAGCTGAGGACCTATTGAAAATGCTGTGAGTATGTGCAAAAGCCAGAACTCTTAAAGAATATATAAATATAAATATAAATATATATATAAATTTGATCTAAATAAGGAGCTTTGTTGATATAGATGTCCATAAAAAGGATGTGTCGCATGGCATTGGAATAGCAGCTTCAGCAGCAGTTATTGGATATGTTTCAACTTATTATGTTGGGCCTGCCTGACTTATCTCTCTCACTTCTCTCTCTCTCTCTCCCGCTCTCTATCACAGCAGCTGGCAAAATATATATTTATTGCAGTCTCTCCCGACTAGAGCACTTTTGCTAGTTTAATCTCAATGTGCCTATAACTGTTTTTTATCGAGCTGCATAAATGTTGTAAATAAATATTATGCCATTTGCTGTGTTAGACGTCTATATTCGTACGGTCATGAGACTAACAAGAAAAAACCAATAAACTCGCTTTTTGCTGTTTGAGCGAGCAGAGCTATGAAAGTTCCTAGAGCTAGCTATTTTGATCAGAAAGAGATTACGGTAAATCTAAGATTTATATATAATATATATAATATATATTTTTATATAATTATTTTTTATAGATTCTTTTTGGGCATATCTCTGCAAATATCTTTAAGTGCGCCTCAAAGTCTCCCTTTAAGTCTCCCCTGACAATCTTTAATAAGTGATTTGATTTATGTTGTCCTTCGGTTGGCTTGGCGCTGCTGTGCAGCTACCGTGTTTATCTGCATGTATTTAGATTGAAATTGAAATTTTTGCCAAGCCCCGCACGCTGCAGCTGTAAATGATCTAAGGCCTAGCGATGGCGAGAAATTGAAAAATATGCTGAGCAAATATTAGATAAGCGTTAAGGCAAACAGTTGCCAAAGACACTTGCAAGGTGTCTCTCTCTCCCTGTGTGTGTGTGTGGCCAGACAAAGTGCAAACAAACACAAATTGGATATAGAAGAGAAAAAATATGTAAAAAGGTAGCCAAAAAGTTCAGAGATCAAAAGATGCCCGAGCAAAATGGCGCGAAAATGTTGCAGCCACAAAAGTTTTTCAATCACATTTCTGTGTGAGACAGAGACAGAGACAGAGCGAGAGAGAGTGAGCGAGGAAGAAGAGTTACTAAGTCTCGTGGACTTAGCCAGGACATTGCTGGATATTAAAACGTAGTTTTTGGCGCATAAAAATACCAAAAAAAAAAAAGAAGAAGAAGAGAGTATATTGATGCGTCGTTAGATGCCCTTCAGCACATAGACTTGTGCTCAGAAGTAATACGAGTTTGGCTCTCAGTTGTCGAAAGAATGAAGAAGCGCAACATCGAAGGAGCAGCTGAATAAGATTTGGGAGAGTTAAAAGTTTTGAAGAGAACAAACTCAAGTGACGATTTGCCCAAATGAATCTTTTGGTAAATGGCAATTGTAATTGTAATCGATTAATCTGCTCAAGTTATCGATAACACTCAATGAAGTCTATTAAATATTTCTAGCAGCTTCATTGCATGGCACGTCACATGCCTGGGCTCGTTTCTCACTTCTTTCGCCAAACATGCAGCAGACTCTCTTCGCCAAGCACAATTTACAGGGTATTGGCCCAGAAAAAGAAAAGAAAAGCTGCAGCAACAACTTGAGCTTATTATGCGCGCATAACTTTTTAGCCATCGCCGCCTGCCGCGCTGCGCTGCTGTTCGCTTTTTTAAGTTACTTTGCGTATTAAGTAAACTTGACTGATAAAGTTCTCGCGGGTTCACTCGTCTCTCTCCCTCCTTCTCTCCCTCTCTCCTGTGCGCTTTAAAGACCGCGCTTCATGTGCGTTGTCTACAAAATGGCGTGTGAAAGCGCAATGGCCAAGCTGCCTTTAGGGCTGCATTGCGTGTGTGTGTGTGTGTGTGTGTGTGTGTGTGTGTGTGTGGGTGTGTGAGAGTTGCTGCCTGGCTTGCTCGCCTGACGAACGGATTGCGCCGCATGGCTTATGGCAACTCGCCGTAAGAAGAAGAAGAAGAAGACGAAAAATTGCTGCCAAGTTGTAGGAACTTGTAGCAGCTAAAACGGCCACCCCCACCCCCAGCGCCTGCCCCCTCGACCCCTGCCGCACGCCCACACCCTGGCCGCCGCCCCTCTCTGACTGTTTTATTTTGCTTTTAAGTGCTTGAATATGTCTTGTTAAGTAAGCAGTTAGTTTTTTGGTGCATGTTGTCTATGGCTGCAACTGCCTCCTCAAGCTACCCACCCGCACAGGGGTTTACGTCCAAGATGTTCGCCCTTTCCCCCTCAGTTTGAGCTGGCGCCCTTTTTGGTTGCTCTCGCAAGTTTTTGCTGCCAGCCAAAAAGTTGCAACGAGCGTTGGCATTGGCGTTGGCTTCTTGCTTTGCATTTTTTTGTTGGTATTTTTTTGGTATTTTTCTTCTACTGTTTTTCTTCGCCTTCTCTTCTTTTCCGCCCGCCCCTCTGCCGTCTGGCCAAAAGTTTTGTGTTGGCTTTTATTTATTTTGCGCTGCCTTTTTGGGCTCGCAACTTTAAGCAAGCTCCAAAAGTCACTCCTACCCGCACCCATGCGTCCCAGCCCATTGCAGCCGTCAAAAATTTGCTGCAAAGTCCAAGTCCAAGTTGTTTGCGGCATGTGTGACATAAGTAAGCCTAAGATGCTGCCACATCTCGGTATCTGGATATTCACGCTATCTGGCTTCGAGCTTACAGTTCCATTATCCTGCCCCTTCCACCCAGCTGACCACCGCCTGCCCCGCCCCTCAAAATACACATTACAAACTTGCAACTTTTCAGCCACTGAGCGACAGGAATAACTGAAAATTGGATACATTTGGTTAGGTAATAAACTGAAAATTGGTTCCATTTGCATATCGAATCTATGGAGTGAAAACTTTTCGCAAAACCAAATCATTTTAGTGCAGCTTTAAGGGATATGAGTCTCGAGTCTCGCTGCGGTAAATGCTTATGCAAGCTTCCATTGCTTCATATCTTGAAACGATAATTCAACCAAGTGGCCGCTTCTTATAATTGCTTTCGACATTTGCAACACTAAAACTAGTCTAACTATACATATAGAGCTAACTATGTGGCAACTCTGTTATTCATATCACTAAAACGGCATATATAATAATTTCATATTGTCATATTTTTCTACTCCTCATTTTTGACTAGGTGGCAAGCTTTCGGCTGTGTGAACTTGAGCATCTTTTTTTTTGTTTTTATGGTGGACGGGCTCAGCTCGAGGTTCCGGCCGGGCACAAAAGTTCAATTGCATAAATTAACAATAAGCGCACAGAAAATTCCGCATAGATGATTTCTGATGGCAACGCCATTGACCCCCACCCGCGACCGCTGGCCAGCGTTGCCAGCTCACCACTGCTGATGCATTCAAATGACAATATGCGCATGAAATAAGAGGCGACCGGAGCAGCTCATGAGCGCGGCGGCCGTCCCGGCTGGGCTGGGCGAGTGAACTCATTAAAATGCCATTTAATTAATCATCGCAGCATGGGCTGGTCGATTGATTCATCTAGGGAGCCGCTAACTAAAATGAACTGCAACAACAAGAGCAGCAGCAGCAACAGCAGCAGCGTTGCCAGATGGTTCGCTTAATCATGAGACTCGTGGCAAAGGGCAAAGGGATGGGCCAGCGGGCAACGGGCAGCGGGCAGCTGGGGGGGTGGTATCAATTAGCTATTCTTACGCTCAACTTGACACATAAACTGGACTCGCTGCTCGCCGGAGCGGCTTAGCGGTTTTTGGCGGCTCCGTCATCAATCAAGCCATCAATCAAATTGCAACCCTCCGCCGATCGATTTATGCCCGAACAACAACATTTGTCTAGTCTCGACGGGCTGTTGACTGCCACGCCTACAATATTCGGCAGCAATCCATCCCATCCATCGATCAAGAAATGATAAATTCCAGTAGTTCAATTTTGGTCTTTGATTTTTCGCCTTTTTTGTCGCAAGTTTTTTTTTTTTTTTTTTTAATTCTTGGCCTTTGCCTTCGACGCCTTGTCGCGTTTGCATTTTGGGCGATTTCCCTTCTGCTTCTTTCGCATTTTCCTGTTTTTCTTTCTCCTGCGACTCAATTGAGCTGTCAGTGCTGGCATCGTGGCATGATGGATGGCCGCCTGCCTGGCTGCCTGGATGGATGACTGACAGCCCCTCCACACCTCGCATATTTCGTATGCCAAGCCGGAATTTTGTTATATGCAACAATTTTGGCTTCTCTCTAATTTGGCCAGATGCTCACAGTCTCTCGGTCTCTGGGTGTCTCCCCTATGACTGCTGAGCCGGAAAACTGTTTGGCATATTCCACAAAGATTGAGCCGTGACAATTTGCCCATTCGACATTTGCCATTGACAATTCATTGGCTGTCAGTTTTTATTTTTTTTTCTGCCTCCATTTCAATGTCATATTTTAAATAATAATGAAATGCCACAAATCTTCAATTTCAATTTCAATGTTGAGAAAGTTTGCTTAGAATAAATATTTCAATTCATTATTGAAATGCCAAAATTTCCACAACGAGAAGTGATTCAATAAATGGTAAAATAACTTCAATTTTAACTGCATCAAATTGAGTTCAATTTATTATTGAAGCTCATTACTAGATATACATAAATATAATATTGGAGCTATACTTATTTATATATAGATCTAGAAACCAATTGCATGGAACGTAAATTGTGTTTCGATTTCAATTCGAAATTGTATCGAAAATTTGTCTTTTTATTGCAATTATTTCTTTCTCTATCAGAAGACTTGCTTTCAATATTATTCAAATGTTGCCTATGTCATCTGCATTCTAAGTAAATAAGAATTCGATTTTCATTTCAGTTCTTAAATATAAACTTTAATTCACTTCCAACATGGCTATATTAGCTGCCTTAAATTGTCATTCAACCTTTAACTTCAACTATTACGACTTGAATTATTTTTCATATGCATTCAAATTTATTTTACAAAGTTAAGAATCTCTGGTCTATAGACTCAGTGCTCATTTGCCCAAATGTTAAGCCATTTCTTTTGCTTTTAATTGCAATTGGAAGAGCAAGAAATATTTGCATATTCAATCAAAGTAATCATTCGAATGTGCCTGTGCCCATTGTTCCGTCTCATACGAGTTAATGTTGACTGCATCTGCTACATTCTCAACTATTTGTTATTTGAGTAAACGCCTTTCAATTAAGCCATTGGCAAAGACAACAATTTTCCATCAGCTGTCGTCAGTTGGCTGGAAATATCTGTAACCGGGCAATGTTAGACTCTATCTGTATCTTCAAGATACATTCCATACACACAGAGACGGGCACACATTGCCATTCATTGAGTGGAACGAATTGTTGTCGTAGTTAAACTGGGCCTCGGGAAGGTTAAGTGATGAGAGGGATAGATTGAGAGAGAGAGCGGAAGAGTGAGTGTAATAAAAACAATTTGTTATTGCAGACGACTATTTAAATGGTTCGACAACAAACCGAAGTACAGAGTATTGAATATATTGTGCAATTGCATGCTCTCCCACTCTCTGCCCGAAAAGCTAAATTAACACCATCACACAAACTAATTGACTTCAATTAAAATATAATTCCATCCACACAATCCAAATACATGAGTAACTGTCTAGCCGATAAAGAACTCGCATAGAGCTTATTTGCTGGGACAGTTTATGGAGTGATCTTATCTTAGTTAACTCTTAATAAGTTATTGCTCAGTCTGCCATGTGAATGTTAAAGTTAACAGGCAGTTTAGTATGTGTTAAGTCTGAGATAGTAATTGATAGCTTGGCTTTAATTTACCATGCAAATGCTGAAGCTAACATATGATTTCTCTTTACTCAAAGTAAACAGCTGAACTGGATCTACAATGAACTTTGTTCTACTAACTGCTTGTTAAATTTACCAGGCACTTTACTAAGCTCTATAGTTTTAATTGAATTCCTTGTAAATTCATAAATTCAGTATGATTTGTGCAGCTTTAGTTGCTGACTAGACTCTATCTAAGTTTTGCCTCGGTCTGCATCTGCATGTTATTAAAATTAACAAAAAACGTTCAATGAATTTTGTATTCATTTTCATTGGGTTCTGTTGTCTGTTCGTTTCAATTGTCATTATAATTAACAATTTCATGTGGTTTGCTGCTTTTTATTTGTCTTTTTCGCTGTTGTGGTTGCATTTGTCAGTTGATCCGAAATTGTCGATAGAAATTGTTGAAAACTCTTTGGTAATCAGCGCTCAAGTGGCAAAAAACGGTGAAGGACATTGAAATTAATTAAAAACAAACAAGAAATACGCCAGAGCGAAACAGTCAATACCCTAAAAGGAAATGCTGAATAAATAGATGAGATATATACATTTATAGTAATATAGAAAATTGTATTATGTAAAATGAATTTCGAATGGAATATGAAAAGCAAATTAAAGCACAATCAATGGGAATATTTATATAATATAATTTTCATATCTATTCCATAGTCTCGCTTGAATTTTCTTATATATATATCTACTCTGTGCTCGATCTACGCCAATATCAACTCCCCACTCTTAATAGGCTCGCTCTTAGCTTGGCTTTGACAAGGGTAAAATGCAATGTAAATTCTGCTCGTCATCGAGCGATTTTGATTGAAACAAAACGAATGAAACGCCAAATTCAAAGAAAATTCAATTTGAGTTTTTTTTTTTTTTTTTTTGATACGAGCCAATAAAGTAAATATAAATTAAATACAAATACTAATTGATTGATGGATGATTGAAGCAAAAGTAATTGAATTAAAATCTCAACGCTGTGGAATATTTAATAAATTCTATGAAATTTGTAGGGCTTGAAGTGATTGAAGCTCGACTGAGTGGGTAAAGACCCACTCTATATATATATATATATATATATATTTATATATATACAAAGTTGTTTGCAATGCGATATTAGAGCTAACAAAAAACCTTGTTTGATTGAATGAAAAATGAAAACAAATGCAAAAACTCGAAAGTTTTGACAAGATACAAAAAGACACACACACACTGGCAATACTTTTTGTATGACCTGTCGGGACAGTGGGCGTGGAATGGGGCTAGCTCAATCCGTTAAATATTTAATTAAATTCACACAAAAACCACAATTTGAAGTAGCCAGGCAAAGGGCAACAAAGTAACAGCTGCCCAAGCCAAAGCCAAGAAAGTAGCAGAAGAACGAAAATGCTTTTTGCGGTTGCCATTGAAATGGGTAAGCTGAGAGAGAGAAAGAGACAGTGAGTGAGAGAGAATAGTTGAAGGTTAGGCGGCTGGAGAGAGAGAGAGAGAGAGAGAGGGGGGCTAGCTACGCCCTCTGCTTGCGTTGGGGCAAACACTTGCGAATTGCCACTGACAACCAAAGAAAATTTATAGCAAAAATTTATGTACTCATTGTTTGCTGCATTTTTTTTTTGGTGGGGTGGGGCAAAGGCGTCGAAGCGGCAGACGGGAGGCTGGGCTGGGGCAACAGTTGGACAGTGTGTGCAAAAATATTTGCATGCTGCTTATACTTTTATTGCAAAATATCTAAAGATGCAGCCGACGAGGCTGACAGCCAGCCCCAACAGACATGTGTCAGCTGCAAAAAGAAGGTCGAGGGAGGGGGAAGCCAGAGGAGTAGCGGGAAAGGGGGCTGCTTGCGTCTGCTGCTGCTGCTGCTGCTGCCAGGATTGCCATTCATATACGAAAAATATTTTCATGTTTAAATGCTGCCGCGCGGCTCATAAATCACTTGGCAAAATGTGCCAGAGGCGTGCGTCGACTGGGCGTGGCAGTTCCCAAGACCCCAAGACTCCCATCTGCAGGCTGCAGGCTGCAGGCTGCAGAAGTCCTGCAACAAGGCAAGGGCAGGGGGGGCTAGGCGGGCAGGCCAGGCGGCGGGTTGGCTAGTGCGTCAAGCGTGAAAAGAGGCAGCTACTCGTTTGCTAATTTCTGCAGCCACTGTTGGCGCTGAAGCGTGTCGACGACGCAGCTGGACCGACCGACCAACAGACCGAGCGAGCGAGCGACTGGGCATGCATCATTTAAATATGCCTGGGAAGCACACAGCTTTAATTGCATTCAATTTGTGCCACACACACACACACACACACAGAGTCGGGTCTTGTTTTTTGGGCCAGGCTTTAAGCGGCCCATTCAACTGCCTAAAAACTTGTTGTGGCTGGCAGCTAACTGACAGCGCACACTGTCCGCCGCCTGCGGACGCCGAACAGCTTGAAGCAGTATAACAGGAAAGCAGCTGTCGCATATCCTGCTGGCCTGATTGAAAGCGAGCGCAATTGCATGATTGAGCGTTAAAGTAAAAGTGATTTCTATGACTAGAAGACACGATCTGTGGGCAGTGGTTGAACGTGAAGCCAAATGATGAAGAAAATCACTGAATGTGCTGATTGAAGCAATGCAATGATTGAAGAACTTGAAATATGCACAGTTTTAAGTATGTAAATAACGTATTAGTCGATCGATTGACGATTTGCAAGTGATTGAAAAGCCTGCTTGATGAATGACAGACTGGAAATGAATGCTAAATTGTGTTGAATGATGATGCAATGCTTGACGATGGGAGGAGATGATTGAAAGCACCGACTGACGTCATAATTGATTGATTGATGTAATGATATTGTAATGAATGAATAAAAAAAGATATGGATACAGTTGAAATGGTTTAATAATAATAAGTTCCCCTAAGTCAGCTGTCTTATGTCTAATGATTGACAGTTAGCAAATGATTGAAATGAGTTGGTTAAGTGAATAAAACGATACCTATGATTGACGTAAGCTAAGCTAGTTTGCATCGTGTAATGATTGAAAAGCATGATTGATATGCTACAATGCTTGAATGACTTAGTGTGACAGCCTATGACAGCTGTAAGTATTTTAAGTTACTTCTGCATTACCTCGAGATGACTGAAGGCAAGAACATGATTGAGCACGAGTGAGAGTGTGCGAAATGTGAAATCGAATCGAATTTGTAAGTCTTAATCACATTGAAAGCTTTATTCAATAAATCGAATGAATTTCGATTGATAGCGTCTATTGCCTATTGGCTTTTGGCTTAAGCTAAGATGTCATGACAACTGAGTGGTTGCTCAAGGAGTAAAAAAGTATGGAACAAAGTGTTAAGATCGGATCAATTGAAAGCAATATTGAAGCCGCAATTGCATGGAAGAGCCATAGAAAGCAGATGTGTGTCTGTGTGTGTGTGTGTGTGTGCGTGTGCGAGGTAGCTTGCATGACAAAGCTGTCACCTTATCGCTAGCTAAATCTTGAGCACATTAATTGGAGCACGGGATGAAGCAGGAGATGGGTGGAAGCTCAGTTGAATTGCTTGGGGACTAGTTGAGGTGCGGCGAGGGCGTGGCCGGGGCCGACGATGCTGAGGCGTATGAAAACGACGCTTAATACAAAAGAAAAGCAGTTGAATGCAATATGAGTTACTGGCAAGGCGATGGCAGTGCCTTTAATAGCATAAGCAGGCAGCGGAGTGCTACTTAAGAAGCTGCTGCTGCTGCTGCCAAGGTGTGCAGCGCCAAGCGGCAGAGCGAGCTGTCAATGCGGCTGTTGCAATAGTGAGAGATGAGAGACAGTGAGAGAGAGAGAGAGAGAGAGAGAGAGAGATACATAGATAACATGCCCGTCATTCAATGAAAGGATTTAAGACGTTGATGTAGATGCTGCCAGTAGCATCAACAGCTACTACAAGAGCCAGCGCCAAAGATGAAATCCGACTTCGACGTGTCGGCGTCTGCACAGCACATGGTGCATGAAAAGTGAAGTGTGGATACAAAGTGCTGCCTGCACTCTGCGTGTGTGTAGGGTAGTCGTTCCGCAGCCAGGGTTGTCACAGCTCAGCGTAATCGTCACGCCTGCATTCACTATATGAGTGTTTCCTGTTCTCGCCTGCCTCTCTGCAGCTACTTCTACATCTCATTCGCTTCAGCGCTTTGCATATGTTCGTTAAAGACTCGATGTGTGTGTGGGTGTGGGTGTGGGTGTTGTGTGTGTGTGTGTGTGTGTGTGTGGCTGCCTTTACTCGAGTTTTTTCTTTACAGGTCGCCCTGTTTATTTGCCCTTCTTATAGCGCCTGTCATCAATTTGCGAGGCGCTATGCACCGCACTGAAGAGAGATCTATGGATTGACCGAGCGGGAGTGATAACATTTTAAGCATCTGTTTAGGTTATCGATAACATGTAGCTGCTGATTTGTTTAGTAAGCTGTCTTACTGTCATCATGCATCGTCTGAGGCCCACCAGCGAAGCAGTTGCCCCACAATAAAGGCTTCTTCATTAGTGAAATGGCTTTGATTCCATGACTAATTCTCTGCCTTTGACTATAGGGTATTTAAGCTTTGGCATACCCTGGGCCAAGTCAACTTCTTTTTTATACAGTTTCGTCGCCGAGTGCTGCCTGCATAATTTTGCGCACAGACCCCTGCTCCACGCAGCATGTGGGGCGCTATTAACACTTTTGTCATTATCAATGGGGGAGAGAGAGAGTAGTTGTGCTTGGGGGCGTGGAATGCCCAGCACGCAGGTAAAAGGGCTCTTTGGTGGCGCTCGGCGACTGCGAAGGTGCGGAAAGGGAAAAACGGAAGTTAAGACTTCCGTTTGACGTCGATGCTCCTGTTGCTGATGAAGCTATTCGATTTAAATGCTGGCACTCCCACAGGAGCCCAGGCGGAAGGAGGCGAGTGCAGGTGCCGGAGTGGGCGTGGCCAGCGCATAAGCAGGGGCGCCCGTTCGCCCATTTCGCATTCATGTGCAGCTGAGTGCGCTACTGCTGCGCTCCTCTGGACGTGGCATGCGTATTCAAGTGTAAGCGAGCTGAAGTGTCATTGTGAATTGGGAGCAGCGACTGCGGGTGGGCCGAGGGGCAGCGAGAGGGCAGGGAGGGGCACCTGGAAATAGAATGATAGGGGAAGACTGGGTATGCAGTTGGCGCTCCGCTCTGGCCCATGTCCGCTGATTAGGGTTGCTTGCCTGCCTGGCTGTCTGCTTGTTCGAGACATACAATGGCCACAATGACATGACGTGTACAAGTGGGCATATTTTTCTCTCTCTGTATTTCAACATAAGAGTATGCGGGGCAGAGGGGCGGATGGAGACGGAGACGGAGGCGAAGGGGTTGAACCTATTCAATAGCAAATTTAGGTTACTTTGAGGATTGATGATAATCAGCATAAAGATGACGATGACGTTGTCGTTGGTGTGCACGGATAAGGGGGTTGCCTGCCTTGTGAGCAGATTAATGTCAAATGTTATCGATGCATGTTATCGATAAATATATAATGCCTGTCATGGCAGTTGTAAGGGAAATTTCAACCGAGCTCTGCTTGAAACATAATAATAGATTATAATATTAAATTATACTGAATATAATTAATTATCGATTACTAAAAATCAATAACTATGATGAACAAAAAGAAAAGCAAAATAAAATACACAAAGTGCTTATACATTTATCGATAACAATTATCGTTGTTATATATTACCATTAAATTAATGCGACTGCTAGATATATATATATATATAAAGCGCAGATTATTATATAAAATTATGAATATTGCGTGCTAATACCCAAGTTTGCCTATAAAAATGGAATATATTTATCAATACTAACGATAACCATAAATTGTATAAAGAACAATAGCATTTGTGAATTTATAATTTGAAAATAAAAACTGAATCCTACTGCGACACATCTATGCTAGATTTATAGCTCAACGAGATTATATCTTAACAAATGATTATATATGAAGTAATCGAACCTTACATATATTTTCAACCTCACATAGAGGCTTACTTTTGTCATTGAATGGGTCATCGACAGAGCCATTCAAAAACATGACAAACTGTCGTCAGGCAGACAAAGACATAAATTTAAATTCGATTAACCTAACGATGCAGATACATATCGTTATCGATATGAATGCAAGCCAAAACAAATGACCATTTCCGCATGCAAAACAATGCGGATTTGCATCCCAACACAGAACAAACGATTGGAGAGGAGTGGGATTTGTTTGTGAAAGGAAATGAATTATTTATGAATGACATTCGGGATGCCACTTAATTTCGTATGTAATACCGACGTGGCAGCCGAACCCCTCGGATGCTCACCTCAAGATAAGTTCACGCGCAATCGATAATTCATATGCATGGCATTTACAATCCTTCTTTGTGTGTGTGTGTGTGTGTGCTGGGCATATTGTATGTGTGTGCGTAATTCGTTTTTGACTTTTTTTCGTTCTTCCTTTTTTTTCGCTTACGTGCGAATTATGCTGCCCCTCAATACCTTTCGCCCGCAAGATTTATGCAGTGTGTCAATTTTCTCGGGGTAGAAGGCCAGACCCGACCCGACCCGACCAGCCCAGCCCACCTCCCACCTTCGCCTCCTCAGCCACCCGCTGGCTCAGCTCGGTCGCAATTTTGCGGCATGCCCTGCGCTCACTTATGCAAAGTGCCTGCAGAGGATGAAAGTGCAGAGATTGTCGTCATCGTCGTCATCGTCATCGTTATCGTTGTTGTTATCGTTGTTGTTGTTGCTGCTGCTGTCGCTGCTGCTGCTCTTACCCAATGAAGTGGAAAATGTGAATTTATATGAACGACTCGACGCGGCATAAGTAATAAAATGTAGCAAACGCAGTCGATGACGTTGACTTTGCAGCTTCTGCTTGGGTCCGGCGTTACAGCTACACGTCCTTTGCCATGGCCCATGTTGCCCAAGATGTCCCGTTAAGATAATTTTAACGATGTCGATAAACTTCAATTTCATTGCCCGCCGACTGACTGCTGGCTGCTGCCGCTGCCTTGTTCTGATCCGCATTGCCGAGCGAGACAGAGAGGGAGAAGGCGAAATAGAGACAGAGAGAGCGAGTCCTTCTGCCTGGCCTGGTCTGCCTGGCTGTTTGCCCATTTATGAAGCAACTTTTGCTTGAATACCATTTAACTGTATAATATTGGATAATGCTGCCGATGACAGCGACGCACAGCCTCGCAGCGCCTGCCGATTGGGTGACCAAATGACCCCCATGGTGCCACGCGGTGCGGCGCCTACAACAATTTGGTAATTCTTGATTACATTTCGCATCACGTTGCCGACAACCTCCACTCCATTATGGCAAGCTGTATGTGTGTATGTATGTATGTATGTCTCTGTGTGTGTGTGTAAGCTGCTTTTATGGGAGATTGGCTTTTGATATATTGCAATTACATCGACATCGATAACATATCGATTGTTAAGCCTCGCACAGTGGCAGTTCACTGTGTGCTCAGAGCGGATACTTAACTTGAAGAAATTACTCTTTTGTTGCCCACAATAATTGTATATTTAACGATAATATATCGATTAAAGCAGTGTTTTGTTGTGTTGAGGCTGAGATTAATTATTATATCCATTATTTAGCAACAGAGCAGAACAGACTATACTTCTAGTCTTTTTAATAAAAGTAAATCGATAACATATCGATAGCAACCAGTGAATTGGATAGACATTGGCAATTAGGCGCTGGTCCCACGACGCAGCCGCATCAAAAAGCGTAACCTGCCGCAAATGCATTCACTTTGCAATCCAATCAAATCAAATTCCACTTTTACCCGAACCCGGCGGCCATTCCGGTAAGTGCCGCTAACCAGGCCGGCAACAGGCGACAACAGCAGCAGCAGCAGCAAAAAAACTCAACACTTTGACAGTTGTTTAATGTGCGCGTATTCAATTCATAACCACGTATGTCAGCTACCAAACAAACCCGGCATTCCTGATCCCTGATATGTGGCCCCTCCCTAGCTCGCTCTCTGCCTCGCAGATAAACCGTTTGGTCCCTGCGGCCGTAACGCCGTAGTCAATGTAAAGCAATTTTTGCTTCACTTTTTACGCCCATCTCGTTGTGGTTAAATTATTTCTATTATTTTTTTTTCGGGCTTCTCTGCAATTTTTTTTTTTTTTAATTTTGTGCTGGATAAGCCCGAATGCATCATACCGCACCCTCACCCCCGCTGCGCACCCCCACGGGCTATTTACCCAATGATGCCAACAATATTTTTTCAATAGCTTTTGCAGGTTTTCGCAACGATTCATTTCATTTTGATTTTATTATTTAGAGTTTTGCTCTTGCATCATTTTTCCCATTTTCACACACACACACAGAAAGGGAGAGCGAGAGGAGTTTTCATTTTTACGTTTTCCAGTCGATGCTGTTGCACATTTTTCATGTCACTAAAAAGGTTGCCACATGCCGTCGACGTCTGCCGATATATGCGAAAAACAACCCGTTGGGGGTCGAGGCGGTCACTAGGGTGCACCAGCCCGAAGGAGTCAGGCTTGTCCCCTACTCTCTCTGCCTCTCTCTTCTATATAACATTTTATATATTTTTTGTTGTTGTATATTTCATGCATATTGCATGCCAGCACAAATTGTGTCCCCGTGTGTGTGCGCCCAGTGCGCTACGCTCGCACAGCTTGGCGAGCTCTCAGTGCCTCGCCTGAACAAAGGTGAACATGCTTTGCTTTATAAGTTCTTCTATCGCCCTTTCATACTGCATATTTAACCGAACTACTTATTGAACTTCTCAATATGCTTCGCGCTTCATACTTGGCTTGTTAGGGCACTTACACACCATGCTTCTCGCTTCCTACAATTCATAGCTCTTTCAGCCTTCATTCTCTGCCTAAGTCTATGTACTTTGCTTACCATTCTATTTGCCTTTCTAAATATGCTTCTCGCTTCCGACGATTCCTAGCTCTTGCTCACCTCATAATTTGCTTCTCACTTCATACTGTGTCGAGACTTTTGCCTTATATTATCACCATGCCGAGCCTGCACTTCCAATTATTCGCACTTACTAACTATGCTTCTTCCTTAATAGCATTTTGTATTGGATTTCTCACTATATTTCCTGATTTTCAGTTCTAGTTTTTCTCATTTTCTTTTGCATCTTTTTTTGTTGCTTATCTCTCTCATTTTTACTAATCTTCTCTCTCTTCTCGCGTTTCAGTTCTCGTAACTCTTTTAGCCACTCTTCAACTTCTGCTTGTGGCTTAGCTATCTGCCTGCGTTGCCTTGCGATCACTCACGGGAGCCTTAGAGCACTCTTAGGCTCACAGCTGGCCTCCGGCCGAGGCTCCACTGTAAGCAGAACTGAATGCCTTTATTTCAACTGTAGCGCACTGTTTGCCACTGCATTGCTGCAAGTACTCGAATGCACCCTTGTGCTGCAGTTATAGCATATAAATATTGGATATACGTAAGAGATACACACACACACACACACACACACACATTTATACACATATATATATATATATAAATATATACATATAGTGATAGCAAATGCATCTGCCGCAGTGCCCCAGCTCTGCCTCGCCCCAGGAGCCCCTCTGCAAAGTGCTATCGCTGGCTGCCATTTAATAGCATGTGTCAAGTGCATTGAAAAAGTCTATTTACGTTGCAATTCCAACACGGCCATAGCTACTCGTTAGAGGCGGGTGCGCTTCTGGGGGCGTGGCGCCTGCAATTTTCAGTTGATGATTGTGTATTTTTAGGATACATGCGCCGAGCAGAGCTGGACCAGAGCTGCAGCGTGTTGCCGACTGCTTCCAAAAAATGAGGTAAAAAAGACGCTGCCAACGGACATAAGCGACTCTAAAATACCTTGCACACAAAGCTATTAAAATATGTAGATTTCTTCATACATATATGAAGCGATTCATATAAATATAATGCTCGACTGATCTATGAAAGATTGCTAGATAGCTCTATACTCCAATAGTAATATACCCAAGTGAACGTAGCTCTCTCTACATATACTCCAAGAGTAATATACCCCAGCGGACGTAGCTCTTGATATACTCCGAGTGGAGTTTACCAATGTGTATCCATTTTTAAATCTTGACCAAAAAATAAAGTAAGAGGAAACCAATATACTCTCTCCCTTACCCATTGCTGAACGCGCATGTAAAAAGCGCTGCAAATAGACGACAATAAAAAATATTGTTTTGAGGTTTGGAATTTTCATTTCATTTGATTTCAGCTGCACTCCATATGTATATATATTTTTTTTTTTACTTTTTACTCAATATCAAGGCGAGAGAAAATGAATTGAAATCAAATATTGAAACAGAAACAGAAAACAAAATCTATTTATGTGAAAAATGTGGTCAGTATGCAATTAATATTTGAATATTTCATAAGCGATTTTTTCGCTGGGAATCAAATCAGACGAAATCTCTATATAGCATTTGCTCAACAGATTGTAATTGCGTACTCAAACCAATTGCCATAAAGTTTCGCGCAGTGCATGTACAAAAAGCCATTAAATGGAATATGCAATCAATTATGAGAGCTCGAAACATATTTTTTTGCTACTTAGCCAACTCCGAGCTAGACGCAGGCGGGTTTCATCTAGTCAAAAATCACAACTTAAGCACGTACCTGCAAATAAAGAGAGTGGGAATGAGTTTTAGAAGTCAGAATTAAATGAACTTAAGTTTAGAATATGCTAGAATTTATACATCATATTTTAAATATTTATTATATAAATTTAACATCTAGAGAGAGAGAGAGACACACACTCCACTTGGTATTGTTTACGGTGTTAATCGTTCGACATTGACTAATTTTTAATTTAATTTATTTATACTCAACATCTTAGCTTTTAGGACTTCCAGAAATAATATTTGTACTGATCTACAAAACTTCTTCATATATGGCAAAAATATAATTTTGACTCAAATATTTTAATAATGTATATAGTCAAGCATAACATACTTAAATTTCTCCACATTTCTCAAAGCTTTTTCAGAAACTAGAATTTTGTGACTCACATCATTTCATATGCAAGCATTTTATATATGAAGAAAATCTTTAATCGATATGTTAATGAAATTGCTAATATGAAAAGAGCCTTTGCCACATCTGCTTTCTGGCGTCGCATATGAAAAGCTGAGAATGAATGTGCGAATGACTTTGCTTACTCAACAGTCTTCGCAAATTTCGTTTATTGCTAGACAATATATGTATTCAGAGATATAATTAATTAAAAAGTTGCCTGACTCTGTCACTTGGCATACTTATCGATAGATGGCATAGGAAGCTGGCGGCTTTTCATTTATTTATTTAGCATTTGCTCAATGCTGCGATGATGTCATCGCCTCGTTCATTCACGCCGGCAAAAGGGACAAACTTACACTTTTACTTAAAACAGAGATGGAGAGAGAGAGAGAGAGAGAGAGTGAGAGAGACACAGGCGCCCTAATGTATGCAGATGTTTTTTTTTTTTGCTTCGTAGGAGGCTGGGCGCCGGGCAAAAGTAATTGACATTCGTGATTCAGATGCAGCGCCAAGATAAAAACTTGCCCCGGCTACCAAAAAAACAATGAAGACATAAAGCACGACTTCTCACACTCTCAGCCCAAATGCTTCTGGTTATGAAAATTGAAAATCTTTGTTGGCTAAAGCACTTGTTTTGACATCGCCGCTTACCCAGCCACCCACCTTCCTCCACACGCGTACCTCGACTTCGTGTAGTCTGCAAATTTATTTATTCGACTTGCTTTCTTTTGCATTTTGGGGGTATATTAGTTTCGATCATTCGCTGCAAGCAGAAGGAGATCTCTAAACATTGTGTTCATATATTTACATATTGGTTATCGTCTGACATTTATTGTTTATCCGTCTACCATCTATCCGTCTATTATCTATCCTTTCATCGTCTATCCATATATCCTAAATATATAAATTTATATATATATATCATGTATATAAATTTATTCTCTATACGTCTATTTCTTTTCCGTCCATCCTATATTCTCGCATATGGGATTCTTATCTATTATCTTTTCTTCCTTTATTCCTATATCTAACTATCTGTATATTTATTTATCGTTTATCTGTCTATACTTCTTTCGCCTATTCTACACTATTATCAATCCGTCTCTCATCTATTATTCTTTCTCCGTTTATTCTACTATCTTATCCCTATCCGTCGATTATCTATTATCCCTTCTTTATCTATCTATATATACGATTATTTCTTTATAGTCTATTTGTTATTAGTTTATCATCCATCCGCCTATAATTTTACTGTCTTTTCGTTCATCTGTCTATCTTCTATTATTCTTTCACATCTTCATTGTTTATATATAATTTTAACTGTGCATCAGTCTATGTGCAGGATATCTGCTAGTCGATACGGTGCTATTTCTGCTGCCTTGGCTTCATGGCCTAATGATAGGCACCGAAGGAGCAAGTTCTATAGGATGCTGCCTCAGTTCTCACATAGTTTGCAATAACTTGACAGCCTGTTGTTGCAGCCACTTGAAAGTTCTTACATGAGCGTTCATACACACATATACATATACATATATATGTATATATATATGTATATACTGTATACATATGTGAGTATAGATGTGCTCACATATTTGAAACACGTATCGCTAGACACGATTTGCAAAATCGCAGGCGAATAAATTGGCTGGCAGGGCGAACACATGCACAGGTTATAAACTTCACAGTCAATAATTCTTGTCTTTGATTTCTTTGCATTGATTCAACAATTGTTTCTGTTTCTTCTCGCTCTTGGGTTTCTTTTCAACTTTGTATTTCCATTTGGATTCGCGTCTCCTTTAACTTTAGCTTCTTTCCTTTCTGCTCATTTCATAGTTTACATTTTGTTTAGATTTTCTCTTCTCAATGTCACTTAACTCTTCGCTTCTCCTCGTGCCTTGCCCCTCTCTCTTCATCGATTATTGCTGTATTTTTGCTGAGCTTAGCTAAGCCCCGCTACACAGCTGCCAGCTCAGGGCTGAGTTCAGTTCGCTTCTTGCAGTTGACAGCTTAAATTATTGAAGCCTATTCCGCTGCTCATTCTCATTTCATGGCGAGCAACTATTTTTATATGCCAAATTGGCAATTACGAGAAAAATGCTTATGTGAGAAATCTCAACTTGGCTATCTGAGAAGGGAGACCGAGATCGTTTGGGACGTTGGCAGTTCATTTCATTTTGTGTGCATCTTGGGCAAATAAAGGAAATCAAGTTGCATTCCATTTGTCGCTGCTGTGAGTGCATCGAATTGCCCATTACCATTCCGCACACTTCGGCTACTTATGGCCATTTGCCTGCCATGGCCCTTTTACACAGTCGGAAAATCATGTGGAATCGCTCGCCTTGGCTAACGCTTTCTGTATCTACAGCGGGAGAGGGAGGAGGCTGTAGGGGCGCAGCAGCAAATGGGTCAACTACTGTCAATTGTCACCGACTGAGGTTAGCTTCTTAGCATCTTTTTTCTCCTCCTTTCACTTTGAGGCCAACAGCAGCTTTTTCTTTCACGTTCTCAAAGTTGTTTTTCATTTTTTTTTTTTTTTTTGCGCTGACTTTGCATGTTGCCTCAGCATTTTGTTGGCAATCAACACAGACACAGACACAGGTGCAGCTGCATGACTGCGCAGGTGGAGGGCAGCGAAAGGCTGCCATTACAACTGCATCATGTCTGGAGCTCACGGCTCACGTCAAGCGTGGCCGCTACTGCAGCAGCGATGCTATCATAAACCATTTGCAATTGGGACAAACTGAGCTGAACTCAACTTTTTTAATTATGCCAGCAGTCTAATCAAGCGTGTAATCAGTGTAATAGACCAGAGACAACTCCAGTTGAAGTACGTCTGGCGGAAGCTAAGAAAGCGACAATATTGAAGCTCGCTTAGAATACGTCAGTGGCAGAGCAGAGCGGCAGCTGAGCCAAGCATGAAGTGACAGACAAGTGGCGATAATGTCAAGATATATTTATGATATGAAACATCGGAAATCTATCGGATATTAGACCAGAGTTGGATAAAGCAAATTTAATTAAATATTATATTCATACATATACATTTATATTAGTTCGAGTGTCCTTAGAAAGAACTAATTTAATTGCTTTCAAAGACAAGCTGAAAGCGCTTTCATTTCATTTGCTTCATTTGAGTTGGCTGCTTAATGAGTTGCGTGGTGGAAGCCATAGTTTCACAATTTTTACCCCAAAAGCACACACACGCATGTCAAAATCATCAAAGATGCTGTCAACGCGTGCTGATTAAAAAACAAAAGAGAAGGGAGAACGATAGAGAGAGAGATAGAGACAGAGCAGCAGTCAAATAGAGCTGAAATAAAAACTCTAGAAATGGAATTGAAGTTGACGAAGTGCAACAAAAGTTGTTGACGCTGCTGCATCAGAAATTGAAGTCAATTGATGATTGAGAACGGCGCGACACATTGTGAATGGTAATAATAGACCTGCACACACACACGCACACACACTCTCACACACACATTGAATGTTCCCTTTCAAAAATGCCGACAAGTTTGTGGCAACTGTTGCTGCGACTGCGGATTAATTAGGCAAGCCAAGCAAGCGCCTGTCTCTGTTGGAGCGAATGTACAAGATGAGGAATAAAATTCAGCAGTGTTGGTAAATGTCTGTGCAGTGAGCAGTGAGCATAACACTTGATTGCCGTTTTTAGTGGGCGCATTGAAAAGTTCTTTCAAGCATTTAAAAACTTTTCAACTTCAGTTGTTCAAATGACTTGTTATGTAAGTTTGCAGTGTTGGTAAACGTTGCGGAGCCATAAGTTTTCGGAGGTTTTCCTTTTTAATTGGTTTTGCCGTCAACTTTTGGATATAAACCGAATTGATTTACGGTTTTTCAGAAGTTGCTGCTTAAAATTTTGAGCGGTGTTGGTAAGCGTTAACAAGAGTGAGCTTTTGAAGCAAAAAAGATTGGCCATAATATGAGTGTTTAAGTTTGTTTTGAAAGCTTATTGGACAACACATATTTGTAATTGCTTTTCGTTTCTAATTATAATTTTTATCCAACAACATGCCCAGTTGTAGCAACAGTGCTGATAAACGTTTCCTGAACCAGTTTGTAGCTATCTTTTAGTTTGCTTTGCAAGCTTTTTGTGACATAAGCCAAAAGTGCTCAACGATTTTTGTAAATAGTCAACAAGTGCTGGTATGTGGGGCCACTGTTGCTAGTGTTGCTAAGCGCATCTAAAAGCTAATGGCTAACATTTTCAACTTTAGCCAAGAGTCAAGTCCTAATTGCCACAAGTTGGGCACATTAAGACAGGTGCACGGCGCAAATGGCGTTTGCTTGGCATTTACAGTGTTGTGCAATGCATGTGGAAAATGCAATTTCCTTTTAAGAGCGCCGTAAGAATGGGTAATTAGTGTTGTACAATGTCAGTTGCCAGAGCCAAGGCCGCGTCTCGTCCTGCCCGTGCTGTCCCCAACAGCACGCGAACCCAATGACAGCAGAGCTAGTCAAGAGCGGGGGCGTGGCAAAGAGGTATAAAGAAATGAGTACGACCACAAAACAGCAAACAATAATGCCAAACAATAGCGAGCCAAGCAACAATGTTGCTCGCAGTTTGTCGGCCCAACAGCAACAGAAACAGCGGCCGAAACAGAAACAGTGTTGCCAAGCGCATTGTCGAATAGCCCTGAACCTAGAATCAGGCTCGGCTGAGCCAAGGCGTCCCCCTTTGGCCCCATTATACGTTTCGTCTCTCAGTTTTCTTTTTGGTTTTTGCGAACTCATTTTCTTAATTTCGCTCGCAGCGTAAATGTTTATTGCTACAGCAGTTGCTGTTGTGTGTGTCAACCGCATTTGGCAACACTGGCAGTGGGCATGGGTTGGCTGGCCTGGGCCATTTTATGGCCACGCTGAAAGTGGAGCAACTCTCTGCATTTTAAAGCTGTCATAAATAATTTAATCACTGACTTTGTAAGCGGGCCATAAACAACATTAAAAACTTTTTGGCTGCCATTATCAATGGGGTCTGGCAACGCCCTGCAATGCACACATAACGGGAAACGGTAAGCGGTTGGCAACTCTGGCAGTATCCGGTTTCCGCTTTCGCTCAACTGAATGCCGACTGCGGACTGCTGTCTGCTGACTTCTGACTGCTGCTTGGCTGACAGTCGACAGTTTTTGAGCGTCAAACTAACTTTTCCCCTTCTCTCCCTTTCCCTTTCCCTCTCCCTCTCTCTCTCTCTCTCTCTCTCTCTGTCTCTGTCTCTTCATTTCTATGTGTCACTTTAATATCCAGTAGCGCATAAAATATGGTCAAACACTTTGTTGAACTAATACACCGAACTGGACATTGGGGGCTCACTCAAATGTTCGTTATGCAAAAATCATAATGGGGGCTGTACGCGGACTGGGGGCCAGCTTGGGTTACATTTTTGTTGCTGTTGTTGCTTTTGAAGCACGTTGCAAATGTGAGTGATGTGAACTGAACTGGACTCAACCCAACTGCCAGAATGTCCGACATTTCCGAGTTCCTGTGCCCAAGTTGAGCAATTCCAAATGTCACGATTATTAAACATTATCAAATTCAGAGCGAGCCCAAACCCAAACCGTAACCAAACGCACACCCAACAGCTCCAACTCCCCACTCTAGCTGCCTGTCTCCTGTCGCTTTGACAACGCATTTACGCATTTATAGTTGGGCCAAAAGTTTTGGCTCCCAGTGTGTTAGTGTTGCAAAAGCGACCACAGGCCACACTTTGTTCGTAAGCATTTTAATTAGCACTTTTCGTTCCATTTTTGCAGTAGTTCTCAGTTTTGAGCTCTAAGTGAATTATAAATGGCCCACGGCGTCTGGGCTCAGTAGCTGCCAAAAGTGCCTTTTAATTGGCTACTTATAAGAGGGAGAGTAAGACAGAGAGAGAGAGAGAGAGAGAGAGAGAATGGGGGAAACTACGCTTTCGCCTAGCATAGTTAATGCAAAAGTCAGCTCAAAATGAGATGAGAAATAGTTGACTCAGACTTCCTTAACACTTGGTTAGCAGAGCAAGCCACCTCGTATTATTAACGTCAGATCAACTTTTGCAACCTAATTAGATATATTTTTATGATATATTAAGATAAGATCTATTTTCCTCCTCTTCTATTTGTTTTTTTAGTAACAGCGCGCACTTAAAATCTGTTAAGCAAAGTGAGCATTTCTTTTGCTTTTTGTATCTCCTTGATTTTTTATCTTTTTTATTACTATCGTTTTCTTTTCTTTTCTTTCCTTTTTATTCTCTTTATTATTTACAATTCGTATCTCTTTTTTGTTTTGCATTTTCTTTAGTATATTTTATTTTGTTCCTCCTTTTCATATTATCTTTAAATGTCTTTTTTTGTGTTCGTTTTCTTCTTCAATTTCCATTCCTTATCTCAACTTACTTTTCCCCTTACTTCCTTACTAGTTGGTACTCTTTTCTTCTCTGTTTTGAAAAGAAGAGAGAGAGTGGTATCTGTTATTGTTTTTTCTCTCTCTTTAACTCCTTCTCATCTTTTCTCTCATTTTGTCTCTCATCTTCCTTATATTTATTCGCCAGCTTTTCTATTAGTTTTTATCCATTCTCATTCGCTCTCTGCTTCTTATTCCCTCTCATTCCCATTTTCTCTCGCTCTTCTGTCCATTGTCTTCCAGTTACATCCTCTTTTCTCTCTGTTCTCTCTTTCTTAAGTCAGTTCATCTCTCTAATGCTCTCTTCTCTCTCTCATTTCTTTGCGAGTTCCTCCTCTTATTTTCTCTCTCTCCTTCCTTTCAACTCTCTCGCTCGCATGCAAGCTAAACATTATTTTAACTGTTATTTATTTACTCAGTTGTATTAGGCTTCGGCTTTATTTCTTTCTCATGGCCTCGAGCGGAAACGAAGATGCTAACTGAACAAGTTTTTGGGATCGAACGTTGAATGTTTGTTTGTTTGCTTGTTTCTGTTTCTGTTTCTTTCGATTCGGATATTAGCTGAATCGCAAAAATATAAAAATAAACATTCTCGAAGCAGTCGCAGATGGGGGGCATGAGAACCACTTAGCTGGATTACCAGGCACAAAATCCAAACGCGAATGCTACGACGATGGGCAATATTAATAATTAGGAGAAATACATTTGTTGCTGTTGTTTGTTGCTTCTTGTTGTTGGTTTATTTAATGTGCCCGACTTTGTGCAACGTCACTGAGCAGAGTTTTGCGAGGGCCGCAAATTGAGCGTGGGGCTTGACTTTACGTTTTGCGAACGCAGCAACAACGGCAGAAATGAATTCAAATGCCACAGGCGACAGACTCGACTATGACATACTCCCTAAATTTGAGAAATTGAGAGCTTGAACAATTTTTATGTGCATGTCAAAGACCTAATATTTTGAAGTAAATGGTTTATGAACTAGATCCAAGATACAAGCAGAGAAAATACTTTCACGGATATCGACGATGCTTAGTGATACTATTGCTCTGAGTTCATGAACTAGTTCCGTTATTTTACAGTCTGTGTAATATATTTAAACGTTTTTTTTTTTTTTTTTTTTTTTTGTAGTAACTGGCCCATAAAGTGATGGTTTATGAACTAATTCCATTCTAAACTCACAGCAAAATATTTAATAAATATCAAAGATGCTTATACTAATGCCAATGTTACGATAACTGGTTCACAAATAATTCAGCTGCACAAATCATGAACTAGTTCCGATATTTTAGTTTTTAATAATAAATTGTTCACTAGTTCAAAAATTGATTCATTTTATAAGCCCACAAACATGATGCAGATATTTTCTATCTATAGAAATATAAGTCCATAAAAAGTCCAATTGAAACTGCAATAAATAACTCTTGAAGGTCGCATTCAACCAGAAATTGGTTTGATTTGCCAGCCAAAACCATTTTCGCTTAGAGAGAGACAGAGGGAGGGAGAGAGAGAGAGAGAGAGAGAAAGCAATTTCAATCGTATTTTTGGCTGGTTTGAAATAGCTTTAAATTTGGACTAAGCCTTTGGGCTTTCGCCTGTTTCATTTGTGTTATGCAAAGCGAATATTTTTTGTAGCTCGCAAATTCTCTTTCATAATACGCCATTAAAAATTGAATGTGGTATTCATAATTGATGAGCGCACTGAATATACCCATTAGCCAGTTGTATGCGCTGCAGAACAATGACCAGCAATTGTCGTCTCTATGCGCGTCCATCAATTCGGAAGTGAGTATATTGGCTTGCCTCGGGCACTGGCCATTGCCGAATATTCAGATTGAAGGTGAAAAGATAATTCGCCAGAAGTCAGATCAATTGGTTTTAGAGCTGATATCAATACGTTTTTCAGCTTAAAAAACTCTGCAGATGCTTGGTATTTCAGTGAGTGAGCGAGTATTATGCAGTCGGTGTATATTTTCATTTAATTTCATTTTATACCATTTTAATTCTCTTTTTTTTTGAACATTTTGTCTTTTTTTATAATTTTTTGCACAATTATTAAGCGCCATCAGAAATTGACCTCGTGCCAGTTCTCTGGTCGAGTGCAGAATTTTAACAAAGGCAGAGAGGGCGGGCAGCGTCGGCTACTTTGGGGGCGGCAAAGGGGTTAACGGGGCCTAGTCGCGCGGACAGTGCATTGTCATCGTGAGGCAGAAGCGCGCTTCGTAGACAAACTTCAATTTGTGGAACGCTGTGACATTTGCCGAAGCCGAAGTCGAAGTCGAAGTAAACAAACAAACAAAAGCCGCAGCAACTTAAGAGAAATGGAAATGGATTGGAGCCGTTGAAGCTGAAGCTGAAGCTGGAGCTGGAATTGGTGCCTTTTTAGCGATTGAAATCTACATGGAGAAGCCAACGAAGATGTCACCGTGTGGAAGCTGCCTCTGACATTCTGACTCGGGCTCAACTGCATACAATATTCTCGTTCGTCTTCTTCTTCCACTCTTTGCACGCTTGACATTTTTGCAGCGCGTGGTTGCGGCCAAGCCTGCAACAGCGACAGCCGACAGCCGACAGAGACACAGAGACGAACGGCCAAAGGGCAAAAATTGCATGAAAAAGGCACTGCCAAGTCGCTGTCAACTTGCAACTTGCAGCAAGCCACGAATGCAGATGCTGCTGCTGTTGTTGTTGTTGTTGTTGTTGTTGCTGATGTTGTTGCTGATGCAAATGCAGCACGTACCTTAGTTTTTAGCTGGAGCTAGAGAGGGAGAAAGCGTCGGAAGTGAGACTTAAAAAGTTGATATGTCCAGTTCTTTGATATGTTTAGCTGCAGATGTTGATAAGTTGAGAGAGGGAGAGAGGCAGAGAGAGAAAAGCATAGAGAGGAAGAATGGGAGAAAAATATACACAAAATAGGAGAAAAAAAGAGAGTAGGGAAAGTAACTTGAGAGATGACGCATTCATGAGAGGGACAGTTAAAAAGCGAAAGAATGGAATGGGATGAAGAGAAGATACATAAAAAATAGGAGAAAAGAGGTAGAGAGCGACAGAGAGAAAGGCATTTATGAAATAGAATTAAGATAGGGAGAAGTGGGGGATGATCAAGATAGAGAGAGAGAGAGAAAGAAGGACAATCTAGAGAGAGAGAAAGAAAAAGACAATTCAAAGACAAAGAGAGCAAGCAAGAAAGTAAGGAAAGAAATCTGAGAGACATAGAGAGAGGGAAAGGAGACATTAAAAATATAGAAAAGACTTACAAAGACACAAAAAGAGAGAGAGAGGCAGAGAAAAAGAAACAGAGCGAGAGAGCTGATGAAGAGACGTTTTAAGGTAGACAGAATACACCAAACTGAGGCTTATCAATTTACCTGTTGCTAACGAATTGGACCTGATGTGCTTCAAACAGCAGCCACAAACCTCAAATCGAGTGCACTTAAATAACCCGATTAGAGAACGTATCAAACCCTTTCTTTTCCTAATTGTTGTTGCCTTAGTGGAAATTGGACTAATGACCAAATCGAGTGCAATCAGGATACAAAAATGAAAGACAAGCAATAATAAACAGAGAGTCTGAGAGAGCGAGAGATAAGGAGCAGTTCAGATAGATAGATAGATTGATAGGAAATTGTAATTGCATAGAGCCAAAGACGCAGAGATACACAGACGCACACGTCTCTGTTCAGCTGATGGCTCTTGTTGCAATTAAAATGCAATTAGAACGAAAGCAAGTGAGGAAAAACAGCAACGGTTGGGGGAAAATAAAGTTAAGCCACAAGCGAGGGCGTGGCTGGCTAGCAGCAAAGGCTGCAAAGGGCTAACGCTTAATAACTCAATGTGCAACGGCACCTGCCGCAGCAGAGCAGTGCAGCAGTGCAGCTTGAGCTTGGGTTTTGGGCAACATTATTTGGTTCACGCGTCGATATTTTAGTAGTTTTCCCATGAAAGCAACGCCAGACAGGCGTCTGCCATAAATGAAGATGTTGCTGCACAGTCGATGCCCCGCAGTGGTGCCGCCCAATCCCGCACTCAGCGTCCCTGTGCGAGCATTTGGATTTGCTGCTTTGCCCATATCTGTCTGTCTATCTGTCAGCCTCTGCCTTTTTGGGGTCTGTGCTCTGGCTAACTGTCGCCTTATGAAATATGAAACGTTGCTGACATGTTGCCACATAACTACAGACCAGCTGGCCCGCCCGCCCGACCGACCGACCGACCGCCCGACTGGCCCCGATCCCCCACTCTGAGGCTGCTCTGTCTGTGCTCAATTTCGACAAATTGATTTCACACACATTTTTACTGAGCCAACACAGCCAGAAACAATGATACAAACAGCAGCAGCAGTTGCTGATACGAATGTTGCTGACGTGCATGTTGCTGCTGTGACTATTGCTGCTGGCGTTTGTGTCTTTATAACATTTAATATGCATAAACAAAACCAGCACAGCGAAAATGACTGGAGCTGGGGGTCTGCATTATTATGAAATATTCCAAGTCCTGCCTTTGTCATAATTTTGTGTCGACTGTCTGCCATCGCCCCCCAATACGCTCACACTCGCTCGCTCTCTCTCTCTCTCTCTCTCTCTCTCTCTTTCACCCTTGATATATTATTGCATATAAATATTGTTAATTTGAGCAAAAAGAGTGAAAGACGAGGCAGAGCAACTTCAGCTTTTGGTTGGCAGCTCGTTGATCGATGTGGCAAATGTTTCATTTGAGCACATTCTGGAGGCGAGAAGCGGCCCGAGCGTGCTAATGTCTATGGTGCTCTGTGGGGGCTATTGGAGATTAGAGACAAAGAAATTTTCGATGATATATGAGGCTGGCTCAAGTCCTCTGTGACTTGCCTTGAACAAAAAATTAGCAACGCATAAGCGAATCGAGTTAATTGCATGCAGGAGCAGTAAATGGACTGAGCGTTGATTAATCGATTATTGTTATCGATCGATGTTTATACATTGCTTGTGATTTAGTGATATTCATACATGTCTAAGTGTCGACAAGAATAAATTCCACACAGGAGCAGTAAATGGACCAAGCATTGGCGAATCAATTATTGTTATCGATATTTTATCTTCATTTTGTTTGTCCATAGGTATTAAAAATTAGTTAACTATGTCATAAATCTTAAATTGATAATCGATTATTGTTATAGATTAATATGTCGTAGCTTTTTTTCCATAATCTTATATACTGAATTGTTTTCGAAAATGCCTAAATTTAGTTATCGATGGATGTTATAGAAAATGTATATCAATGTCAAAGTTGTTAAGTTGCAAACATAAATTCGTCTTTGGTTTTAAATTGTTTAGCAAGAAGTACAGCCCGGCTAAGTACTTATGAAATTAAATCGTTTGCTCATATCGATAAGCGATATACAAAAGCATTCACTTGCTGTAAGCAATGAGAACTTAGCCTCATCATGTAATCGGATTACATTTTGTGACCAATTTTCGTCGATTTGCAACTGGGATTACTTGAACTTTGTTTTTATTTTAAATCAGAGTTCGATGTGGAGCGGGAGCAGGAAATAAAATTGTATGGCACAGTGGGACAAAAGCAGAACAAAGCTAGTCTTTTTTTATTTCTACAGCTTTTGACAAGTTTGTCTTAGTGGCGCACTCGAGTGCGCATTTTGAAATGGAATGCAGCCAAGCAATAATACTGGAGTACTCCACTCGGACAATAAAGTAGAGTCCCCGCCTCAGCTCGGACTACGCCCCTGTCAATCGCATGTGCAATCAAAGTCGAAAACGTTTTCATCGTCGGTTTTAATAACTTTTTCCCATGCTAAGGCGTTCTGTTTGCACAGGGCCTGGGCCCACAAGCGGGCGTGGCCATATCTGTTGCTGGACCAAGTTTTCGCAATTGATTTCGATTACGATTTCTTTTTATTGTTGCTGTTGTTTTGGGGGCTATTATTTGCTGTTGTCCCATTGCGTTTTTCCAGTTTGTTTATTTTTTTGGTTCTTTTTATTTTCGCAATCCTTTTGAATGCCGCGTGGATCTCTTTTGTTATTTCAATTTGTTTACTTTTGGTTTTGGGCTTTGTTTTGATTTGATTTTGAATTTTGAATTCGAATTTGAATTTCAATTCGCATTTGAGTATGTTTTCTTTTCTTTTGTTGCTGAGTTCGCATAATGAAATTTACTTAGCCGAGTGTGCTGGTGTGTGTGTGTGGTGTGTGTGTGAGTGTGTGTGTGTGTGTTTATAAATCAATTTGACTAATGTGATTGATTGGCTTTGCACTTTGTTGCAGTCAGTTAAACAGCAACACTCACATCCTGCTAGCCCCCGCAACTACAACCTCTCTCCTTGTCAATCTCCCTATCGTGTGCTCATTTTCATTTGCCTGCCAATCGCGGTCTGCTTGCCACAGTCAATAAACAATAACTTGACATAATGAAATGTTTCAAATGTTGCATTCAAAATGAATTGAAAATAATTATAAATTATTAATTTAAATGAAATTAATAAAAAAGTATTAAATATTAATTTAAATAAAATTAATACATGTAAATTATTAATTTTAATAAAATTAATAAATAAATAGAAATAGTTGTATTTCGAGATATATATTAAAAATCTAGGTGGCCGTGGTCTAGAACGACCGACAACAACAGCTGAGTCTAGTCTTTTAAGGACTCCAGTATATCTATCTATCGGTCTAGGCACACACATACACACACGCACTTCAAGTTATCGATAATCCATATCTCATATCATAAAGCATTTAGAAAATTGTGTTTTGACGCCAGTTGAATACGTTCAGTAAATATCCGAATTACGCAAAATATTCACAGTATTTTGAAGTCATATCTCTTGGTCGTGCACACCCCGCTGGAGCAGTCTCTAGTTACGCTCAGCATATGTATGCATGATTTTTGCCACAAATGCAGTTGCAGACTCAGACGAAATCTGACAGCCATCAAATATGCAAATTGGTTTAGTTTATGACAAAGTTAAGTGCTGCTAAAATGGCAGTAAAACATCTGCCAGACTACTAGTTACCCTATATGACTGCTTACTTATAGGAATAGCATTAACAATAAATAAAATATTCATATATAGAGTAAGCCTAGGGCAATCGTCCATTGGAATTTCGTTTCCATTTTTTTGTCGGGCTTTCGCATTTGTTTTATATGCGCTGAAATCGCTTTTGCTGGCAATTATAAAAACAACACACATAAATACTCATACTCACACACTCACACACGACACACTTGCAACGCACTAAAATCCATTTGCCACGCCCCGTTCAACGCCCCTGCAGTTAGTGAACGCTCTGGCCTTAACTCCATGTAGATATCGCTCCACCGCATCCTCGCATCGTTTGTTGGGCAATTTTTGTAAATTCGTTGAATGTCGAGTTGTTACCACGCCCCCAACACGCCCCTGCTCTATTAACGGCCAGTCCGCCTAAGCTTTTGGTTAAAAAAAAAAAAAAAACAGCTAACTGCGCTAGACTCTTCTTCTTCCTTTTGTCTCTTGCGTTTTCACATGAATTGGCGATTTTTGCCAGCTACGAAAAAAGCCAAAATCAGGTCAGAACGGCTGGCACTGACTGCATTATACTCGTCAATCCACAATGCCCAGCTGCATCTATGGAGTAGCTGCAATGCACTTTGCCACACGGCCGCAAGCAGCTCTTATCCATATGAATTTCAATTAAGTGCTTGCCCGCCGCAAAGCCAATATACCCGCCTGCTGCCATGCTGCGGGCGTATCAAAACACTGTATCAAGAATAATGTTTCAGTTAAAATGCAGCTCGCCTCCCCGAGGTTTGCCTCCTGGGTGCACAGATATCGCTTGGTTGCTCGCTCTCGGACATTTCGCACAGCCAATATGAGTTATGGTCTCTGCTTGTGCGGCTCATGTTGTCGCTGTTGTTGCTGTTGTTGCTAAAACACAGCAGTTACTTAGACTCAATGCCCGGACAGCTAGCCCGAACGAATCTTTAAAAGTAATGAAAGCATGTTTCAACTTTGATACGAATTTCGTTGCCGTTTGGTATTCTACCGAAATTTCATTGATTTTATTTGAAACAGACATGGAGTTTTACCAAGGGCTCTGTTGGCATAGGCTAAGTAAGCAATCATTGCGTGGCATTCAATGACTCAGTTCTGATTTAGCAATCTGTTAGTCAGCTATAATGCATATATAAGCAGCTGCCAGTGCTTCAATCAAACAGCTGTGAGCTAAATACTCCAAAGAGCTAAACAGATTTTGCAATCAGTCATTCAGCTCAATCAATCAATCAATTGTCATTAAAAAAAAATCTGTTAGTTAGCAAAGACTCTGGTATTCAATCAAGCAAACAAGCAGCAGATTGATTCAATCAATCCAAGCGATATAATCAGTTCAATCAGTCAATCAAAGGCCGGTTGGCAATGCAATTAGACAATCAATCAAATTGACTAAAACATATGCATTCATTTAGATTTCAGACATGGCTAAACGCTTAGCCAATCAATGAGAGCGAATCAAAGTCTTGCAGCAGGTTTCGTCGCCTATCAAACATGATTCAATTAACTCGATGAAATAGATTGAGGAAGATGATTTACGGGATAGGTTGTTGCCTCCGGAACGGTTCAACGGCGAACCACTTGTGCATTAGCCATGGCATAAACAAGCCAATAAATAAAGAGCCAAAACAACAACAGATTGACCCAGAAATCTGAGCAGCTGCCCGAAGCCAAAAGCATTTACCAGCCAACCATAATTTATGATATACATATATATAGTATTTATAGTATATATCTAAATATATATGTATGTGGCATCTGTTTAGATACTTTTGGGCTACTTGATGTGTGTGCGTTGCTTTATTTTGTCGCTTTTTTGGCGACATATTTCGTGCGGTGGCGCGTCTTATTTATAGAGTTTCGCTTTAGCCGATGCCGATATGAACAATTTTGTTTATGAAAAATCAATTCCAGACCGAAGATCCACTTTGAAGTGGGCAAGTTGGCCAAAAGCACAAATCGCAACGCAACGAGTTGGCAGCCCCCATTTCTAGCAAATCATGTTTGGTCTCCATAAACAAAGCCATAAAAAATATTATTATTGTTGTTGCTGCTGTTGCTGCTGTTGCTTCTGTTGCTGCTGCAGCAGGCGCCACAGAATTATGTATGTGGGGCCTGCCACCAGTCCACGTTTAGCCCTTTGTGGCATGTTCTGCCTGCTCTCTCCCGTCCCCCACCTTCTCCCTATCCAAAAACGCCTGCGGCTATGCGTTGGATTCATTTTTATTTATAGCCACCCGACCCGGTCGCTCTGTCGGCCTGTCGGTCGGGAGGAGGCCCCAAATTTCAGCTCCAGCTTTAGCTTCGGTTTTAGTTTTAGTTTTAGGCTAATTGAATTTCGTTTGCTGTCGATAAACAAAGAACAGCTAAGCAATTTGCTGTTCGCTTTTCCAAATTGTGAATGCTTGTTTATAATAAGAGAAAGTCTGCTGCGATGATCCATCAATCAATCACAATATGTATATATTCACCTATCCATACATAGCTGTCTGCCTCGTTATCTAACTGACCAGCAACTAACTGTCTACAAGTTTATCTTTATCTTCATTATCTCCCAATATATGTGTCGTCTTATCTATCAATAATAAATTTATTAGTTGACAATTACATCGTATTTATCTATCTATCTATAGATAGATATCTAGTTATCTATTCATCCATAATTTTCTCTCTCTGCATATTCAGCCACTTGGCTATTCATCTATATATATTTGCATTATCTAATTATCTAATCAATCTTTTATAAAACAATTATCGCACCATTCATCTACCTGTAGATTTGGCTATCCTAATATCCATTATCTACATATTTTGCTGCCTTTATATTCATATTCGTTCTACGTTCTATCTGACTGAACAATTTAATTTTTTATTGAATATTTTATTATCTATCTACCTATGTGTGTCTATAAATATTTATCTATCTATTAGATATTAGATTTACTTAAGTTCCTTTTTTATCATATACTCTCATATTTATTATTTATTTATCTTCCAATCGACTTTCTAAAGGTCTATTATCTGTCCCGCGCCTATCTCTCTTTCTGTCTACATGATTATCTAAGATATGATATATATTTGTTAATCTATGGGCTTTTGTATAATTTAGCTTTTATCTAAATTATTAATTCATTATCTGAATTGATTTATTCATTACCTTTGCAAGCATCTCTCATACGTTTGCCCATCTATATATCCAGTATCTATATCTATCGATTCATATATCTTTCTCTATATATTAATCTTTAAGGTTTTCGCTTATACTTTAAGTCATTATCTATATATCTATCTCTTTTCATTCACCTATCTATCTGCCTATCTTAGCTATTTGTCTATGCTTAAGTCTTTCGATACCTCCAATATCTAATTATTTATTCATTAAGATCTGGATACACGATAGATCAATATTCAATATTCAAATATCATCTGTCGATAACATTTATCGATTGACTTGAGCATTATAAAACACTTCTCACTTCCCAGTCATTTGTTGCATTTGCCAACTGCATTTCCACTTCGTTTCTAATTTCTTGCCATCGCTTGAATTTGTTTGTTTTGGCCTTTGAACTGATTGAGACATGAGTATTATGAGTGTTTCGAGTGCGAGCACGCATTATTCCGCACTCAATGTCAATGCAGCTGTTTCCCGTGACAGCAACAGGCCAATCAACAACAAACACAATAGCAACTGTTGCACATAAAACAGAAATAGCTACAATGGCTGCTGAGCCTAGACACACACACACACACACACACACACCGCACATACACATGCACACTCTTTACTCACACACGTGTCAAAATATATAGCTGCAGTTTTGGTTGTTCACACCTAACAACAACGACAACGACAACAACAACAACGACAACGACATCACAAGCAGCAACAACTTGAGCGCACATTTTTTGACAAATAATTTGACAACTTGATGCCAAAAAGAAGCAAATGCTTCCATGGCTCACGCTCTGCTCCCATGCCCGTCCCCATCCCCTGCTTCTATAGGCAGTCCTGAGCTGAGCCCTGGCAGTCGCTTTTCCATGTTGTTTTTCCTCTATATGGAAATTTATGCGTGTTTTAGTTTTTGCTCGATGTTGGAAGTGTTTTCAAGTGCCTGTCTCAACTGTCTGGCTTACAATTTATGACATGCAATTAGTGTGCGTGTTGGTGTGTGTGCGTGCGCTAGTGTGTGTATCCCTGTGTGGGTGTGTGCCACATTGCATTGTCACCTCTAATGACTTGGCGGCATATGACAGAGCATAAACAGGCCATTAAAATGCTCGCTCGACTACCAAACGAAAATATTTCACGTGTCGATTTCACAATTTATGATTTGCCATCGACATTGAAGATGTTCCGCGTCCCGCGTCGAGTGATTTGTGTGTAGTGCAGCCCTGTTGATGGGGGCTATTAACATGCGACACTTACCTAAAGGAAGAAAGAAAGAGAGAGAGAAAGTCGTAACATTAGCTTAAAATTAGATTTATACGAAACATTCGCTTAAACTAATTGGGAATTATTGCGATCAAAACGAATGCAATAAGACTTATCAAGAAATTATGTTTACAATTTACAATTTATGCAAATGTAAAAATAACTCGTATAGAAAGCAAAAACTATAGAACCCAAGTTCAAAGTTATTCATAAGTTTTAATTGATCCCATTATCCAGAAGCAATCTCTACTTTGAACTATTTTATAGTATAAAAGTAAATTCGTAGGATATAAAAAAACATAAGATATAAATTAATCTTTTATATACATTAACGAACAAAAGATGAGATACAAATGTATCTATTAGTCTAGGCAAGCAATCTATGAGGAACAAATGTATTTTCTTGCATATGCCGGATACACCTCATATCTTATTTGTGAGTCTGATCTCTGAGGCTGTCATCAGGAACTATTATTTTGCCCAATCCACAATAATTATTTAGCAGATACAATTGTAATTAGATACAATATTACAGCTTTAGCTACAGCTCCTCTAGACTTCCTCCAGAGCTTCTTTCTTTAGAGCAATTATTATTGGTTGCTAGAGATTTTATCTGGAGCTAAGACCATTTGAGAATGGATGCGCATTACGTGCTAGGGTCCTCATTAAATATGCACTCAAATCTATTTAGAGCATCAGCTAAAGGCCTATAGCAATGGCACGTGCCGTCGCATCAATTGAGTTGTCATAATCTATTTACACTCGCATACAAATCTATCTTTTAATCTTGGCTAGGCCACAGCAGTGGCAGCTTCTTAAGCCAGCCAAAAATTGAATTGTAAACAACAATTAAGGAACTTCAAATCCCACTGATGACAAAAATGTACAACAAATGCGCTTAATGGACTCAAGAGCGCATTAGTTTTAGGATTTCCGTTGGGCAACCAAACAACCACCGAAACCCACACACACACACACACACACACGCACAACCCCCAGAATTGGTTTTAGAGATTAATGCTAATTGAAATGCATGAGGCCTAGGCAATGTCTGCTTTTTTTTTTTTTTTTTTTTGGCTGTCCCAAATTGAGTTGCGTTGTCTTTTTTGTTTCGGGCAAACTTGAGCTCAAATGAAGTGTTAAGAGGTTGCCAGCCAAATGGTCTTACATAAATCACATTTGCAATTTGGCAAAGTGCATGCCAAAGCGGGAGAAGCAAAAAAGATACAAAGACGCAATGACAACATTTAAGATACATTGAGTAACCCCAGGCCAGAAACAGAAACAGTCGCAGTTATAAAATACGAGCTGAGGCCAACCCTCGGATTTCTTAACTTGTCAGAGCAAAACTGATTTATGCCGCTGCAAAAATCAAATTATTATTTAAGTTTTTCCTATTTGCTGCGCATATACCCTGTAACTATTGGCAATATAACAAATGCTGATTTGAGTGTAAATACGACCTATAGTAACTTAAGATCACTAAGAGTAAAAGCTCACTTATTTGGCATGAGAATGTGAGTCACATGCTTATTCGAATCCCAAACTTTCTTAAATCAAGTGAATAGTAAATATCAGTTTAAGAATAATGATTCAGGCTAAAGTCTACAAATCTGAAATCTTGAATTTACAAACGATAGTCCAATTGCGAACTATCTCAATACAGGGTATTTGCTAGTCAGAGCCATGCTTTTCATCTTCACCCTCACCCTTAACAGTTGCTTTGCAGCCCGGCGACAAGCGATAATATTGTTTCGACTTCCGCCTAGGCGTAGCGACATTAAAACTATGCCAAGAGACCGGCTCCGTCCCCAACCTCGAGCCTGAACCCAAACGAGAATCGGAATTGAGAATCAGTAACCGAAACGTTCCACAGCGGGTGCTCATTTCTTGATATTTTTTGGCTATAAATTCGCTGTATGCTTTTGACTTTGGGCCGCATGGGCTGGGTTTGGCCCCAACCCCAGCTCGAGCCCCAGCTCCAGATTTGTGGCACATCCCTCCATTTAGCAAAAACGTTTCACTCGCTTTAATTGACATATTATGTAAACAGGATAGTTGACATTTCGTTTGCCGTGAGAGGCCTTCAGCCGAGCGACTGGGCGCTGGGAAAGCGTACAGCTGTATTGACACAGCCGTTAAGCTAAAGTGCTTGGGCTCGGTCTGCCGTTCGGTAAGGATTCGCTTTCGCTTTCACACTCTCTCGCCCTCCTGTACTCTCTGATAGCCCTCTGACAGTTGTAATTGGAAAAATATGTTGCCCAAATAGTTATATATTCCATTTGGGGTTTTTTTCTTCTTCGATATTGATCAGCATTTCATGCCACACACAAATATTTTTGGAATTTTTATCCCTTGCGCCTAATTAAGTTTCGGTTTTTTTCGCCTCCGTATTACAAATTTTTCTATTTAATTTGTTGTACGCCAGATCAAAAGCTGCTGATAACATGCAGCTGGCAGCTGACATCTGCTTTGTTCTTTTTCTGCCTTTTGATACATTGCATTCCGATATGCTTTGATAAATCAAACTTACAAATTCAAATGAGTTCTTGGAATATTCTCAATGGTATTGCAGCTGTTTAAGCTAGGATTACAATATTGCAACTTGTATGGCCATCAAGACGACAGACGCTTAGCTAGAGTCAATTTACAACTGTTGATGCGAGATGTAACAAGAAACTGAAACTAGTTTGCTAAAATAGCAGACAGACTGTCAGAGTGACTTGGCTATGATTCCTCATATATTGATACTCATCAGGTAAAGACAGGCTACTCAGTATGGGCCATAGGATATGATATTGCAGTCAAACATAAGAGTATTCAGATATCATCTTTGATGGAAGGACAAAGCAAGCACACAGCCTTGGGCCTTGGCATTGCTTCAAGTGCCTGAAGGCTAAGATCATTTACCGAGTCAAGTTTCGATACTACTAGTTCTGAATGCTATCGGTAACTCAATGATAATAGTAATAGTCACTTACGTTTATTTATTCTACATAATCAATATCCTTATATCATAACTCATTTTCCACTTTCTACACAGAAATCTAGAAATTATTTTATTTTTAATGAAAAGCTTTCGAGAAATGGCTTAGGAATTCATGCCTCAAATATTGTTGTTTCTGTAAGCAAAGCAAATTGATTTTAAAGACGCCACAAAAATAAGCAGAAATCGTTTTGAAGTTTTCCCATTCAGCTGGAACGCCCTCGCAAGCAAACAGCTCGAGATGCGACAAAATGAGATGAGATGAGGTGCTTAAAATAGCAACAATTCGATCTCGAATGAGATGATATGATATGCGAGGGGTAACTGCTAGTTGACACCTTTCACTATTTAGTGGCCATGGCAATGGCAAAGCTATTTTTAAGCATCTTCAAGATTTTCCAAGTGTTCGTAATTGTCGCATGCCATGTTACGTGTGTGCGTGTGCGTGTGTGTGTGTGTCCGTGAGATACATTTGTGTTGTGTGCGTGTGTCTCTGTTGGATTGCCTCATTATTTGTTGATGCGCATTGTCTACTAAACGCCGTCTGGGGAGCACTCGTGCAACCGTTCGCTATTTCGTATTTCTATTTCTATATGGGAATTACATACATATACATATATCTCCCTACCCCTCCCCCTCTCTGGCTCACTAAATAGAAGCCGACCCTCGGGCTGGCTGCATAAGCGAGTCGAAAATGCAAGAGCCACTGACTTGACTTAAGTGCTTTGCCACTGTGGGCTGCATGCAGCATCCCAAAACAGTTGCCACAATATATCAAAAAGCGAGTTCCCAGTTTCGACTGTGGGAAATTATTTTAATTAGTTAAACATAAAAGAGCGAGAGAGATATGGGAATGAATGGGCTTATAATAAGTCACAAGAAACCATGCAAAGAACTCTGGCTTAGACAGCTTCATGATTTAGCTAAAAGAAATAAAAGACTCTTCACTGCCATGTGGCACTGTCTGCGAGTCGAGCCTGACAAAGATTCATCTCAATGGAATTTAATAATAAAGACTGTGGAAAGAAAACTGAATTGAAACCTGTTTAGTTTCAAGTGCCAGCTAGTTATCCATTTGAATAATATGATGAAGCGGTAGAACAGTATAACAAAATTATGACACTTAAAGAGTATAACAGTGTTAATTGCGAAGCGACAAAATACTGTAAGACTCTAACAGAACAGTATAACAGTAGTATCATAACAGCAAAGATTAGTAGTATGACAGCATAATAGTATTACTGTTCAGTAGCAAATATAACAGTATGACAGTGCAACTTGGTGACTGCGGATGAGTATAGAACATTAGAGCACTATAGTTGCATATTAATATAACTGTATTACATTAGTGCAATATAACAGTTGAATAATATTGAGGATTTAAGCTATAAGATAATACTCTAATATTATAGCAATCAAAGTGTATGATAGTTTAGAAATATAAAAATATAAAAGAAAAGTCCTTTGCTATATGCACCTTTGCTATATGCACCGGTATAACAGTATAACACTTTTATAGCAAAACAACATACAAACTACGCCTATTTGCCTAAGTCTGACTTTAACTGATTTACAAGCATCAATACATGTTCCAGGAAGAGTCAACTCCCATTCGCCCAGCGTAGCCTTTGGGGGCTTAAGCCTTAAGCACTTGTTCTCACTGGAAATATTACATATGCATGCATAATAAAATATTTAAACAGTTGTCAATGATAATCAACTTGAACTTCCTGTGCGTGGCATTACGCTTCATCGGTCTTTGAGGTGTAATGAATACCCTGTACTCAAGCAGCAACCCCTTTGAGGTTGGCTTAACAGTGGAAAGTGGAATATATTTGGATAGCAATGCAGTTTTAAATAGCGATACCGAAGAGCGGCACATTTCCCTGTCAATAAGCTTAGGGTATCGGTCAGCCGTGCAGCACTTTGAACTTGAGCCTATTTAGTCATTAGTCGACTGCGTCAGGTTTCGCTTGATGAACGAAAAAACACACACAGAAATTTGTACGCTTCGCTGGACGAACAGAGGCTCCGGGGTGGAGCCAAACACCTGTTGCCATCGAGGGCGCAGGGTTTTATGATAGGGGCTAGGAAGGTAGTCGCTTCATGTGCCGCTTCGTTAGCTCCATTAAGCGGCAAAATTGAATTAAAAAAAAAAAAAAAAACAAAAAGCTGCAGAAGAAAAACAACTACATTTATGATTCATTGAGTGCAAAATGTCGCCAGCAGTCGTACGACTTCCGCAGGGCCAAAATATCTGTTTTGTGTGTTTTTTTTTTTTAGGATTTTTTCATTCTTTATTATATTATTATTTTAGTAGCTGCTTTTTACGCCGGTGTTGACAAATTGCCAGCTGGCTTCAAAGATGTAAGAAATCAGAAAAAAAGAAAACATACGCACAACAAGCCCAAGGGAAGTCGTTTCAGCATCATTAGGCAAGCGGCATCGACGAGCAAGCAAAAGAGAGAAGCAAGATAAGCGAGAGCAAGTAGTTTTTCGACAGAGCTATAAAGTTGCTCAGGTTTTTATGCCACAAAGAGAGAAACTTGGAAGTCAAGCCGAGTTCAAACTTATGGAAAGAGTCAATAGATTGCAAAGTGGAAAGAGAGAATCTTGAAAATTAAACGAAGTTCAGAGCGATAAAAAAGAGAATGGGACTGAGAGAGAATGGAAAGAATCTGGAAGCAAAGCGAACGCTTAGAGAGGAAATCGGCAGAGGAAGCGGAGAGAGAAACTCAACTCTGAGAGAGGAAGCTGTCTAAAAAGTCTGTCTTTATTTTCTAGAAGAACTCAATGACAGAAAGGAAGCAAAAGTAAAATATTGTTGGATAGGAAGTTAATATATGTTGAGTAAGAAAGCGGAAGAGGCTATTAAATTATTGTGAAAAATGTTTCCACAGAAATGCTAACTAATTAAAGTTGTTAATTGTGTAAAGCTAACAGAGTCGAGAGTTCATTAAGGCCCATTGATAATGATCTTTGGCGAGAAAGCGGCCAAGACTTGAGGAGCAGCCTGGCCAATTTAAAAGTTAATTGAATAACAATCGACCTCAAATTGAGAGCAGGAAAAGTGGAGCGCACACGGCAGCCCAAGGCGGTCTCAAGGGGGCCATCGAGGCAGGACTTAACGATGCTTTAGCAGGAATTCTTTTTGGTATATGATAAACTGAGTACGGGACGGGGTCCAAATAGCGGGCATAATTTATAAAGGCATGTATCGTTGCCGTGCTAGCCATACTTTGGTGCCGGCACTTACTAATTTTTGAGCCAGCGACGAGGGGAGGTTAGGGAGGGAGGAACACGCTCCTGCATAGTTTTATCCAAGAATGAATAATTAATAAATCAAAAAATTAATGAGGCCGCAACACGCGCAACGTCGCGTCGTCGAGGCGAATGTTGCAACACGCATTTTGCTTCCAGCACACACACACACACACACACACACACACGCACAGGCACGCGACGACGTCATCAAATTTTCCGCCTATTTGTTTGCAACAAACAAAATTAAAACAATCATAAAAATAAAAATAACTAGCCATGTGCCATGTGGCACTCTGCTTGGCCTGCGCCTTCGTCCTCATGCCGAATGCCGAATGCCAAAAACCAATGCTGACGCTACCCCCGCCTGTTGGCTCTGGTCTCAATATTAGATAGAAAGCCGAAGGCCGTTAAAGCGGCACGCGTCACAAATCAAATGTCAACCAGAAGAAAGAGAGAGAGAGAGAGTGAGCGAGATAGAGAGATGAGCATAGTCAGTCATTTGCCAGGGTTCGTTGCTCCTTTGTGTTGCATACTCTGCGCACTTTTGCCAATTTATGAAAAGACCCTCGCCCTGCCTCGACCCTCTTTAATTGCTGTTTGGCACAACAACATTGTTCAACCATTTTATTAGCTGTTGTGCCAAATTTGGCAATTCTCTCGCTCGCTCCCTCCCTCTGTCTGTTTGTGCGAGTAGATCGAATCGCTGGACATTTATTGCCCGGCTTATGTCAGGCCTTGACTTGGCTTAACTGCAGTCGAGTTTTAATCTTTGAATACGAATAGCAAGAATAATTTTCTTTTCATGACGCGAGAAAGAGATTCGAATTTCCCAAGCTGAGCTGCAATACCATCTAAAAACTTAAAACATATCTCCTCTTGATTTACTTAAATTTTATGAACGACTAAAATATATGATCTGTTCTCTCATGGCTCATATATCATATAATAATAATATAATTACCACACTCAATATTCACTTTTTTCAGCCCGAAACCCATTCTAAAAGGGAAGGAGCCATAGACGCCTTCAACCCATCTGAGTCTACCTAGCCTAACCCTGCTGCTTCCAACAGTGAGTAAACACATGGAATGCTGAAATCCAACAGCTGCGCCTCAGTCCATTATCAGTTTCTGTTCCGCTCTCGACCGCTTGCCTAATAGACTTCATTCTCATTAAGAGTAATCCATAAAGTCTCGTTTTTTTTCACAAAAAACTAATTGCTGTCCGGGAAGCATATGAAAAGGCGAAAAATATGAACGGACTGAGCAAGTTCAGCTGTACTCAGCTGCGCTGAATTCTATGGATTCGTTGAATTTGCAAGTTTCGCCGACGCATTGTTTTTGGCTCAAGGACTTTTGGTCCTTTTTGGCTGACGCCATGAATCGGGTTTTGTTTCAAATTGCGTTGAGCGCAAAATTTGTCTAGTCAAAGGCGCCTTTGAGCCGACAGCGTAAGCCAACCATAAACGTAATTCACTAAGATGTCCACAGACAAAAAACTGAATCACTAAAATTTAATCATCTGAAATTATTTTATAAAAAAAAGGCGACACAGAGAGCGAGAGAGAGAGAGAGAAATCCAAAAATCACATAAACGACAAAGAAACTCAGAGACTCAGAGCTGGTGAATTGTCAACTCGATTCGCTGGAAACTCCGAAAAAGGTATATCAAAAAGTTTTGCGGCACTCAAACCCAGCGTAAGCTGAAACCAAGAGATAAAACCATAAGTTAGCAGCATAACATATAGTCAGTCTATCTCGCTCTCAGTCTCTGCCTCTCTTTTTCGCCCCGTCTGACAGCTCAGCCATCCAATGTGAACGAACATTTACTCTTGCCAGACACATGTTTGTATATACAGGCAAGGGGCAACGAGGCGTTGGGGCCGGGGCAGGGATTTTGAAGATGCATCACATTTAGCTGCAGGTAATATGTAAGCTGCATCATTAATCTTGCAACCAGCATCTGAGCAACTGAGCCACAAGAGCTCCCAACCACATCAAGACCCAAGCTGAAGCTCATGTCCGATGCGTCCGTTGAGTCAGCCCTGGCGGAGGCGTCTGCATTCCTGGATTATTAATGGGCTAAGCTAATTATTGACAATGCTGATGTCTGACAACCAGCTCTCTCCCCAATCCCTCACTCTCTCTACCCCCCCTCCCCCCATTACACTCTCGCCGCCCTTAGACCGAAAAAAAGTTGACCGAAAGTCCGAACAACAATAACAATCAATTTAAAATTCTTTCCAATACATTTGCTGCTCAAATTATGCATGACAAATGCTTAAAAGTTCATGACTAAAATGCAAACAAAGAGCTCGGCTCTTTGCTGCGCCGTCCATGGGGTTGTGGGGCGAGGGGCGTGGGGCGAGGGGCGAGGAGGGTCGCTTGCTCGTTTAACAGGATTTCGATGGCGGATTGCGAGAAATTGCCATAAAATTATGAAAATGCAAGTTAAACTATGCGAGCGTAAGCCAGAGGCGCAGCCAAGAGGGTGGCGGCGGAGGGTCATGTTTTGCGTATGCTTGATGGGCGTTGATGAGCTGATCATGCAGACAGAGGCGTAGGTTAAATATATAATCCTCTCTGAGCAGCAAGACCCGAGGGCAGAGGCGTAGGTTGATAATGACACCAACACTCGACGCCGTCAAGAGCATGTGAGCAGCATTGGAGTTAAGGAAGAGGAAGAGGTGTGCAATCGTAACCCAACCAGAGACAGCTATAAAGGGGGACAGGATTGAGGCTGTGGCAGGCTAGCAAAAGGCATGGTCATGGGGCAGCGAGTCGGTTTATTTGGCTAAATGCTAAAATTGGCAAAACGCCTGGCCAAAAGAGGCGGCGGGAGGGGACCAGGTAAATGGGGAGACCACAGTAAATCTGTGGATGCATTTTGTTGCTCTTCTTCTTTCCCTTTATTTGGTTGGTTGGCCCCTTGTCAGAGTTGATGAGCTGCAGCTGATTGTTTGCAGCTTAATGGTGGGAAAACTGCAGCAAAAAAAAAACGAGTAGAAGAAGAAGAAACAGGAATCGGATGAATATGAAGATGAAGCAGCAGCAGTCGCGGCAGCAGCAGCGTTTGGGGCGTGAGGTGGGCGTGGGAGCTAAGCAATTGGAGTGTGGGAAATGTAATGAGTGGGAACACTACCAGATGCTAAATGCCAGGCAAGTGAAAGCCAAAGAGCAAATAAACACAGACTGACCGGCTGGCAGATACCCTGTACAAGTTAACATTGAGCAGAGGATATTCGCAATTGAAGCGGCATAGTCTTGCTTTAGTACTTTTCACTGGGCATCTTAGAGATATAAATAACAGAATCTCAATATATCAGAGCAGCAGATACCCTGTAAAACTCAAAATTGAGCTGCAAGTGATTAAAGCTCAACGGCAAAAAACTTATATACATGTCATTCAAATATAAAAGATAAGCAAGCACGCTCTATTGAATATCAGGTTAGCATATACCCTGTAATTGTTGAAATTGATCAAAGAATGCGTAGATCAGAGTACGCGAAACTTAAAGCGAAAATGAGTAATAAAACGAATAAACATAGAAGTAACCTAATATCAGACTAGCTTGATACCCTGTAATTTTATATACATCAATGATACATAATAATGCTTGAGTAGTTCAAATATGTATTAAAGTATGGCAGACTAGCAGCTACCCTGAAATATGCTACAAAAAAAAAAAAAACATTCAAATTCATTTATCTTAAGCTCAAAGCAAAACTGCAAACTTAGACAGTTCTGATGTCGAATATGACTAAGGAAAACAGATCCTATAATAACCGAGGCCAGGCCCATGTGCTGGCCATTTTAAAAACAATTTAAATGGATGGAGTACAAATAGATAAGCAAAGAAAGATGAACAGACTGCAAGAGGATTAGGGTTATGCAAAGTTGAATACAATTAAAACCGACTACAGCTGCAAGGGAAATGTGAACAATTGGCGACAGAGATTGAAAGATTGCCAGAGACTGTTGGACTGCTGGACTGTCGGCCTGTTGGTCTGTTTGAGAACTCGACATATTCGTACGAAATGGAAAAACCAATGAAAACAATGGACTCTCTCACTGCCTCACTGCTCCGGCTGGTCACTCAACAATTGCCCAGACGGCATACGGAATTCAAAAATGTGAAATAGAAACGAATTGATTAAACGACTACAGTTCCGAAAAAAAATATAGCAAGGAAGAGTGAAAAGCAACAAAGAATGTGAGGGAGCAAGGGGAGGGGGCGCTGGGAACAGGACACATGAGACAAGACTTTAGCAGCCATGGGCACCCACAATTGACCTGTGCTGCATGCACTTTGCATTACCAATTACAAGCGAAGTCCCTGGCCACAGGCAACGGAACCGGGGGACCTGTGCCATGCAAATGGTAACTAAGACCATTGGCAACAAATGCGGAACGTCAACGACCACGACAATTGAGGTCGCAATCAGGGAAATGGGCATGGGTAAAAGGTAACTTGAAAATGAAATCGAACTAGCTAGCGCCCCGTTTCATTGTTATGCAATTGCAACATTGCGAAAGACGGCGGGAGCGAGAGAGAGAGAGAGAGAGTGAGAGAGAGAGGCAGGGTGCGAGTGGGGAGACAAGGCTGTGGAGTCAATTAAAAATGCAGTCAGTCGATGGGGCCGCACTGTAGTCCAGTCTAAACACCTGGATTACGGCCAAAGGCGTTGCTCGTATCATTGACCTTTTGGCACACGCCATTGCCTGCACTCACTCAGTCAGTCTCTCTCTCACTCTCTCTCTCTCTCTATCTCTCTCTCTCTCTGTGCAAGTAAGACATAATCCAATTAGCAATTAGTTGTGTATGCCAGTCGTCGTTACCTGAGCGCTTTAGTCCCTCTTTAGATGGTTCAATAGATAGGCTGGCTCGATCCACACAGCGCGCACAGGTAGCGGCCCTTTTCACAGGTCTTAGGTTTTAGGCACTGGCTAATGCATTACGCATGCCAATGCCGACTAAATAACTCAATTTAGTATGCCAGGGGCGCACTTGTAAGGCATGCAGCACGTCTGGCAGCATTTCCTGTTTCCATCAGCCTGCACTAGTCAACCTTTTTACCAATCAAATAATCAACAAATTCTATACAAAATATTATGAAGACACACATAGAGACAGAGAGGGGAAGATCGAGAACATTTTCAGGGTGTTAACAGTCAAAAAGTACACTTCAGTTGTCAGTCAGATTAGAAATTGTAAAAACTACAAAGTCTAGAACAAAAGATTATTTCTCGCTTTTTTCGACCGATTCAATTGTGCTAACCAATGGAACCAGAGACCTAAAACTAGATGTACAAAAAAAAAAAAAAAAATACACAGTAACACCAAAATCTATGCAAACTTAAATTATTTCGCGGTCTAACGATATTTGGCCAATTCAAATACAGATTTTTTGGGGTAAGTCTAGTTGATGTTGGAGTTTACAAAGTGACCAAAGATGAAGATACAAAGTCCTATGTGGAATTAGGCTTATATGCTACTGGGCAAGATATAATAGATCTATTTGTTCTAACTGGAAAATCGTCTATGTTTCTTACTAATATCATCTATCTTCTAACGATTATCTGATATCTTCTAACATTATTTGTCTTTCCTCAATCCTCCCATAATCCTCAATATTGTTTTAGACTATCTTCTATCTTGCATATCTTATAGATATAAGGAAGATAGATTCCTTACCTCATTGCCCAAGCTTCAATCTTGAATCTTTCTTCTAACCTTCATCTTATATATTATAACTTGAATCTTCCCTGCTTTTATCTGTAATCTTCAATCTTGTTTATGGCTTGATATATAGCCCATATAAGCATTACGCAAATTCAAGCATTTTTTCAAGATCATTTTCAGCATCTGCTGTTGGCTTAGACTTAGTATTGGCAAAGCACGAGAATTAGGTATCACAAGGCAATCTGACTGGATAAAGTTTCCATAAAGTTTCCACATCTTGACTGGCTGATGACGAGACAAAAACTGAGTGATAATGGATATATGATATCATACGATTCGTATGGTGGTTTATAATATCCCATATAACACATTGCGCATGACATTTACGATGTGCTACGTATTTTACAGTCGACTTAAGATCGCTTGTGCATGTGTGCTATATCATTTATGATAATTATTTTTACCCGGAGAGTACCTCTCTTTCTTTTTTATTATTTAAAATTCATTCATCATACTTAAAGAAGAAAAATGTAAAGAGAAGCAAGACAGACAGACAGACAGAGTCAGTCGAGCTGTGGGGCCGGGGCCCAACAATCCTTCATTTGTATTTTCAGTGCACAGTAATGTTTGTTGTTATTATTATTATTGTTGTTGTTAAGCTGGTTTTTGGGTTTAGCTACTTATTGTTTGTGTTGTAGCTTATTTTTTTATACATACATACAAATATATGTATTTTTTGTAATTCCTTCGGCATTATGCGGGTATTCATTTACAACGCTGCAATCCAAGCCACTGCCGCCGCTGCCGCTTCCCTCGCTCAGCCGCATTGCAACTGAGAAAAAGTTGTTTAATGGCATCCCAAGCAGCTCGCAGCGAAGCCAGAGTTTTGGGCTTTGCGCTTCTGTCGCTGCAGCCAAGACACTTGAAGCTGACACAAACATTGGCATAATTATGCTCAGCACAGCAGCATAGCAGCGCTCAGATGCAGCTCTGGCTGCAGCGAGCATGCTGTGTTTGCTGGAGAGCATGTAACAACAGGCAGAGCAAATCTTGGGGACTCCAAATAAAGATATAGATGCAGAGAAGATAACTCTGCTCTAGATCAGCATTCATAGTTAAATTAATTTAAATCAATCTATCTATCGTCCAACCCTTAAGCTGCCAGGCGATCATCCGATCGCTGTCTGACTCACGTCCCTAGTCCCTAGCTGCCTGTCTTCCGCAAAACAATTCAATTTCAAGTCAAGTTAAAAATTCTTCCAAAATCTTATTCAACAGCATATGATTAGGTCTCTGTCTCCCTTTATAGTTTTTCTCTCTCTCTCTCTCTCTACTTATTTTTCTCTCTCTCTCTCTACTTATTTTTCTCTCTCTCTCTCTCTATCTGTTTATTTTTCTATATCTTTTTTCCTCTCTGTCTCAATTTCACTCTACCATTTCCTTTCTGCCTCTCTCTATATTTCTCTTTCTACTTATTTCACCCTCTCACTCTCTCTCCTGGGCTTGAGGCTTAAAGCTTATCTCTCTCTCTCTTTGGCTTAAGGGTATTGCCCCGTCGAGTCTACCCCATCTGAGCACTTTTACTTGTCTTTTCCTTTCATTGTGTGTTTTTCACTTAATTCACTTCTTTTGTTGCTGACTTTTTCATTTGGCCGACTCGCGTCGAGTTTCCCATCATTTTGATACAGACTGCGATGCACTTGTAATTATGCCACATGGCATCGAGTGGGATATGTGTAAATGTATAATTTTCGTTGCACTTGAGCTTGAAAACGGTTAAAAGGGAACAAATGAGTTGCGCAACTCTTGGTTATGAATCGAAAGAGACTGGGCCAAGTTGAATTGTTTTGGCCGCCCGGCCCCCACCTTGGACATAGTTCATTGTTTATCCATATGCTTATCTAGTCTGTGCAGAGCTACTTAGTTGTAATTATCCAAGGTCCTCCCACGCTCACTCAAGTCGATGCTTATTCCAGCTTTTTGGGCGCCCCACACACACACACACACACACACACACAAAGGGTGGGGGAGCTGGAGCTTGGGCCTGGCGCGGTTTGGCCTTTTGCTCATTTGCAGTTAATTTATGGCTTGGCAGCTGGCTGAGCGAGGCATGGGCACGCGGGGCAACAATGGTTGCTAATTATGCGCAAGTTTTTGGATCAACTTCAACTAATTGTCTGTCGAAAAATAACGTAACGAAGCAGCGGCAACAGCAGCGGCAGCGGCAGCGGCAGCCAAAGGAAGCCCCCAAGTCAAGAGTGGGGTAAAAAGCCAAAGTTATGCTAATATAATACTCATGGCCAAGAAGACTTCCCAAGCCCATCTAGTTGTATGCGTTGCAGATTGCGCACATTATGCAGCTCATTATAATCATGATTAGATTGCGAGAATCACATCTAAGTTAATCATGAGCTCCCAGCGTGTAAGTCCAAGTAAAACTCTTTAAAGCCAAGCTGTTTATATCCGCTTTCGTGTTTTACGACATCATTTTCCCAGGACATAAACGCGGCGCAGACTGAAATGAATTCTAAGTGAGCATAAAGCTAAGTCTTTTATGTAGTTCAGCTACATTTTGAGTAGAGTTGAGCTTTTTTGTATAAATTAATTGTTTTTCAAGTGTGAGGCTTATGATTTTTTAATGAGCTTTAAAATGAGTTTAAAAAAATTGATACACTAATTTAGATACAAATTCATATAAATCAATCTAATGATTGAAAGAGTACTGAGAATCTTAAAGTAAGTTGAGCAAAAAAAAAAAAAAAAAACGGACTCTTTAAGTCAACAGACTCTTAGCTATTTAGCTTCAAGTGGTATAATCTAGTTCCCATATATATAATCTGGTTCACTTGGGCAAAAAAAAAATTTGTAAAATTGGCCATTTAAAATTTGAGCTTCTCATCATAGAACATATTAATGCGCTTTAGAGACTGAGAAATTATGCAGAGTAAATTGCCTGATCTTGGCCAGTTCTTTTTAAGACTTCTAGGCAAAGAGAGAATACGAAGTGAACGCAGCTAATATTAAGCATAAATTTGAGTAATTTACAAAAAATATAGAACAAGCTCTACAATCACTGGCGATGGTTTCACCAATTTATTTGGCTAATACTACTTTAAGCCACTTTATTGTTGCTTCAGAATTTCTCGTTGAGTTTCCATAAAAGCAAGTGCGCGGCCTGAAACCAAAGCGAAAACAAAAGCGAGCCACGAAAGAGACATAAAAAAATAAAAACATTAACAAAAGACGATTGTAGCAAAAGTGGGCGATACACTGGGGGGCGTGGCTGTATAAAAATGCCCTTTACTGGATTAAAATTAAAACAAGGCGAGAGAGAGAGTGTGAGAGCGAGAGCGACAGCAAATGGCGGCACAGAAACTGCTGCAGGCGACACAAACAGCAGCTGAATAAGGAAAAGGGGCAACAGCAAGAGGCAAGGCGGCAGAGGGAGCGGGAGGGGGAGCGGCGATTCTAGTCGCAGGTGGAGCAAGCGGGGGCGCTGCACATAAAAGACGTGGCAACAATTCTTTTTCTACGCACGGCCAGACTTGCAACATAATTGGAATTTCCGTTTTTCCTGCCTCGCTCTCAAGTGCCACAAAAGACCAGGCTCAAGAGCTGCTGCAGCTGCTGACCAACAAGAACAACAGCAACAATAACAGGAGTTCATCAAGACTGCAAAGTCGTCGTCGTCAAGAGCTTCCCAAGAAATTCAAATTGTGAATTTTGATGGATTGAGAGAGAAAGCAACTTACAGAGGCAGCGATGCTTCTGCTTCTTCGACTTCCTTAGCTTCAGCTTCAGCTGCTGCTGCTGCTGCTGCTGCTGCTTCGTCATAATTTGTCTATGCGCACAATGCTTCGTTAAGTTCAAGGGTTAACATGAATGTCGCCCTCTGTCATCGCTGTCATAGTTTACCTCTTTTTATTCATATATATTTATTTCTGAACATCTGCTTTCTAGGCTTAATCTTAGTCTGTGTCTTGGTTGGTTCTCTGCTCAAATTGGGACTATTCTCCTATTTCATTTAAATATAATATAGATACATCGATAAATATCGATATTTTTAAGTAGTCATCAAATGAAATCGCTTTGCACTTATGCAATATTGAAATACCTCTAATGTGTATTTAATGCACTTTTTACGTCTATCGATAAGTTATCGACACATTTAATACATATTTACCCAAGACTTAAAATCTTTTTTTGAACAATTCGTTTAGCCTTCAAAAGTAATTATGCTTAAACATATCGTTAACTGCATTTAGTAGTAGCTTTTGAAGTGGATTGTAAATTCAACTCTCTCAGTCCATGTCTTACTGCATAAATGTCATAAGTAACTTTTTACAGGGTATATTGTTCTTTCGAATTGTTTGCTAATTTCCCGGTTTAAGTCACTTTGTCTGATTTCGTTCGACGCTCGCGCCGCTCGACTTTTGGTTCTTTTACTTTTCTCAGGCTTCAGTGAAAGCTGGGCGAGCAATTAAGTGGGTTAGTTCCCAAGTTCTTGGGCTCTGGGCTAATTGGAACGTGTGTTCGCAGCGCTCTATGTATTCGGGCAGTTGCAAGACTTTGTGTGACTGTCGTTTTGTCATCCGGCTGGGCTCTTGGCGGGCAGCCATAAAATAAATATGAAACAAGAACCGTTTAATGCAACGAGCGTAGGTTAATGTGCTTGCAACATCAATTGAGGCGCATGCGGCACGATGACGACTTCTTTTCATGTCGCCTCACAAAAAAAAAAAAAAGAACAAGCGCAGAACTTGCCCACAGCAACAATGAAAAGAAAAAAAGAATATGTTGGACATGTTCGTTCACGAAAAAAAAAGTTGCGTTAATTAATTTCATTATAATTTCTTTTTTTTTTCGTTGAATACTCTTTGCAGGGGGCATTGCGAGCCGCGCATGACATGTGTAACGGTTCGCAACTAAATGCAGTCGATTTTTATAGCCAAAGCTATATAGCTATATATAACATCTGCTGCAGCTGATTGGGCTGTACTGGGTCTATATTGTAATGCACTGTCATATGAATATGTATGTAAAAATACAGTATCATTTATATGAATAATATTAGTATATAATATATGTGAAACATGGTGCGTTTGACATCAAGTATCAAGTATGTCATAGTAGTATTAATATATCTAATGTCCAATGGTAGCGTACTATATGCTAGTCTATGATATGCTACAATGATATATAGTAGTATACCGTGTGATATAAATACCATGAATCATTTTATATAGTAGTAAATAGTAGCATATCATATCAAAGTATATCACGCAATGGCAAAACTCAGATATATAAGAAATAGTAGTTTTTTATAAAGTAAGTAAGTAAACTACTATTTAGTAGTATTTCATATAGCATCCCATGCGGTATAGATATATGTATAGCAATATAGTAGCACTTCATAAAATGCAGTGTATGGAAATGGTAGTATTTATTAAATAGTAGTATATCATATAGTAGCATACCATATATATACCAAATATACAGTTTATTAAGTAGTGTCCCATATAGTAGCATATCATACAGCCAGTATGATATACCATACTATACTGTATAATTATAGCTATATTATATATCCATGCTAGTTTATCATAAAGTGCAGTATATGCAAAGAGTAGTATATATTAAAGTACTAGACGATATAGTAGTATATCCTATAGTAATATATTCAATCACCAACAACATATTCCTTCACATGATAGTTTAGTAGTATATCATATCATATATGAAGCCGTATATCATATACAAATAACTCCTTCAATAGTATTTCCCAATAGTAGTAAAACACAAAATAGTTGAGCAGTAAAAGTTCTCAATTTGAATATAATCCCATTCCTTTGTCATTACATTTAACATTTGCATGATATATAGTAAAGCCTCAAGTCAAGTTATTTCTATTGCTCTCGCCCTCTCTCTGTCTCTCTCTCTATTTAACTTCTCTGATTGTTTAGTTTTCCCCTTTTTGTTTGCCTCTATCACAAATTAACTCGATGAATGCCCCACGTAAGACTTGCTGCAAGTATATTTCAAATTCGTTAAGCTCGTCTTACACATCTTTTCTCTACTATTGACGTTGCTGCTGTTGTTATTGTTGTTGTTGTCATTAGAACTGTGTCTAGTCAGTTCCGGTAGCAAATACCGGTATGGGTCTTTGGCAGTTCAGAGGAGCCCCGACCCCGTTCAGCGAGCTCCCCTGACCGCTTAGAGAAAGGTTAGACAAAAGCCGCAGAGTACACAGAAGCTGATGACGATACAAAAGTAAGAGAATGAGAGTAGAGTAGAGTCGACTCGAGTCGAGCAGAGTAGAGTAGAGAAATGAACAAATGAAGCGGATGTGGTAATTGGTCGCAGTTTTCTTTTAGTTAGTGGTCAGCCGACTGGGAGCTCAGGGCGAGGAGGGGCGACGACTGGGGAGCTTACCGATTGCGATGTCTAAGTCTAAATACAGTACCTAAATCTGCAGATTTTTGGCAAAGCAAGAGCTGAAAGAACGACAGAAACTAGCAATGGGCAATGTACACACACGACAGCCAGATCTTGTGGACCAGGTGCAGACCAAAATGGACAAGGAGAAATTCTATCGTTTCTTTGGCATACGCATGGCCAATGAGGGCGATGGCTATGACATAACCGGTCAGCGACGACTCGAGATACAGCTGGAGCAGGAGCAGCACGAGAATCTGGATGACTACGGCAAGGCAATGTCTGCGACGGCGAGCCGACTCATTGGCTCCGCAGCGACAGCTCGTCTGGGCGGTCAGGCCTTTATCGAGCGTCTCGGCAATCCGGGCACTGTGGCCGAGCTGCATCGCCGCTGTCACGACATGATGCCGCAGACGTTCGACGGATTCCGCCTGAACGTCAACCGGCCACTGAACGGCTCGCTGACCGTCGGCCATACATTGCAAGCGGGCAACAGGCCGCAGAAAATCGACTGCCAGTTCAATTGCAGCTACCAGGGCGACCAGGTGCATGAGCTGAGCGGCGAGCCCTACCCGATGCTCGTCGGCGAGATAGACGCCCGTGGCAACATCACCGCCAACCTGACGCAATTCATAGCGCCGCGCTGGCGCGCCAAACTAACGGCGACCGTATTCGACTCGGTGGTGCAGAACTCGCGTCTGTTCATTGACTACTTTGGCGACAACTACAGCTGCACCTATGTGCTGAGCAACATCGATGTGATGCAGCGCATGGGCGTCTTTGTCGCCTCGTATCTGCAGCAGGTGACGGCTCAATTGGCCTTGGGTGTGGATATCATCTATCAGCGCGAGGACGTTGTGCCGGGCGGCCAGGCGGCGCTGGTCTCGGCGGTGGGGCGCTATCAGCTGGACAATCAACAGTGGTCGGCCATTCTCAGCCTGCACGCTCTGGAGATTTGCTATACGCAGTTCTATGGCCAGAATCTCGGCGCCAGCGTTCAGCTGCAGGCGAACATTCTGAGCCGTCAGGCCATCTCCAGGCTGTTCTACCATTGCCACATGCCAAACGTCGGCTTCAACTTTCGCGGCGGCATCGATACATGCGGCGTCATCAGCGCAGTCTGCGAGAAGCGACTGGAGCCGTTGCCCATTCTCTTGCAACTAAGCGCCAAGATGAACCAGCTCAGCAGTCGCTTTCGCTTCGGCCTGGGACTCGTACTGGGCTAGACCAAACCAAACAGCCGTCAGGTGAAGTAAGATCGATTGGCCCTTAGCATATATAGTCTAGTCTAACTAATTGACTCTCACTCACTTTTCCAGGAGCCGAAAGTAGCACAGCTTGAACATTGGAATTGGGCACACATCGCTTGGCAACGAATTGTGAATAGTCTATACATTTATTTAGTGTGTCAAATATTTTAGTTTTCAAATTCGGGTGGCGTGCATCGCTTCAGAGTTGCATCGTTCCCCTCGTATCACCTAACAAGTTAGTCCCAAACACCATATCCACCCGCAGACAAGAAATCGAAAAAAAAACAAATCTTCGCAAATTCAGAATCACCTCTCTCTCTCTCTTTTTTTTATAAATGTATAAAGTGCAACTCTCAAATTGTCCATAAGAATATATCTCTGATAAATTATGATAGTAAATACCAAAGTCAAACACGTAACAAAACTCTATTCGAGACTGCTCGACTAAGAGATACCCTGAATCCATTGAGCTGTAATACCAATCATTCAAAGTTTCATTTATTTTTTTAATAGTGCATATGCATGCAAGAACATGCACGTAATATGCTTACTGCGTAGTTATGCGGCTGCAGAAGAGGCTGTACTATGGAAACTTTATTGTTTAATACCCTTTTTCTCGACTTATGTTCTTAATTGTCGGGGAGTGATTATGACACTCAAATGTGCCTATTTGCAAAATTTCAAGTCTCTAGGATTTGATACACGTGAGTTGTCATTTTTATGGTATTGTGGGTGAAAGGGGCGTGGCATCAAAATGGCAAAATATGCGTATTCAATATAGCAATCAACCACAACTTAGTGCACGATTCTATCTTAAACGGTGTGAACGCTAGGGCTCAAAGGCAAAACCAAATTTTCGATAATTATCGATAATAAGGAAATGGTATGAGTTATCGAAAAACAAAAACAAACTTGTACTGCGTATGGTATAATCGAGCAATTTGCTTTTTATTTCAAGTCTCTAGCTTTTGCCTCATACGGACGGACGGACATGGCTATATCACTCAGCTCGTCAAGCTGATCAAGAATATATATACTTTTGAGGGTGTGGCACGCCTCCTTCTGCCTGTTACATATACGATATATGATATAAGTTTTAATATATAATATATGATATTCGATATAAGTTTTAATACATCATGTATATATTGTAATATAGGATCAAATACATATATAAATATACAGTATACTATATATACTATATACTATACTCTGTGTGATATATACGAAATATGATATGATATATTTATTTTGTTTTATATTTATATATATATATATATATATATATATATATATATATATATATATATATATATATATATATATATATATATATATATATAATAGTTATATACATATTTACGATGTATATATATACATAAATATACAATCACAATTGAAGGTCGCCTAGGCCCCTAGCCTAGCGAACACCTGAGCTGAGAAATTATTTAAGTATTATTATTATCCACAATTCTGGATAATTCCACTAGATAGCGAGAATATAATTGTCGTAATATCATCTCTGTGACATTCGCTGGCCAAATATTTGCGCACTTAGCATTTATGGAGCCGCAGAAGTCGGTTTGGCTGTAAATTCAATTTCATTTAGCCAAAAACAAGACTTTGGAACGACAATTGCGACAACCAGATCCAACGGCCCCGATTCTTTTATTATATTTGCATTAGAGCTCATCTCGATTACGTATGTGCCTTTGTGTGTGCGTTGTCTCTCTGTGTGTGTGCGATAAGGCCGACTCGTTGAATAAATATTGACATCGAGCGATAAGAGTTTTAGGCCTAAGCCTGAACCCAGTCTAGTCCTAGCGAGTTCAATTGTGTTTCTACGAAATGTGTTTTTTCTTTTGGGTCGTCGTATTTGCTTAGCGTTCGAGTTGTCATAGAGGCAGCAATTTATGTGCTCCATACATATATCTTAGCCGCGATATTAAAATGAAAATTTGTGAAAAAAAAAGTAACAAATCAGTTGGCGTTGACTCTACACGACTTTAAAATACCCTGTTGCAGTTTCTATTGACATTTTTGGCCTAGTAAATCATCAATGAGCACACATATAGCTAAGGACCTAAGCCAAGTCAATGAGTCAATGAGTTGCTTGTGATTGAACAATGATTGATGTTGTAGGAAGTCTATGATTATTTCTGAAGGTTGAAAGCGTTAAAATTGCAAAAGTCCGAAATTCTCAGAGATAGAGAAATTTTATTGCAATCATCAGCTGAGCAGAATAGCAGAAGGTATCTGGGTTCTGAATCCATGCTTAGAGACATCATATACATCACAAAAATGTTCATGTCAAATTTTACATCTTTAATCTGCAAGTTTTTACGCTTACTTACGCTTTAAGCTTGCTATTTATAATTATATATATTTTTTTTTTGCCAATTATAGTTTTGCCTCGATGGCATTGGAATAAACTTAACATTCCACAAGACAAGGCGTAAAGTTGGAAGAGGAACATCTTAATACCACATGAGCGAGCATCAAGAAGGTAATATAATTTGAAACGATTGCAATTTGAAATAGATAATTGCAAGTCTCCAGCTGGCTAGAGAGATCAATGGAGAGGCAAAACTAGATCGACTCAGCTGGAATGAGCATATTTAAAAGATTTATGCTTTCATTTGCATTGCCACACCGAAGCCAATCCATCCTGTTCTAGTTTACGTTTCCATGGGTAGCAAGAGATTTTTATGATTAGTTTCGAGTCAGCCTAACCCCGCCACATCCAATCCCCTTCTGTATCAAGCTTTTTTAATCTCTTAAAGAGGCCATTCGTCTAAACGGTAAATAGTTTTTCTTTTGTTTGCATTTTCCTTGCAATTTTTTTTTTGATTGAAAATGCAATTTACGCTTTACAACTTCATTTCGCAACGTTCGCTCGTGTCTAATTATAAAATTATAGCACTCACCTAGAGTCAAACAGCTGCAAAGCATTACGTAGAGTAGCGTGGCGAGTCGAGCCACTCGCTGCCTTTGCAGTTGGCCCATTTTGTGGTTGTTGTTGTTCACTATTTTCTTATTACAGTTTTTGCCTTCAACTTCCTCTGCTTCTTCTTCTTATTTTTTCTTTGTTTTTATTCTCCTTGTTCGCTTTGTTGCGTTGCACACAGTAAAAAAAATGTATAAAAAATTCGCAGTTGCTTCAATGTGACTTGAATTATTTTTCTTTTATTTATAATTTGCGCACTTTTTTGTCACAGACACTCGTTGCCAATGAGCGAGAGCGAGAGCGAGAGCGACTCGCTGATTGTATCTGAAGTTAATAATGCGTTGCTTGTGATATCTGAAACGAAGCAGAAATGTATGGCTTATGATTAGTAATGAACTTGGCGAACTAAAAAAAAATACAACTTGAGCGAGCAACGAGTAGCGAGTGAGCTCAAAGAATCAAATTTAAGTATTTGATATTTACTTAACTAACAGCAAGACATGAGTAAGAAAACAATCAATGAAAGCTGCCTGCCATATATAACAAATCAGAACTTAATCAGGCGTAAACTCATCAACTTATGAGTAACGAATTGCCTACGACGAGAACCGAGTGGCAAATTAATGAATGAATGAGTAACGAGTACAAAAGACTAACAGAGCGAGAGTGAGAGTGCGACTATTCTGTCTGCACTTTACAGAACTAAAATTCAACTCAAATTTAAAGCAGACAAACTCAATCGTGGCGACAAAAAAAAAAAAAAACTCTAACGAGTAACGAGTGACAAACTAGTGAATGAGTTAAAAAAAACTTTCTCAACTGTCAAGCAGAACAGAGCGCGAAATTTTACAGTTAAACTTTAGCGAGTGCGAAAAGCAACGAAATGTCTGAGAGTCAGACAATTGGATTTAGCGCTAAGCCGCAGCTCGTTAAAATGCCAAATGTTGGCCTTTACTTTTCGGCCAGGCAACTGACTCAACAACAAAGAACATTCAAAAACGCATCGCCGTCGCCGTCGCCGTTGCCGTCGCTGCTGCGTCACACACGAGCGATTTTTGTAGCAACTGCGGCAACTGGAACCGGCAACGGCAACGGCAGCGGCGAAGGCGAAAAACTTGTCTCTGAATGAGTCGCAAGTGCGAGGCGATTATGAGTGAGCGCATGCAAGCATACGTATGTGTGCGTGTATGCATGTGTATATGTGTGTGTGTGTGTGTGTTTGTAACATTTGCGCTTTGGCTTTGTCTTTCTCCTCATTGCCTTCGCATTCTAAAGTTAGCAGAAGTAAACCTGCTGGCGCTGCGACTGCGACGGCGACGGCGACACACACATGTGTGTAGCGTCGCTGCTTGGCCAGTTTTTTGTAACGGAAACTGCGGCGCTGTCAGCAGTCTAAACACGTCGCAGCAGCAGAAGGGGGATGCATAAGCAGCGTGCTCACACGCATACTTAAATACAAAAAAAAAAATAACAAATTTATAAATTTATCTGCTGCTTCTTGATTTTTCCAATAATTTGTTTTATATTTTTTTCTGATGCTTATCATGCAGGTAGCCGCTCTTTAAGCGTCAGTGTGCGTGTGTGTGTGTGGGTGGGCGCTCGCTTGCGCTCTCACAGTGAACATAAGTGAACGTGAAATAGGGACAGAGAGCGGGAGAGCGCGTCAAAAGCGCGCATTCAGTTTTGTTTGTCTTTGTTGTTGCAATTTTATTTTGTTTAGGCATTTCGTAACGGCCACACGATAAGCACTTAAACTGACTCACGCAAGCACGCACACACACACACACACACACACGCACTCAGCGACACAGTGTGTAAGAAGGAGAACACATGCACTTAAAGCTTAGCTAAATTGCATGTCTCTATGCAAATGTCCTTGAACTGCAACAGGTTCAAACGGCAGATGGCGCCAGTCGCAGGCAATTGTGCTATTTTTTTTTTTATTTAATCAATATTACATGGCCTTGAAATACTAGAAACTATTAACTTGGCTTAAGCTTAAAAACAATAAACACATTTTTTTTGTGCCATAGTTTTTCAACGCTCACTGTAAATGTAATAACAACAAACGGGGCGTCATTCGCTGTGTTGGAAAAAAAAACCAGTTTTCATTTTCATTGCGTTGTTTTTTTTTTTAAGTCAAGAAAAAAATTGTTTTCCTTTACAAAACATAAAAAAAAATTGTATTTTTATTATTAACAAATTTAAGCACGTGATAAAAAACAAATTTGTTTCAAACACATTTTGCCCAGTTTCTTGTTTATTTTTAAATTCTTCCGGCAAAAACGAATAAAAAAAGAAAACAACTCAAAAATGTCGCAAAGTTATTTCTGTTGAAAAAAAAACTCACGAAAAAATAGATGAAGGCAGACAAAAAATAACAGAAAAAAAAAACAGAAACAGAAACAGAAATGAGTATTACCAATATTTCATTGTCTAACTGGCACAAATACACGCACAAACGCTCATATAGATATATATGTCTGTGTTTATATATATGTATAGAGAGAGTGACCGCTGCGATAAACGTTAAGAACGTCGCGGAACGTGTTACCACAGTTAACTAAAAATTACGAAGAACACGCACACGACGACGGTAACGGGAACGGCAACGGCAACGGCAACGGCGTCAGTTAAAGAGAGAGCAGACAACGTCTACTCGCCACGACAAACGAAATGAGAATGAATTGAAATCGCGCGGCGACTGGGCGCTCTCTCTCTCGCTCGCTTGGCGGCGGCGGCGGCGGCAAAGCAGAACTTTGGATAATAACGGCCTGGCGGCTGGCAACATGCTGCACCAGTCTGGCGACGCGCTGTCCGTTGCTAGTTTTGTTAGCAATGTTGCTCGCAGGCACACGCAACGTGTTGCGAGAGAGCCAGTCGGTGAGTAAGAGAACGTGTGCCTAGCAACATTTAACATTTGTGTTAATTGCTACTAACGAATTGCAGTGCACAGTGTACAAAAAGTAATGTAAAAATTTAAATAAAATGTAGAAAATAAAATAAATAAAAATATTAATTATTTTTACTATATTAAATAATATAGAGCGCATTTTATTAATTACTTTCAGTCGACAATGCTCAGCAACATTTTCGACGTTGCTATGAGTGCTTGAATTACTATACAACTATAATTAATATTCAAAAATTTATATATTTTGCTGCTAATTTTTATTTTATTTTGTGCGGCCAGCAACATTTGGAAACTGCCACTTGTTGCCCATTGTTGGGTGTTGCACAACATGGCAAGCGCAGCATGTTGCTGTGCATAGAAGTGCATTTATTGTCTACGTTGTTAGCAACATAAGCACAGATCGTGTGCACAGTGGTTGCAGGCGTAAAGAAAAAGAATTTGCTAAATATTAAAAAAAAAAAAAAAAATAGTAAATAATGGAAATTCACAAGAAATGATTATGATATAAATAAATGATTTACACGAAATGTATTTACAAATAATAAATCACATTATAAACAATTTCAACAAACTTAGCTAAATGAACTCTCACTTCGTGCTCTGAACCACATTGGATGCGCTGTTTGCGCGACTTTTGGCAATTTGCTAAATGCAACTGCGTAACTGACAGATGCGAATGCGATTCACAGATACGAATTACATAGTCTGCATTTATCTAGCTGCGGCCGCCTCTCCTGCTCCTTGTCGCCGTTGCCTTCGACATTGCCTGGCAATTTATCAGCGTAGACCAGAGAGCAGAACCCCCTGCCCTGCGGCACAGCCCCGTCAATTGGCAACACCTACCCCTACCCCTGCTCCTGCACCAGCCACTGCTACAACTGCTGTCGTCCTCCGCTTGCCACCCCCGCCCTGTTGCCAATAAGTGATTTATTGCATTGTTATTTTGTCGTTGATGTCGCACTTGCTGCAAAACGCATTTTATTTATTGCGCCCAACCATTTGAAGTGTGTTAATTTTATTTCCATTTTTCAAACAAAAAAAAACACACACACACAAATACCCAGCCCCCAGCTCTCCTCCACCACACCTCCCCTGCCTCCCACTCGCCCTCAAGCTCATCGATTTTCCCCACTCGTTGCTACTCGGAATTTCAATTCTCATCTTTTTCGTCTAATCGACTTTGACCAAACTGAACGGAATTTTGATATACAAATGAAACTATCTCTGGCTTCGACTTTATTAGGTTTTTTTTACTCACCCTAAGGGTTCAATCGAACAATCTGTGATTGACTAATCCGCTTGGTTTTATGCGCTCAATCAAAATCTGCCCGTAAACAGCATAGAATCTCATCAAATAATGCTATTAATCAGTCAATCAGCAAAGTTAGCGTAGTATAAATTATTTCAACCAGTCAGTCAATCAGTTAATCATTCAATCAATGAATCAATTAGTCGGCCATTGAGTCAAGCAATCTGTCAATGCGTTTATCAATCACTCAGTTAATCTATTATCCAGTCAATCAATCAGTAAGATAATCATATCATCAGTCAATCAATCATTCAATTAGTGGGCTCATTCATAAGTCCAGCAATATGCTCATCAATCCAACATCCAGTCAGTCAATCAGTACATTAATCAATAATTCAGTAGGTCAATCATTCAATTAATCAGTGAGATAATGAGCTTATCAATCAGTCAGTCAATCCGTCAAACAGCTCGTCAATCAAACAATCAGAAAATTTTCAATTGGTCAGTCCATCTATAGCTCATCAATCTGTCTGTCAATCAGTCAGCCAGTTGATCAGTAATACAGTCAGTCAATCAGTCAGTCACAGTATCAATCAGTCAATCGCACAATCAACCCGAGCTAGTCAAACAGACCTATATCACAACTCGCATGCATTCAATTTTGACTTTAAGGTAACTCTGCAATGGGGAAGAGTAAATTGTGAACAGATCTTGAGGCAAGTAGAAAATGACTTCAACAGTTGCAATAATCAATTAGCAACAGAATTCTCGTCGAGGCAGTCGAAGGATCTGCTGGCCATTGAAAGGAATCAAGTTGTAGGGCGAATACTTAAATATCAATTTATATTCTTTGCCCTATTCTCTTTTTCTCCTTTGTTTTCCTTTTTGTTTCGCTGGTTTCTTTTGTGGATATTTGAAAACAATAATTCATCATTTCGCGCTTGAATGGAGTAAGCTGTCGCCTCATCTTCCATTCGGTGCCGGTGCCGGTGCTCGCTGGCATCATTAGTCAGCGCCCAGATATAGATGTATCTGGATCTGTTGTCCGACAAACCTGCCCGTCATAGGTAGACGAGAAAATGAGTGCCAAGCCAGAGAGCGCGAGGTGCACTGCTCTAATTGCTTATAGAGTTATTAGGCCTTCGACCTTTGCAGGTCGCACGCTGCTCAAACGATTATCAAGTTCTGACTTCCTTGAACCCAGTTGCAGCGGCAGCTTCGGGTTATCGAATCGCTGAGTGGGGACCACACAAAGCCCAAAGTGTGATTGAGCTGAGGGCACAGCAGCTGGCATACGGACACTGCACTAGAGCAACAAGAGCTTCGCTTCTTCAAATATCAAAACTCTAATCGATACACTGAGAGATTTCTTGTAAGGGAAATCATTCAACTGCTAGGCAATCCATAAGCTTTACTGGGCAATTTTTTCATTGATTGAGTGATTGACTAGTTGACTCGTAGATTGCTGCGTTTCAATTGAGAGTTAAAATGATTGACAAATTGGTGAATGCCAATTGCTTGATTGATTGATGGAATAGATAGAAGAGATTGGCTGAGTAACCCAATGATTGACTGAATGAATAATTAATTGACTGATTGACAGATGGATTACCGTCGAATGATGGACTGATTGATGGAATGATTGACTCCATAATTGACTGACTAATTTATTGACTGTTTAATAGACTTCATGATTTGATAGATGGATTAATGTCAAAGGATTGATGGAATGATTGATTGCCTAATTATATGATTGACTTAATGATTGACTAATAGTTTGGTTGACTAATTAACTGATTGGAAGACTTGATGAATTTGCATAGATTGATTGATTGCCTGAATGTATGATTCACTCACTGATTGACTGACGGATTGATAGGCTGATTGATTGGTTATTATGTAACTGTCTGATTCGCTGATTGATAGATTCAATGATTATCAGATTGGCTGATTGACTGACTTTAGGACTTTCACATTATTCGACTGACTGATTGATTGACTGATTCACTGGTTACTGGCTGTATAGACAATTCTTCTGATTGTTTCTCTGATTGATAAAACGAAGTTGTATCATCTGATGCAGAGCATTAGCAAATAATGAACTCGCAGAGTTGGAAAACATAATTAAAGTTTCTAAAGGAGATTCTTATGTTGGAAATACTTTTATTTCTATATTAATGGACAACAATTGCTCGGGCTGCTGCCCCGAAAAGGGAAACGATCTATTTTGAGTGACCTATGTGACCAGTGGACTTCGTCCCTTTTAAATCGATTGACAACGCCCACAACGAATTTAATTTAAAACTAGTCACAAAATGCGAATGCGACTGGGTGATTGGGACAATGTTTGGACTGGACACATTTACGCATTATGCTGTAAATATTTGAAAACAAAGCAAATGGAACGAAGCCTCAACTGGCTGAGGGTGAGGTCGGAAACAGAGACTGAGAACGAGAGGGTGATAGAGGGCGTGGGGTGAGGCAGTGTGACAGGATGAGGAAGAGGTTGGGGTGGACAGGATGGAAGGTGTTGCTGTTGGTGATGCTGGAACTAACGCGGATGCTAATACTGCTGCTAATGCTGATGCCAATGCCAATGTCAACGTTAATGCTAATGCGAATGCGAATGCCAATGTTATGCGTCTATGTGAATATTAATAATACCGTTAATACTCATGCTAAAAATAGTGCTAATGCCAATGCTAATAGTAATACTAACGCTAATGCTAATGACAATATTAATGTTAAAGTTAATACCATATAATATATAATATCAGTAATAATGATAATAGTAATGCTAGTGCTGATAGTAATAGTGATGCTAATGATAATAATAATAAAAAATAAATGCTAATACTAAGGCTAATGTAAGGCTAATAGGGCTAAAGCTTATGCTAATGCCAATGGATAATGCTAATGGATTATGCTAATGCTGATACCAAAACTGAGATTGAGCCTGATTCTATTGCTGACGCCCATGTTGCGGTTATTTCAGTGACTCAGACCCATGTGGATGCGGATGCAGATGCTAAGGCTGAGAGGACTGAGGTCAAGGCTCAGGGGTTACGAGAGGGAAGAATTTGAAAATGAGGCTAGAACTATAACTGTGAATGAGAGCAAGAGAGAGAGAGAGAGAGAGAGATAGACAAGCGACAGAGATCAGGGCTTGGGCAGGGGTGAGGGAACGCGTGCGCATTGCATGGCTGTGGACCACCCGGCGAGCTGCACAGAATTCAAATGGGAAACTGTCACGCGCCAGACAAAAGGTCAACGGGGTCATAGTTCAGCGCGTTGCAGTTCCATGTCGATGTCCAGTTGCAGTTGCAGTTGCAGTCGACAATTGGCAACAAATCAAATATATTTTTTTTTTTAATTTTGCGGCTTGCTAGCGGAAGTCCAAACAGAAGGACAACAGAACGCGAATGCGAATGCGAATGCGAATGCGAATGCGAATGCGGCTGCGGATGTGTCACTGCGGCCTGGCGTTATGTGGGCAACAATTGCAATTGTCGCTAAACTAATTAAAAAGGCCAACCCCTTTTGGGTGGATTAAAACGAAAGCGTTTAGCGATATATGAGAATATTATTACATATGATAGAGAGAGAGAGAGGGAGAGAGAGAGGGGGGAGAGAGAGAGGAGAGAGAAAGAGATCAAAGAGAAAGGAGGGACGGAGTGTAGGGAGCAGAGAAAGAACTAGAAATGCTGAGAGAGAGAGAGATGAAGGAGAAGTTAAATGAAAGCTTGCAATACAGAGTGACACAGTGAGAGAGAATATTTGAAATGTGAGGGAAAAATTAAATGGGATAGGTATAGGTATATGTAAATATGTATATATAAATTGAGAGAGAGGAAGGTAAAGAGATAAAGTAACAATAGCTTGAGTCGAGAGAAAGAAACACATAGACTGAGATATGCGACCAATGTAAGGGGGATAACGAGAAAGGCAGAGAGAAGCTAAAAGTGTGCAAAGTCTCTTACAGCTGAGTGAGAGAGAGGCAGAGAGGGAAAAGGCGGAGATGAATAAAGACTATAAAAATGAGAAAGAGAGAGACATTGAGAGAGATTGACGGAAGCTATACAAGACAGAAAAACATTGGGAGATAATACAAGGGGAGAGATTAAATAATGCAATAATGAGAAAAAGAGAGAGATAGAGAGGGGCTAAAAAATAACTAATTTAAAGACTACTTACTAGTACTACCAAGATCAAGAAGAAGAGAGAGAGAGAGAGAAATTAGAGGAAGATGGAGATGTATAAAGAGTAGATATTAAAGAGATATTGATATAGGTTATAAGCCAAGTTGCAGAAGCTATTAAAGAGAGAGAGATAGAGACAGTGAGAGATAATACAAGTAGAGATAAGTCGATTGTGAGACTAACCAAGATCAAGAAATGTCTGTCTCTTTCTCTACATCTCTCTCTATGCAACGCACTGATTGAAAACATAAATAAAGACAAAGGCGGACGTAATTGAATCGTGGCTGTGGTGTGATAGACGACTACACGGTATACCAGGTACAGTCGGTGGTCGCTCAGTCAGTTGCCTCGGAGCTGGCCGACTGCGCCAGTTGCACTGCGGGTGCCTGCAATGCGATACGCGCCGCAGCAAATAGTTACGAATGCTGTAAGCCGAGAGCCGAATTCGAAACGGAGCTCAAAATGGGTGTGAGGTGGGCGAGGGCAGTGGGCAGAGGGGAGAGGGGAGAGTCTATGATTGAATAGCTGGCATGGAGTCACAGCTGTGTCTAGGTAGAGCACAATTAGTATTTGGCCGCAGCTAATTATGGCCAGAGCGACGCTGCGGGTGATGTCCGTTAGGTGTTTGGAACAGTGACGCTGGCAGAGGGGGAGGCTGCGTGGAGTGGACGACGCTGGCGCTGGCGAGGGATCTGTTGACTGGTTGCCCTGACAGCAATTGGTCTGCCGCGCCTTAATTCACATATATTTCGGTTGACATTTTCCATAAACTGTGAAACCCTTAATTAACTTTTTCCGGCACACAAATAATGCTGCTCGAGCCGAGAGCAAAAGGGACGTCATACCACTAATCCGGCCTGGTTCGGTTTCCATGCCCATTGTCCTTGTGCCCGTTCGCTTGCTCTTGTGCAATTTGAGAACAGGCTAAAAACACACATACAAAATGCGAGCAAAAACCAAGCCAAGCCAGACGAGACCCAAGCGATATCAGTCGTCGCCGCCCGCCGCCTACCTCAGTCACAGCCCCCGCCCGACCCATTTGTATTTATAACGAAAACAAATATCCGAGCGCAGCTCCAGGCTTTTCCTGACTCCAGTCGCAGCGAAAGTGAGTCGAGCATCGTTCATGTTTTTGATTCGATGAAATGAGTAGGCTGAGTATTCTCCTTAGTCATTTGAAAATAAAATTACAGGGTATGTCTTTGTGAAAATGTTTATATATGGCCAAGGGGGGCGTGCCACAGCCCATAGGGTATTTATATTTTTACTCAGCGTGACGAACTGAGTCGATCTAGCCATCTCGCAAACGATAAAAGCTAGAGACCTTTTCAATAACTCATCTGATTTCCTTATCGATCGATAACTATCGATAACTATCGAACATATTTTGAGTCCTAGCGTGAACACCATACAACAACCACTGAGCTGTGGGGAATCTGTCTACTGAAATCCCTTGATTCATCCGCTATTCAACAAAATATTACAGCTCACATTTATCAAATTCTGGAGACTTGAGATTTGGAAAATATTAATAATTTTTTCGACTTGTATATCAGCTCAAGGAATACAGCGTATTTCTTAGTCGTGCCCTTTTCGAATAGTGTTTTGTTCATTTTTTCTATTAGAACTGAGTAGGCCAAATGTTGTCGTGGTTTTTATGAAAACTGAGTAGGCCGAGCCAGAACATCGAGCTGTGAAATCCGAATAGATGTAGAGTTCAGTTCAACACGCTCTCTCCTGAGAGCAACATTGGGATTTTTACCCATTTTTTCCAATTTCTATTTTCGGCAAAAGTTGTACAAAATTCAAAGTATTTTATTTATTGTATTATATATATATTTATTCATAGTTTTAAGCTCAAAGTGAAAGTTCAACCCCTATATAATTACTATTCTCTGAATGACGTAAGTGACGTCGGTGCGTTCTGAAAGGCGTAATGGATTCATTACAGCATCTCCTCTCTCTCTCTCTCTCTCTCTCCCCCCACCTTAGGGATTGCACATACATACAAGCACTTACAGAATTACTATTACTCTACATATAACAGAAGCACAATTTAGGTGAGTTTCCATCGGCCTGTGGTGGCTATGTCTATTAATCACTTCGCCTCGTGTCGCCTCGCCTCCAGGGCCCTATACCGATTGCAACAAGTACAAACTAATTCAAATTCTGGTTCAAGACATCATTTTGGAAACGCAATTTGCTACGATTGAGTTGAAATTCCCTGTTAAACCTTTTGGCTCGTAAAAATAAAGGAAAAAAATGCAAATCAAAAGTTTTACGGGTCTTTAATGAGCTGCAGCAAAATTAGGCCCCAATCATGATTGACTTAGTCGGTCTATGTGGTCGCGCTGCGATTGACAGTCATTGACTAACAGCTAATGGCCTTGGGCTGATTGACGATTGTCTGAGGAGTGATGGAACTACTGATGAAAGATTGCTTGATGAAAGATTGACTCATTTAGATTGAACATGGACATAAGATTAGCTGATTGACTGATAGATTGATGGGGACTGACTAAGGTAATCAGGTAATTGACTGATTGTCGATTGATCAATTGCAGTTTGGTTGAACATTTAGTGACGATTGAGTGAAAGAATATTCGCTGATTGACTGTTAGAATGACAAAAGATTGACTCAAGGCTCAAGAAGATTCACTCAACATGGACATTAGCCGATTGACTGATAGACTTATGGAAATTGGCAAATAGCTGATTGTCGATTGACTCGTTGAAGTTTGATTGGACATGGACTAATGATTGACAGAAAGAACATTCGCTGAACGTTGATAGATTGATTAAAAATTATGGACTGACTGATGATTTTGGATTGAGTGATTGATAGAACATGCACTGGCTATAGGGTAATTCAACACTGACTGATTGACGCATACATTGACTGATGATTGACTGATAGCTAACTAATGATTGAACTTACGAGTGACGGATTAAAAACTGACTGAGTAATCAGCGACTGTCTGATTGAGTGATTGACGCTGATGTATAGTTGTATGATTGCAGATCAATCATTTATTTAGTGACTGTCGACAGGTGTTTTAATTGACTGATTGAAGACGGACGTGTGCTGGACTCTGCTCAGCTATGTCTATGGGTTCGTGAAGTTGCAATCGTATCGATGGGTAATCAATAAACCAATCGTGTGTTAATTTTACACAAAGGACAAGCAAGGACACTCAAACTTTTGAGTCAGTCGAACAAACGAATGGGTTATTTTTGTTGCACAACCGCAAATATCCCGGTGTCCAGCGACCCACACACGCACACACACCCACAGCTACACCTGAGTTGTTTTTACTCGCATGTCCTGTGCAGGAGGAGACACAGACTCATTATGCCATGTGGTCAAACACAAAGTATGTCTGCATGCGGTGCGGCTTAACAATGTTGCTTTGTAGCAAAAACAAACACACACACACACGCTCGGCCATAGAGACACTTTAGTTACATGTGAGCAAAGAGAGGAGAGAAAAGAAAAAACTGAAATTAAACAAAGTAATTTCTGTTGGCGCAAAGGACGAGCTGCGCAAATTTAAGGCTTCTGGCAGCGACAGCCGGCAGCAGGCAGTCGGCCAGGCAATGTGTGGATAATGCGGCGCCATTAAACACATTATTAGCTTGGCCCAAGGACGGGGGCGTGCCTGGGCGAGCATTGGCTACCACACGAGGCGGCGGCGTCTGCTTGACCACTTCTGCCGTAATTATTAGCTTTCGGTCAACTCTATGCAGATTACGCGCAGCTCCCCAAGCAGCTGCAGCGACTGCGACTGCGACTGCGACAGCGGCAGATCGCTTTGTTGTGGTCACCATGCGGGGACAATGGAAGCTGCTCATCTCCGTCATGTCACTATCACTTCATAGTTCACATGTCACATGCACGAAGGCGCGCGAATAGTTGCCAAACTCTTAGTTTTAGTTCATTTTCAGAAACTAAATTGGCCCAAAAGAATAAAAATAAACAAAAGGAAAAGGAAAAGGAGAGCTGTCATTCTTCCTAACTAGTCAGAGCCTACTTCTCATATGTATATATATATATATATATATATATATATATATGCATATATGAATCTATCTTTCTCTATCTTCCCCTGTATTTCTCTATTTTTATTTGTCTACTGTCCTCTATCTATACATCTCTCAGTATCTCTCCATTTATATATTCTTGTCTTTGCCGACATTTCTTTATATTTGTTTCACTATTGTTCTGCATCGTTCCTTAGCTCTCATTCTATCAAACTTTTGTCTCCTTTATTCTACTGTCTCCATAACTCTTTCTTCCTCTCTCAATCTCACTCTCTTTCTCTCTCTCTCTCTCTTTATCGATATATTTCATTCTCTATAAATCTCTTTCGTTACCTTCTCTTTCTCTATTTATATATATTATATGGCACTTTCTCTCTCTCCCTTTCCATGACTAACTCTTCATGCCTCTCTCATTCTCTTTCTTAATCTCTCTCACACTCATAATTTCTTTTTATTCCTTAGATAGTCTTAATTGCTTAACCACGTCCCGCACTCACAGGTAACAACTTGGCTCTACTCTCTAGTTAAGGTATTTTATGGCCCTACTTTTATGAGGGTAATTCAGGTAGTTTTCTTAAATCTGAAATTGATTCGTTTTGTGGTTGAAGTCTTTTATGGGACTTACCTTTAATAAATCTGAGCGTTCTATTATATTTTCGAAATGTTTTACCAAACCCAATTTTTTTCATTAAACTTCTTTTGATTCTTAGAAAAAAATATTGACAACAAAATAATTGTATTTAAAATAAAAAGTCTTTCAAAAATAAAATTTGTAATATATAAAAATAAAATAAAATTATAATAAATAAGATATTTGCATTGATAATATGATAATATGTTTCTGTCCTAAACAATATTATTGAATACTTGTTAATTTACAATTATATATTTAATATTAAGTATTTATATTAAATTCAACTCTCTTAGATCTTAGATTAAAACAAATAAATTAAATAAACCATAGTAGAAAATTAAGCTGAAATTAATTTAATTGAAATATAAAAATATTTTTCAATTTTATTTTCATTAAAAACCAAATAAAAAGAATAATATTTAAATCCTTTTTTTTTTTAAATATATAAAATTAAATTAAATGCATTTAAATTAAAAAAAACAAATATATTTTATTTTCTTAAAGAGTTCTCGATGCCTTTTAGTGATGACCCATGTCGACGCAGTTGACCGGGCCAATTCGGAAAATATGATAATAATAATGCGTAGAGCGTTAGATGAGCGTGTGAAATGCAGGCTTAAGTAATCCGATAGTTTTTATTTAAGCTCTCAGAGCAGACCAATTTGGAAATCCAATGAGCCCATAAAGGCGAGCATCGGGAATTGTTGAGTACAAAAAGTGCTTTGTGCTATTTATTGATAGGCACAATGCGTGGCTATTGTGAATGTAGCCCAAAAGTGGGTATAAGGTTACCTACCTAGAGCCAGACAGAGACATACATAGAGAGAGAGAGAGAGAGAGGGAGGGAGAGGCATAGAGTCTGTTTGAATGCTAAGGAAATGTCAATATTTGTGATTACCGCGTGGCATTTCTAGCGAATTTCTCGGCGGTATGGCTTTGTTTTATTCCGTATTACCTCAAGGGTCGTTGCGGCTTTTTCCTTTGTCATAGCCATAAAACCCAGAAGACAGTGAGAGTGAGAGAGAGAGAGAGAGAGAGAGGAACAGTTGCTTCGCTGTTGATTATGTAATGTTCGTTGCTGGAAATTAAGACGCAGTTGCAATGGCCGCATCGGTATCAGTTCCTATTTGGTTAAGCATGCTCGCTGCCCATGCTCGCCTTTGTTTGCTTGTTCGCCAGTTCCCTTCGGTTCACAGTTTGTGCTCATCCGTTTCCGATAATCGGATATGGTAAAACTGTTGACCGTGGGAGCGACGAGTGCCAAAAATAAAAAAAATCAATATCTATATATAAATATATTTATATTTACAACTTTATGTAAATTTACTGGAAGCAGATGCTGTTTGAAATTTGTGGATAGAGTCTGCAACATTTTTGTCAGATGTCAAGGAAATTCATTCAATATATAATGAGTAATGAAGACTAACGAGTAAACGTGAAGTGTAATTTGTCAAGTCATTGACAATGACAAGACAGAGTTGAGCTGCGGATTGAGGAGTGGATCAAGTGATGAATAAAAGCATAAAAGTAACGAGTCTCTGAATGAGAGAGAAGAAAACTAAACCAAAATTAACGAGTAAGCCTGCAGTAACGAGTAGCTGAGCTGTCAGCAGCGAGTGGTACTAGCAGAGGGAATACCAAGTGCTTGCGATAGCGAGTAAGATGAGCAAAGTAATGAGTAGCTGACTCAGAATGAGTAACGAGTGCCAAGCAGCGAGTAAAAACTTACTGCTAGCCATTTTACTCGTCACTGCAGAGAGTAACGACACAGAAGGCTAGATTCAGCAGGAAGTAAGTCTCAGCTGTGAAGCATTTGTCTAAGCAGTCAATAGCGAGTCAGATGAGCAACGAGTAGCGAGTAGCCAAGCTCAAAGCGAAACGTGACGAGTAGGCTAGAGAAGCCATAGAGAGTCACTTTGACGTAACAGTACTTTATTATATTCAGTTTCTGATATCCTAATGCTTCCCATATATAAAACTTAGGGGCGTAGCTCGAAATGCTATTCATTGGGCTGCGCTGTAACTTATCCATTGTCAGCTGTGAGGATCGATCGATCGATCGATCAATTTCGACTGTGAACTCATCAAACACTTGTGTGTGAGCAACCTGCTGACAAGAGAGAGATGGAGAGGGAGAGAGAGAGAGAGGCGGAGGCAGAGCTAAGCGGATTATGTTACAGCAGCGTGTAAAGGACAATGCAGGACGAGCCACATAAAGGAAGAAAAAAAGGGAAGCGCCAAATTCAACCACTGACAACAATGAATAAAAAGACAAAGTAGTAGAAGAAGACATAGAAAGAGGAGGTGGAGGAGGAGGAGGAGGAGGAGGAACATGAGTGATATAACAATGCGACGCAGGTGGTGCGAGGCGCGCGTCATGTGCCAAGTGGATTTGCAGCTTGTAATCCCAGTGACAAAAACTCAAGAGTTCCTGTCACGCATTACACGAGAAACGCATTCGGCGATTAGTTTGCTATGATTTTTGATTAAATTCCAATCGAGCGCAGAGTTTTTGGCTTGAGTCTTTCGTTTCGCTCTCTCACTCTCTCACACTCTCCCTCTCTCTCACTCTATCTATTTCTCGCCTGAGTGGCACTTGCTTGTGCCATAGACCAAAAAACAAGCTGCGTCTGTCTCAAGTGCAACTCGAGTGCGCCTTCAGCCATGCAAATTAAACAAAAACTTCAAGTACAGCTGGCCACAAGCAATGCACACAGATAGTGAGAGGGAGAGATAGAGCGCGGGAGAGAGAGAGAGAGAGAGACAGAGAGAGTGCGTGAGTGAGCGTGCTGGGGAGAGAGCTCGCTGACAACAGCTGTGGCCGTCGTTAAGCTCTGCCTTCACGCGCTGACCAGCTCATAAAACTTAACAGCAAAATTATATGTTGCGGCTGCCCAATACTCACAAAAAGTGTTGGACAACAGCACAAACAGGCGGTCGGCCATGTCATGTCATCGATGCTGTTGCCGATAATGATGCGGCTCATTTGCTGCCCAAAATGACGCATTTTTTATATGCTCATATCCGCTGTACTGTGAGGCGGGCAATACTGACTGCATCATGCGCGCTCAGCCGGCAAGGTTCCACAGAGAAAGAGAGTGAGAGAGAGAGAGAGAGTTTCTCGCCTCTAGCAGTCTATGAACCCGAAATTGCAGGTCTTCAGTTACCACTTGGCGCAAGGCGAGGCTACAGCCCAGAGTCTTTGGCTGTGAGGTCAGATAGCCTCTCTACACTTCATAGGCGAGCATAAAATGAGCTGCAATTCATTGTGAGCGACTGGCAAATACCCTGTGCCAGCAGCCCGAATTTCCTCTGCAGCTTGACTCAGCTATGCATGTGTGCATTTATAAAATCACTTTCATTATCTGGCCATCAATATACCCTCTCGATGCACGCTCAACACGTCGAGGGCATGTGAACGATGGCAGCGCGTGCCCTCATAAAACGCAGCAGCCACACCGAAAATGATTAAATTTGCAGCGCCTTGCGAAAGGATACAAAGGTGTGTCTCTCTCGCTCACACACACTACACTTTATCTCTCTCACTCTCTCCCTCTCTTTCTGTCTGTGCGTGCGAAATATTGCGAAATCGTAAATATCCGATAGCCATCCAAAGTGCTCAATTGCCAACGCGCAGCGAGACAGCGGCCCCTTCATCGTTCACTTATACACTCAACTGTGAAAGTATTATGTATATATATATATATTACATAAGCATCTGCAGAGATTACATTAAGTTTCTGTGAGAAATGCTCAAATGAGTTACTCAGCTGCGCTCAGATGGTAAGCGGCTATTCAGGTGTTATCAGACTCATCTCTTCAGTCTATTTACAGGCCATCGAAGATAGAGGCACATGAGAGATAAGACACAAGCACATTAGAGCACACAAATGAGATACCCTGTAATAAAATTTTTTTTTAAAAGGAACAGTCGGCGAGCCATGGCATATGCCCTAGAGACTCAGAGCAAAAGTCGTCATGCTCAAATTTAGTCTTTCTCGGCTTTCATATCTCTTTGCTTATCGATAATTGTCTGAAGTTATCGATAAGAGCTAAAAAACTTTATCTTCATTTCATTCAAATTTCAGATCTGCTGCTGAGAGACAAGCGCCGCAGACTGAGCTCGGCTGATCAGCAATCCGTATAGGACTCATGTCTTTAGTGCCACGCCCACCTCTGTTTCTTAGACAGTTTCGAGGCTTTTAGTGTGCCAATCTCCATGTTTAATTGGGTTAAGCTGTCTCTGCACGCTGCGGCTTTTTCAGCGCTGTCGCAGAGTATGCAACGGAGCAGCTCGGGATAGAGCAGCCAAAAAGTATGCAGCACCAAATTGATTCACAATGTATGGAAAATTGTGAACTAGTACGACGCGGAGTGACGCGTCGCGTTGTCACATTAAAAGCAACTTAATTAAATTGTAATTGGATATTTTTTGAGCGCGTTTCCAGCGACCGCAAACAAACAACAACAAAGCGTCGCCTCATCTAATGTGCCCCCAAATTTCGCAGCCCAACCGCGCCCGGCCCCCGTCCGGCGTCCCCCGACCCCTGGCCCCATGGCCCGGGCGGGCCGTGACACGTGGCCCGTCGCTGTGAGGGCGGGCGGGGTTGCTTTGGTTTCAGCGGGGGTTGTCCTTTGTCTCTCTCGTTGCATTGTTGATGCAACGAAACTAATTTAAAGTACTTCACGCGTCGCATCGCATCGGATGGCATCGGCTAATCCGAGGCACTCGCTTGAGCAGTGTGTGATAACTTCGTTAAGTTGCTGTCGCCGCATTTGGGACAGTAATAACAATAAGCTGATAGTAATTAAATAGCACAGCCACGTGCCGCCTGCCGTGCCGAGGACATGAGTCAAGCATTGCCCTCAATAAGCTAACATTCGGGTTCATCAAAGTTTAGATAACTAACTTTCACATGCCTCTTCCATTGGGCGTCATTCATAACTATTCGCTGTGAATGCCGCATTCGCTACAATTGATAGATTCCAAGTGGCAATTGAGATAAGAGTTATAATTGTGCCTTGCCTGATGGCAGTCGCACTTGCTAGCTCTCAGCTCATACTTTACTTTCACTGCTCTTTCGTTTTGTACTTGCTAAGAGCTCTATCCACAGTCTTCGTTATTGCTAAACGTGGATCTTAAATTTAAGACAGTGATTTCATATTCGTTATTTTTCAGTTGTTACTCGTTAATAAGTGAAATTCGTTACTTTGCGCTAGTTATTCGCTATTCTTAAATTGTTGTTTCGCTACTCTTTTTGAATTATTCGCTGCTTTCATTTTTTGCTCGTTACTTTTTGCTTGTTACTCGTTACTTTGAATTGTTTACTCGTTACTCTTCACTTCTTATGCGCTACTCTTCATTTTTATACCCTGAATCCATTGAAAATGGAAATTTCAGGGTATAATGTTTTTGTGCGAATGTATGTAACAGGCAGAAGGAGGCGTGCCACACCCCATAAAGTATATATATTCTTGATCAGCTCGATGAGCTGAGTTGAACTAGCCCTGTCCGTCTGTCCGTCCGTCCGTCCGTCCGTCCGTGTAAACACCTGGATTTCTGCAACCACAAAAGCTAGAGACTTCAAATAAAAAGCAAAATGCTCGATAATACCATACGCTGTACGAGTTTATTTTTTTTTTTCGATAACTCGTCCCATTTCTTTTTTATCGATAACTATCGAAAATATCGCTTTGTTTTTAAGGTCTGGCGTGCACACCGATTAAGATAGAATCGTGCACTAAGTTGTGTTTGGTTGCTATATTGAATCCGCACATTTTGTCATTTTTGGATTTTTGATGCCACGCCCCTTTCGCCCACAATTCAACAAAAACGATAACTCACGCATATCAAATACTAGAGACTTGAAATTTGGCAAATAGGTACATTTGGATGTCATAAGCATTCCCCAAAAATTCCATTAAGAACGTATGTCGAGAAAAAAAGTTATTAAACAATAAAGTTTGCATAGCACAGCCTCTTCTGCAGCCGCAAAACTGTGCATTGAGCATATTACGTGCATGCATATGTTTGTGTGTGTATGTGTGCATGTGTTGGTTACTATTAATGAATAAATGAAGCTCTTAATGATTGGTATTACAGCTCAATGGATTCAGGGTATCTCTTAGTCGAGCAGTCTCGACTAGAGTTTCGTTACTTGTTTACTCTCTGCTCTTAATGTGTTACTCGCCTATCAAATCAGCTACTTTCTGGCTTTCACTTCTCGCTCTCCACTCGTTTCTTTTCACTTTTTGCCCTCTTACTTCCTGATCGCTCTCTAGTAGCTTTTCTATTCGTTAATAATTCTTCTCACTTACTTTTTGCTCGTTCCTTTTTATTCGGTCACATAAGCTAAATATGAGCTTCAACAAAACACTCTGCTCAACAGCTTGCGCTCATATGTGTGACCCGATACTCGCTACTCGCTGCTCGCTTATAATTTTTTTTTCATTCTCTATTTCTAACTCGCATTTGTCTTTCAGATTAAAGACTCGCCTATTTTTCTTTATTTATGCATATGGTTTTCAGAATCATTTTGCTTATTTTACTAGTTGTTAGCCTTGCACTCGTGTCCATTTCATATTCCTTAAATTCTAATTTACATTAATCATTTCTTAACTTGCCCTTACTAGTCAAGGATCTATCTTGATTAACTCAAAAATATATATTCGTATACTCCTCACTCTTTGCTCTTCACTCCACACAATTTTTGATCAAGAAATGAACTTTACCTTAAGGTTTAGTTATCCTAACAACAGTTTATTCTTCAGCCTCATTGTCTATCTCCTTGTTTTTCTTCCTTTCTTCAATTTGCCATCATTAGGACTCTCTTTGGGTTAATCTATTTAAGATTTGCCACTCATCACTTGGCACTCTAATGAAGTCAACTCGTTACGGGCTTACTCGCTTATTAAATAGCTATTTCCAATTGCTTTAAAATTTGTGGCCAGCAATTACTTGTCTTGACAACTAAGAATAACACACACACACACACACACACAGGGATTCATTTTACATTGTGCTTTTGCTCCGACTCGGGGCGTGAAGGGGGACACATTGATAGAATTCGCTTTGACAGGCAGCAGACATGAAGGCTGCTGGCGTCAACTATTTGCAGAATATATTGCGAAAATCTTTTAACAAATAAAATTTCATTTGTTTACAACTCATTGAAAAGCCACAAAGCTTTTGCCCATGGGCTTTATGTGTCAGTTTGTTGGTCAACATGTGCGTGCATCTCACTCTAACCCGCTTACGGGCTCCAGCTCCGACTCTGGCTCTGGCTCTGGCTCTGTCTACGGAAAATTATGGCTCGTATTTCTGGAACAATTAAGACTTGGGCACATAAACGACCAAGTTGACAGTATTAAGAACTGTGCATCCAAAACTTTTAATTGAAATAATTCGTTTTGGGATTGGCAACAGCAACAAACTTCTGACAGCAAACTTTGCGCTTTGTTTTCCATTTATTGCTGAATCATGTTTCAATGGCGTTTTGCAAATTGGCTTTGTCTTTAAAAAGCCTTCAATCATTTGACTGTCGGTGGCGCTGAGATGAGACTCCGACGAGTAGCGAGTCCCATTCGCCCCTCTGTCTGCCCCCCCTCCCACACTCTTCGCTAGCCATTGATAACAAATAAGTAACTCTAAATACAGCTAATAAATGCTGCTGCGGAATCATGAAAGTTTTGACAGCTTGACAGTAATGAAGCAAACAACCTGTCAGGGGGCCAAGCGCAGGGGATTGCACCAGAGTATCGAATCTCGGCGAGCTGCTGTAAGTCAGACTGTGTTTCCCCTATGAGCAGCTATAGAAAACAATATTCGAGTCTTCGGGAAAGTATCAATTTAGGTGGATGACCCAAATAATGATGCGTGAGCGTTGGGTGGAGTAAAAGCAAAAGCTCAAAAGCGAGATTCTATAATGTGGCGACGAGTGGAGATAGTGTGAGGCGAACTCCTGCTTGAGTTCCTTTGTTCCATCAGAAACTGACAATTTGTAGTTATCTTAAAGAGGTGAGCTAGGCTCAGGACAGTCGCAACAAGTTGAGCTATAGGGACAGGCTCAAAGTACCGAGTGTTGGCCTAAACTAAAGAGACTTAAGCTCTTCACCCATGTATTTTTGGCACATAAGATATAAACTATAAGTTGACGAGACTTAGCCAAAGTAACGAGTCTAAAACTAACGTAGCTAGCTCTGGCCTCATCAGTCGCATCGGAAGCTGAGCTGAGGTAAAGGTCAAAGTAAAAAGTCTCAATCTAATGAGAATTTGCTCCTGGAGGCATTCAACCAACAAATGCTAGGAATTCTTTCCTCAGCTGCCTCAACAGAAACTCAGCAAGTCTTAAGGCAGTTCCCACAACTTTAGCTTGATGAGATTTGCGCAAAGTAACGAGTTGAGTTGACAAAGTAACGAGAGGCATTCTAACGAGCTTCTGCTTTACGTAGCTAAGTAAATATTGACTGAACTTTTCATTTACCCAAGATACTTGGACAAAGTAGCGAGAGTCTTCTGATAAGTAGTCAAGTAGTTAAAGGCTAAACTTTATATTCATTTCTCACTCTCACCGACAGCAACGAGTAGTTCATAAAAGTAACGAGTAACCATTTTATTTGTCGCTCATCGAGAGTTGGTCTAATAAATATATCCTTTGTCGCCCGAAAACTTGTAGCAGACGCGCTTAAAGCATATGCGACGTGGCGCTGCACTCACAGCACTGCTGCTGGTTGTTGTTGGTGTTGTTGGTGTTGTTGGTGTTGTTGCTGTTGTTGCTGTTGTTGTCTCGCTCGTTGCATTCGTGGCCAGAGTTGTGCTCTCGCTCGTTGGCACGCTGGCAGCGCTGGTGGAATTACTCGCCGTGGTTGACTCCGTTGTGTCCGCTGTTGTCGCATTGCCAGCCAAGGTGGTGCTCTCCAGCGGATCTGTGGTGGTGGCATTAATGGGGCTCTCAGTGCTGGTGGCATTCGTTTCGGTATCGAGAAAGTCCAGTAAGACATCCATGAATTTCTGTATGGCATTGCGATCCTCGGACGTGAAGGTCTGCGCTGTGGTGCCAGCGATTAGCCAAGCACCGCTGGCCATGGCCAGCAGCAGCACGGCCACAAAACGTTGATCATTGCCCAGGGCTGGCATTTGGTATCAGTTGGGAACGTTGTTGGGCTGCTGGTCAAACTTCTAACTGGCTGCTAACTGGCGGCGAGCTCGAGCATTTTATACCAAGCTCCGTCACTCGAAGTCGCCCACTCGATATCTCTATGCGGAAATCGGAGCATCCAAATATTGGGCACGTGCATGACCAGCAGCAACAGATTAATTCTTAACTCTGGCTCTGGCCTGCAGTATCTGGGTCAGCTTCTAACTTCTCAAATGTTGAGCTGCAGTTCGAGTGAGTTTTATTTCCATAAATATATATATATATAAAGTCTCTGTCTCCACATGTCTCACTTTTTCTGTTTTTATGCTCGGCGGAGACTCGAAGTTAAGTTGAGGGTGTTTGGAATTGCATATAGAAATTCTAGACTTGCTGGATATGGAACGTAAGGCAATAAGATTCTCTAGAGCATCATTTATGTGTCTTATAATATATCCATACCGGAAGTCGAAATTGTATTACAAAATGCAAGCAGAAGGATAAATGATTCAATTTCTTAAAGGCAAGTCGTAAGTTATATTTATATATACCACAGATAAGCGAGGATGGGCCTAGTACTCAGAGCTGAGCTGTAGCCTAAGCCCGTTTGATTCCGCAGCATCAATGACTTGGGCCATAGATAAACTGCAGATGACAAATAATGCGAGAAGAATGCGACTGTGAATGCGACTGTGAATGCGAATGCGAATGTGACAAGCAGCGCGAAATCAAGTGAAGCTGCTGTCAACATCGGCGGCGATGGTGTTTGGCGATTTGGGGTCACGTTTGTTGCATGCCAATGGCGCGCATACGGCACGCTTATCGTGGGCTCTTGTGGCAGTTGGGGCGTTATCAGCAGATGCGACAACTGCCCGCATAGCCGCACAGCGTTGCTGATAACAATCAGCACAAAGCGGCCGGCATAGCCATAAAAGCGCTTCGCACGGTGCCCATCAATATCAATCTCTGGGGCTGCGATCATCGGGGCGCACTTCTGAGAAAACAGCGCAGACACAAAGTGAACAAAAAGTGGACAGCAAAATGTGGCGCCTTCAGCTGTTTCTAATTCTATCCACCGGCTTTCTCATACCGTTCGAGGCGAAGCCAGCCACGACCAGCTCGACACCGACATCGACATCGACATCGACAACGGCGCCAACGACGTCTGCGCCAGCGGCGGGCAGAGCTAGCAATATAGGACGCCTGGCGGCCAAGGATCTGGCCGATCTGCTCATGGCCAGCATGCAGGCGCGCGGCATCAAGCTATCCGATGCTCAGCAGACGACGGTCAAGTCGCTGCGCGACATGGAAGCAACGGAACTGCAGGGCGGCGCTGTACTGCTGCAGCTGGGCATGGATGTGATCATCGATGTGCTGATTGGCAGCAGCGCGAACGGCAGCTGTGAGCGCGTCATCAAGGACATCAAGCGATCAACGGATAAGAATAGCCTCACGCTCAGCCTCAAGTCCTTCCTGGCCCTGTGCGCCTTCAACAGCATCGAGTGCACGCAGAAGCAGGTCGTGCAGATCATCAAGAGCACGACATCCGTTAAGGCCTCGGAGTTGTCCATGCTGGGCAGCCGCAGCCCACGCACAGCCCTCACGACATCCACGACTGGCCAAGCGGCAGACATCAAGGGCGACCGCGAATCGATTCTCAACTTCCTGCAAGCCAGAAGCGTACCCGAGCTGAGTGCCATACTGAGCACGCTGCTGCAGGTGTGCGGCGCATCCAGCGTCGAGACTCAGCGAATTGTGCAGAATCTCATTGAAAGTAAGTCCGGAATCAAGCTGAGTAAGGCTAGGGACCTTATCATTTTCTCTTTAATCTCTTAACTCAGTGGGTCCCAAGGACGGCAGCCAGAAGTCAGCCATCAATGTGTTGCAGATCAATGGATTCAGCACGCTCATTGTTTCCCTTATGGATAGCTTGACGTCCATTGCGAATGGCAACAGGAGCGGCTTCTGTGCGGCTACGTCGGACAGCTGGATTGTTCGTCTGCTGGACATGGGCGTGGCCAAGGTCATTATCATGGGTCTAATGACCGCACTCGATCGCTCGCTGCCAGCATCCTCCAGCACGCTGTTACGTAAGTAGCGAACGCCTTGAAATTGACGCCTCATTGAAATGCATTGGTCGTTGCAGAGCAATCGACAAACCTGATCGATCCAATGATGCCACTTGGCAAGGAAGCGCCAACCTCGAAGCGTGCCAGCGGCTCGCTGCCTATTGTTGGGGGTCTGCTGGGCGCCAACCAAGGCGGCAACTCGATTGCAAGTATGTGGCTGCACAGTTATTGGGGAAATTTGATTTTTCAATCATCGCTTACTTCTCACAGCTGGTGCCAAGAATATCGTAACTGGCGATGGCAATTTCTTCGGCCAACTTGTGGATGCTAATATACCTGCGGCTGTGGGTGCCAACGTCTTGACCAATACCGTGGGTTCGGTGACGGGCTCGAGTGCTGGCGGTGCTGCCAGCCCAGTCAGCTCTGTCCTTGCTGCAGGACGTTCGCTGTCAGCTATTGCCAACCGGGGAGGCAACGCGATCTCAAGTATGCCCTGCCCTCAGCCTCTTCTGTCTGTTTCTAATCATTGCCTCTCTCCAGCTGGTCCCAAAAATGTAGTCACTGGAAATAACAATTTCTTTGGATCACTTGTGGATGCTAATATACCCGCGGCTGTGGATGCTAACATCCTGACCAACACCGTTGGCACGGTGACGGGCTCGGGTGCAGCAGGTGCACCAGGTGCAGCAGGTGCTGCCAGTCCAGTTGGCTCCGCTCTGTCTGCAGGCCGTTCGCTGTCTTCAAATGTAGCCAACCGAGGAGGCAACGCGATCTCAAGTATGCCTTCCTCTAAGCATTTTCATTCTCATTATTTTAATCATTGACTTTCTCCAGCTGGTCCCAAAAATGTTGTGAATGGAAACAACAACATCTTCGCAACACTTGTGGATGCCAATATTCCCGCTGCTGTGGGCGCTAACGTCTTGACCAATACTTTGGGCACAGTTACTGGCTCCGGCGCCGGCGCCGGTGGCAGCCCAGTCTCATCAGTGCTTTCCTCCGGCCGTTCTGTGCCCCAGAATATTGCCAACCTGGGTGGCAACACCATCACTTGTAGGTGCCTTCAAGATTTCGTCTAAGCGAGCTTCTTCAATTGAATTCCTATTTCCAGCTGGTCCCAAAAATATCGTTAGCGGAAACAACAATTTCTTTGGCCAACTTGTGGGTCTCGATGTCCCAGCGGCCGTCGATGCTAATGTGCTGACCAACACAGTAGGCACAGTCACAGGCAGCCAAGGCGCAAGCGGCGGCAATGCTGCCTCCTCGCCCACTTCTGCCTCTGCCCTGAGATCTGGAAATATTGCCAACAAAGGCGGTAATACGATCACAAGTGAGTGGGGAAAAAGTTCATTCCTGAAGTTTTTCATAATCCTAATTATATTTTTCCATCCACATCCACAGAGGGTCCCAAGAATGTGGTTCGAGGCGACGGCAACACTTTCATCACTGGCGTCGATGGGGACATTGCTGCAGGAGTTGGTGTTAACCTGCTTAACTCTGTTGTGGGCACAGTCACTGGCGGTGGAGCTGGTGCTGCAGGTGGAGCTGGTGGTGCTGTTGGCGGCCTCTTGGGTGGTGCCACTGGAAATCGTGCCGGCTCTCAAAATATTGCCAACAAGGGCGGCAATACGATCACAAGTGAGCTTATCTCTCAACCAAGTCAAGCTTCCCTAAGCTAATCTCATTGTCAAATCATCCACAGAGGGTGCTAAGAATGTGGTTCGAGGCGATGGCAACACTTTCATCACTGGAGTCGATGGGGACATTGCAGCCGCGGTTGGTGCCAATTTGCTTAATTCTGTTGTGGGCACCGTCACTGGCGGTGGTGCTGGCGGTGCTGGTGGAGCAGGTGGTGCTGCTGGCGCTGTTGGCGGCCTTTTGGGTGGCGCCACTGGAAATCGTGCCGGCTCTCAAAATATTGCCAACAAAGGCGGCAATACCATAACAAGTAAGTGCTCAAGTCCCAGCTATGCAGACGATTTCTCTTCTAAACTTCATGCTTATTTATCAGCGGGTCCTAAGAATGTGGTTACCGGCAGCGGCAATACTTTCATCAAAGCAGTCGATGCGGATGTTCTTGCGGGAGTTGATGCCAATTTGCTCAACAATGTTGTAGGCACGGTCACAGGCGGTGGTTCTGGAGGCTCTGCTGGGGCTGCTGGCCCAGCCGCAGGTCTCAGCCGTGTTGTGAGTGGTGGAGCAGGTGGTCTGCTAGGCGGTGTTACCGGCGGACTTTTGGGCGGCGTTACAGGCGGTGTTTTGGGCGGCGTTACGAAAGGTCTTCTGGGTGGTGGCGCTGTTGGTGGCGTGCTGGGTGGTGTTACCGGAGCCGGTGGTCAGGCGGGAGGAGCCTCTGGGAGCCGAAACATTGCCAACCAAGGCGGGAATACGATCACAAGTGAGTTTATTCCTCAAGCAAGTCAAGTTCACTTCAGCTAATCTCATTTTTCTATCATCCACAGAGGGTGCTAAGAATGTGGTTCGAGGCGATGGCAACACTTTCATCACTGGCGTCGATGGGGACATTGCTGCAGGAGTTGGTGTTAACCTGCTTAACTCTGTTGTGGGCACAGTCACTGGCGGTGGAGCTGGTGGAGCTGGCGGTGCTGGCGGTGCTGGTGGTGTCGGTGGTGTTGTTGGAGGTCTCTTGGGCGGCGGCCAGAGCATTGCAAACAAAGGTGGCAACACCATCACAAGTAAGCGCATTTGGCTAACACCAAAACTGCTCCCTTGTAATGCTCCGATTTGTGTCTGACAGCGGGCGCCAAGAATGTGGTTACTGGAAGCGGCAATACCTTCATAAAGGGCGTCGATCTCGATTTGGTTGCGGGCGTCGGTGCCAATGTGCTGAACACTGTGGTGGGCACTGTGACTGGCGGCAATGTGCCTCGCGACGACATTGTCCAGGTGGTCGATCGGCAAGGGAATGTGCTCATGAACATCTGGGACAAGGATGGGGTGACTGCAACTGGCAGTGGAGGCGCCACCAACATAGGCAATGACTTTTCCAACACTGTCACCAGTAAGTGAACGCATCTATAGCTGAGCCACGGCTAAATACTGAACGCCTTTTGCAGAGGGTCCCAAGCAAATTGTTATGGCCAACGATACGACGATCTTGAAGCTGGTCAACTTGGACGTCTCGGCACTGGCTAAGATTGATCTGCTGAACTCCATCAGGGGCAGCAGCGCTGCCTGCAACGGTATCGCCAACAAGCTGGACAACGAATTGACCAGTGAGTAGCACAGACGAAGATTATAAGTGAAAATTTACTTAACATTTGCCTTCAGGTGGCCCGGAGAACATCGTGGAGGGCAATCGAAATACGTTTGTGACCTTGTTGGATCTCAACCTGGATGCTTTGGTCAATCTGCAAGCCTTGAACAGCGTGATTGGCAGTGTGGGCAACGATTGTCCCGTGACGACACCAACACCTGAGCCACCAACACCTGAGCCACCAACTCCGGAGCCACCAACGCCGGAGCCACCAACTCCGGAGCCACCAACACCTGAGCCTCCTACGCCAGAGCCTCCTACACCTTACCCCCCAACACCTCAGCCACCCACCCCAAGCCCACCTACCCCTACTCCACCTACTCCAAGTCCACCTACCCCCAGCCCCAATAAATGTTATCGCCGCTACTGTCGCAGATGGCGCCAGCGCCCCAGTTACTTATGCTACAAAAACTGCGGCGGCTCATACGTCTACAGGCCCTAAGGCCGCCCAAAGGCTTCAGCTCGGGGCTTACGTGAGCTGTTTCTAAAATGGGCTAAGCAGCCATTAGAGGCGGTGAGAGGCATCCAGGCACCGCATTGCATGCAGCTATTTATTTATTTTACCTACTTTCTAAGTGAACTTGTTTAATGTGTTTGATGTATTAAAAGACAACTGAATTATTTATTACAAAATGAAAAGTTTCCCAACTGAGGTGCAGGCGGCGCGAGACACTTTCAAATTTAAGGTACATATTTATAAATTCAAGCAATGAAGTCACAACAAAATGGATCAGCTGCACCTGAAGATACCCTGTGGCACACACTGCCGTAGTTCAGTCTATGAACGTTGCCACTCGAATGAACTGCTTGGCTGCTCGACGAAAAGTATAGGGTACAATGGTACAAAGGTAAACAAAATGCAATTACATTCAAAACGAAAAAGTTTAAGCAGCGTGGCTAGGAGGAGGCTAGGACATCATAGTCAAATGGAAGGTCGGGGGGTAGCCAAAGAGCAGCTCGACATAAATAAAAGATAACATTATTAACACCCAAGAGCCAAGTGAAGCGCCTCGAGTGCTCGGTTAGACAAATGGGCGTCAGCGCTGACTCAATACGGAAAAGTTGGTTGGCTGCCAGCCATGCCCGCCCGCCCACACGAGCTTGAATGTGGAACGTGCTCACGCCACATGAAATCATAATGAAAGCAATAAAAATATCAGCAAAGTTGCCCAAACAACCAAAAAAAAAAAGCCCAAAACAAAAACAAGACAACAACAACAAAAAAAAAACAAAGCACTGAAATATGTACAGAGAGAAAACAGTACAAAACGGAGCGAATTCTTGAGTTGCCCGTGTCGCACCCATAATTGATGACCTGAGATAATTTGTTATGGTTATGAAACGTGAAACAAACACGGGGCGGAAATACGTAACATAAATACGGAAATACAAAATATGGAGCGCAATTATAAATTTTCGACCAACAGCTTACGCCACTCCATCTCTCGCTCCCCCCGCACACTCTCTGGGTGCGGTGGCTCTGTCGCCCAGGACGATGATGCTGAATGCTGAATGCTGAATGTTGCCAAGCTGCTAATGATAAGCGATAAGCGTGAACTTCACTGGGTGTTAAATATTATGCGACACCTCTGGGACACAATTTGTTCCACCTGGTATGTGGGCAAACTCCTAATGAATACCTGCCTGCTGGCTGAAGTAAGAGACAATTTCCTGAGTCTTACGTTTAAAGATGGAAAATATAGATATGCCTTAGACGAAAAGTTTGTAATTTGTTTGCATTAGCCAGCGGCTGTCATAAGCCAAGAGCATAATATGATTAATTATCGCTAAATTTATTGTGAATTAAATCATTGTCATTGTCATTGTCATTGTCATTGCCATTGTCATTGTCATTGTCATTGTCATTGTCATTGTCATTGTCATTGTCATTGTCATTGTCATTGTCATTGTCATTGTCATTGTCATTGTCATTGTCATTGTCATTGTCATTGTCATTGTCATTGTCATTGTCATTGTCATTGTCATTGTCATTGTCATTGTCGTGATGGCCATGGCCTTTGCCACTATTATTTTTAGCTTGAATAACAAGATGCGTTTATTTATTATACCCTGATCCCATTGAAAATGGGAAAAAAGGGTATAATGTTTTTGTTAAAAGTATGTAACAGGCAGAAGGAGGCGTGCCACACCCCCAAAAGTATATATATTCTTGATCAGGACGACAAGACAAGTTGATTGAGCCCTGTCCGTCTGTCTGTCCGTCCGTCCGTCCGTCCGTCCGTCCGTCCGTCCGTCCGTCCGTCCGTCCGTCCGTATGTATGAACGCGTCGATCTCAGAACCTATAAGAGCTAGAGACTTGAATTTTTTTTTGTTAGGCGCGTATATTGGGCGCGCATATCGAGTTTGTTTCAGAAAATCGATAACTATTCCTGAATATTTGTTATCGATTTAAAACCATATGAAAAAACAGTTATGATTTTTTATCTTTTTTATCTTAAGAGCTAGAGACTCCAAATTTCGCATGTAGCTTTATGTGTATTTTTACCAATTTCGGTTTTTGTTACATTTGGATACTGGCCCCAAATTTCCCCACAATTTTGAAAATTATTTTCAGTTGCAAAATATATGGTGTTTGGTATTTTTGAAAACTAAATCAATTATTTAAATCATATGGTGAAAGTTTCATCAAAATCCGTTGATAAACAAAAAAGTTATTAAACAAAATGTTTGGCTAGATCAACAGCGATTGAACTGCAAGCGCACACAGACCAGGTGGCGCTTATACATGTTCAATTTGTATACATGTGCACACATACATGCAAATGCTCGCGAACAAATTTTCTAAGAACCGCAATTGCCTTTGAGTTTGGGTCGAATTGTGTTCGAATTGTTTTTGCTACCTACTTCCAATTGCCGCTCGCCGCTGTGTGTCGCTGTGTGTCGCTGTGCGAATATGTTTTCGATTCTTCTTCTTTAATAGTAACGGAACAGTTCTTGTGAGCTTGCAAAAGTGAGCTGGTATAATCTTTGTGTCGCATTTGTTTGCATAATTCCTCTTTGATCGACATTCTTAGTACCATTGGCACATACTTAAGTTGCGTGATATGGTTGTACATACGAGTTATTGACTATATTAAGAAAACTAAGGGGGGGTGGGATTAGGGTATCCCCTAGTCGGGCGCGCCGACTAGAGTTTTCTTACTTGTTTTTGACATAAGCTTAGGGAATACAACTTTCAACAACACGCCCCAAACCTTCATTATTCACGTAGACAAAACATAAAGTTTGCCCTAGATTAAAGAACTATTCGTAAAGAAAAACTCAACAATTTTATTAAGAGCAAAACATTGGCTCGCTTGAAAAATATTTGCTGAATAAATCAATATTTTTTCTAGTTCCAGTTGGTCGTTGGGCCTTCGGGGGGTTAGGCATATTAAATGCAACAGAGTTTTAGGCGCAGACATGTTTATGTACTTGTCAGACAGCCAGACGAGTTCCGCAACTCGACCCCTGTCCCCTGTACGAATGTCTGTCTGTCTGCCTGACCCTGTTTTCGTTTCTTTTTTGGATTTGTATCGCCCGCATCTGCGGCTCAGGTTCTACTACATCCAGCTAGTAGTAGTCACTGGTTGGGTTTCACTTTCGCTCCGCTTTTGTTTTACTGCTCGCTATCTCTGTCTGTTTTTATTCCTATTTCTATTTCTATTTCTATTTTTATTTTTTTTATTATTGTACATAATTTGCACGTGCTACGAATATCTAAAATTTACGAGCGAGCGAGAGCGAAAGTGCCCAGGTCGTCGCATCGGTGGTTGGGTGGTTGGGCGGTTGGGCTCGTTGGGTGGTTGGGCTGGTCTGCCCACATGACACTAGTTACACTGTCCCCGCGGAGGGCTAAGGGATGTCGGCCGCGTCTGTTGTCATGTACATTATTTTGCTTTCAAGCGTTCGCTGTAAAAGTAAAAGTCTCTAAGCTTTAAATGAGTGGAGCGACGACTTACGGCTAGGTGGTTGCGGTGCTGCTACCACAGCTACAAATCTGCAGTATTTTTTCTCGTTTTATTTTTTTTTTTTTTTTTTTGTTGATTTTGCCTGACGAAGTCAAACTGCCCCACGGGAGGCGAGGGCGGGGTCTTTTGCGCGCACTCTTGTTGCTTGCTCCAACACGTTTTATGTCCAAAATAAATGTGAACTAATGCATTTTTATTAATATATACAAGCGTGCTGGGAATCTCAACAATGATCATCAGCATCAGCTTGATGATGATTAAGCATAAAAACCACAAATGTTTTTTAAATGCAGTGCTAATGCGAATTTTGCCCGTCGCCTGTCGCTCGTCGCTCGTCGTTCGCCGCTCGCATCCCCCTCACCGGGGTCTACTAAGTAGTGCGCTTCTCACTTCAAACATTTTATTTTTTGGTTTGTCAAAATATTTAGCACAGCATGTACGTGTTAACGTCTCTGTTGTTGTTGTTGTTGTTGATGTTGTTGTGGCTGCCCCACTTTGGCACCCAGTACTACTTCTCATATGTGCAATGACTCAGCAGTTTCAAATCGAACATTTACAAGTCTTAAGATAAGCTCAAGTCTCTTACTTACTACACACACACTCCCACTCACTCTCTCTCTCTCTCTCTCTCTCTCTCTCTCTCTTCATTCTTTCTCTTTTCCTCTCTCTGCTAGTTGCTTGAGTTCATGACCCTTTTTGCTTGCTCAACTGCAGCCATGTGTAGTCCTATGTACAAATCATCAATTGTATCACACTCACTCACACTCACACACACACACATACATAATAATTTGTACATGTCTGGCAACGCCTGCTCGTCTGCTAGTAGCAAGAGTCAGCATATAAACAACCTCATCATCAACCCCCTTCACTGCATGACAAGCATTTGCTTAACTAAATTTGGTCAATTGTGTCCAGCCAGACAACTAGCGACTCTTCAAAACACACAGAGAGCAGCAAGTGTAAGGCAACGAGTTGGTATAGCTGCGCGCCTAATTGTTTGAGGCAACCATTATAGCACATTTAACGAGGCTCGACACTTGTGAAGCGAATGACGAGTGAAATGTGTAAATAACACTCTATATGCATTTATGCTAATTGACACGCATTAGTTCGCCAGTCGTTAGGTATTTCTTGTGTCCAGTTATACTTTATTTCTTGTTCGTTACTGCTTACTTGTTACTCATGTCATGTCTCTTACTACTCGTTACTCGCACCTTACTACTTCTTATTTGTGTACTCACTACTCCTACTCATAACTGCTGATTCAGTACTTTTCATTACTCCTTACTCGTTACTCCTTATTCATCTCTGCTTACTCATTAGTCCTTAATCCGCTCTCCTTACTCGTTTCTTTTAATTCATCTCTTCTCCCTCGTTATTGCTTACTCGTTACTCCTTACAGAACTCTTTACTGATAACTCATAACTGCTAACTCGATACTCCTTGATGTGTTCTCCTTACACGCTTCTTCTTATTCGTTGCTCGCTACCCATTACTCGTCCCGCAGTATTCCTTGCTCGTTACTCATTACTGTTTACTCGTCATTGCTTACTCGTTATTCTCTCCTCATCTATACTCCTTACTCGTAGCTCGACAGTAAATATATGAGATGATGTGACGTAACGAGTAGCAAAACTAACGAGTGACGAATAATCGCGTAGGCTACGCAGCATCACAGCGCTCACATTACTTCAATAAACTCAAGCTGTACTTCTGCTGATACTTATTCAGCTCGCTACACTTCACTCTTCTCCCGTGCCTCGTCACTCGTTACATATTCAGTTAACTAAAAGGTCTGTTGTCGACTCGTTTGCTACTGCGATTAGTGTGATGGAAGGCCGAATGCTGGCGCATAGACTCGGACATGGTGGGCCTCATTACTCACACGTTGGCGCCTTTGGGTCCATTTGCATGGCAAACGGCACAGACTGATGGCCAGCCTTGTAATACTCCAGACTTTATTATCCACTTCTTTTCAATGCGTCCGCCACTAACTGAAAAAAAAAAGAAAATGAAAATAAGAGCAAAAAGCCCAAAAAACAGTGTCCAACAGCAGAGCAAAAGAAATGCAAAGGCGGCACTTTGCATACTAAGAGGGTGGCGGCGGCTACAAAAGAAGGGGGCGTGGATGTGGGGCGGAGCAGGGGTCGTGCTTGTATGGAATAAATAGAAAAAGCAAATAGCGAGACGCCTCTATTGACATTTTAGGGTTTCATTGTAAAGCAATTTAAATTATTGTATATACTTTATTACTTTCCACGAAATACCCTGTAGAAAAGCAAATGAAATGAGATGGAGTAGATGAGAGTAAAATTATATTATATATGCATTCATGAATGGATATCGATAGAGATAGACAGAGCTAGGCTATCTATGTCAAATGCACATACTATGTACCTTCTCTTACCTCTAGAGTCTTAATCTCTAATTCTGCCAAAGCATATACTACGCATCCGTCATTTGATGACAGGGCATCTACCTAGTCGAGCATGGCTTAACTCACTTATTTGATTATTTTTGAAACTTAAGCATTCAGGACGTCGTGTCGCGGTTCGTGTTCTGCTTGTGATGCATCTTCGTGCCCTAAGCTCTTGGACAAGACATCTTGGGAGCAGGACGCCTGGGCTAAGGCGGCCGTAGAGCTGCCCCAACTCCGTGCCGCGTGCTCCGCCCCTGCTTGATTTTATTTTGTGCAAATTTTTCAAATGTTATCCTTAATTTAGTTTCTAAGTAGATGCGAGTCACGTCTCAGGCAAATGACATTTTATTTGTGGATTTTTATAGACTTTCGTTTCGTGTGTGTGCGTGTGTGTGTGTGTGTGCCGAGGGTAGTCAGCTCAGAAGCCAAGCTGCTAAGCTAGCCGCCCTGGCTGACATTCTGCATGTGTGCATATAGATACATACATATGCCCATGTATCTAAAGAAATGTTTTGGGTCTCCTGCAGGGAGAATCCCCGCCTCACCCTCGGAAAACCGAAAAATAGGTCGTTAATTTGGTTGGCTCGTGTGCGTGTGATTTTTATATATTCTCAACTCTCAGTGGGTCACATGTGCCATTGATGAGTCACTGAAATGGCAGAGGGCTAGGGGCTGGCGGGGCGCTTTGAATTTGTAAAAATATTAAAAACGTGAATGCGTTGCGCAATATGTGTGAAATGCGAGCAAAGCCGGGCAAAAACAAGCGAGCCGAATGTAATTGATAACACATTCCATCTATAAATGAAAGCCAAATTCCAGCGAATGAATGATAGATGAGATTCCTGATCAGTATCAAGCGAAATGCTCTCGACTATTCACACACACAAAAACATCCAATTTTACATGACTTAATCACATTTGCTTTAATGCCAACGTGAAACTCAATTACGCTAAATGAAGAGCATAAAAATTATTTTTAATTCGGTTTAAGTCTTTTTTTGTGTTAAAGGGATAAGGGTCAAGAGCAGGAGCACTGCATGGAGTGAGCTCATTGTGTTTCTCTCCCGCTCTCTCTACTATATTCATATATCTCTCAATTTGCCTCTTTTGCTGAGAATCTTTCTATACATTTCTCTGCCTGCGTCTCACTCATTCTCTCCCTCTTTATAGCAATTGCTCAATCTTTTCTTATTTCTTTATCTCTTTCACTCTGTATCAATCTCTATAGTCATTGCACTTCCTCTTTAGATATATCACTCTCTCTCTCTCTCTCTCTCTTTCTCTGTTTCTCCCGCTCGAAATCGCTCTCCCTCCCTCTCTCACTCTTTCTCTGTATGTCATCTTGCTCTATCAATTATTTTTCCTCAACCTAACTATCTCGCAATATAATTATATCTTTCTCCTAATCTTATCTCTCTCTTCTCTCTCACACTTCTCTATCTTTGTTCCCCGCTCTCTCTCTCTCTCATTTATTTTTGTCTTTGTCTTTTTATCTTTTTCTCTGTCTGTGTTGTCCGCTCCCTCTCTCTCTCTCGCCATCTAGTTATATCTTCTATTTACTCCTCACACTCTTTCTCCACTCTCTTTCTCTCTCTCTCTCTCTCTCTGTCTTTTTCCTTTTCTAATTCAGTTCCTCCTCCTCCGTTTTGGATAACTCAAGAACTCTTGCTAGTTGCATGCTCGTACAATTCACATGATGCGAGCTGGGCAGAAGAGTCTTGGAATGGCCCCCCGCACGTCGGGTTGGCGCTGTTTTAATGGTGCGCAACGTGCGCAAGATAGATGCATGAAGGCAATGCTTAAATAAATGAAAACCAAGAAATATGACCGTATAAATGTATTAAAAAGCAACAACAACAATAACAGCAACAGGAACAAGCATAACGCATACGCAACGGTAGCTGCGGCAAGGCAAGCCGAGGAAGTTCTGTGTTCGTGTGGGAGAAATTGAATTTGGCATGAGTGGGGAGAGGCGAGGGAGGGGCGATAGGTGGGCAATCGCTGGGGGGTAGATGTGTGTGCGACATGGGGATGATTGCTGTTGTTAATGCTGCATGGATCACCTGGTTTGAGCTCACAACTTACGCACAATAAAGCAAAAATTAAAAAGACTCAAAAACTAAAAAGAAAACCCAGTGAGTAGAGTCCAATAGATGTGTGGCTAGACCTGTGCAGGGTAGACAGAATATCGTGCAAGTCTTGGCAAATTCGACTGCGGCAAATGGCATTTACGGCTGATAGGCGGCTGAGAGAGTCCGCTGAGAGACTCGAGGCTGCTGGCGGCTGCTTACCTGTGGGCGTGACAAGCTGCCCTGCCGCTGCCGCTGCCTCTTCGCCGGTTACCAGGTCTTCAACTTCCCTTAGCAAGGCATAAAAAAAGCCAACGTTTCCATTGTTCAATTTTTTTTTCATTCTTCTCTTTATGCTCTATGCGAGGGTCTTACGATTTTGTGCTGCCATTCGTAATGCATGAGGCATTCATGTGGCCAAATGTCTATCAGCTCCATCAGCTGGGCTAAGTTGGGGCATATGCGATGGCTCGTAGATCGGAGAATAAGAGAATTTGGTAGATTTTGGTGAGAAGTGAAACATAAGAGATGATAAAAAGTCTTTTGAAATATAAAACAAATCAATTGGATGGTACAAATATTTCTGTTCCTTGAGCAATTTATTTTTCAAATAATATATAATATAATAATATTTAATATAATATAAATACATTTCATAGTTGTCAGTCCATCCCAAGCTCGCAGTTGTATACCTTTGCTATATAGCCATACCTGATATATATATATATATGTATATATATATATACTCATACTCTTAGACTCTTGCCTCTGTATCTGTTCCATATCCATCTATCTCTACCTTCTTCTTACGTATACAGCTCACCTCTTAACTCTCTGACTATATAGTACTCTACCTTCATCGCCCAGCCCCAGCGCTGCGTCTCTTAGGGTATTGAATCTTCCACCTTAGCGAAGGTAGTTCACATTTTTATTGTATAAATTTTTCTTTTTAGTCCGTTGTTGTTGCTCAGCTTAATGGGCATTGTTGTTGGCGTTGTTGTAGCGGGTCGCAACAATGGTAGACAAAAGGCGCCAACACTTTTGCATCACTTCGATTGTAATTTCATGCCCGAATTATCCTTGGGGAGACATTTACCCTAAACGAAGGCGCGCACACACACACACACACAGACAGCTAGGTGGAGAGACAAGTTCATGTATATAAATTTCAATAGCAAACGGCGAAAAGCAAAAGTCAAAAGTGCGAGCAGCGAGCAGCGAGCTGAGGGGGCCTGCCAAGCACACAATACAATACATAGAAGGGCGCGCAGCAATTGCTGCGGGAGCGGCAACATAGACAAACACCAATACACACACAGGCACACACACACAGACACAGACACACACACACCTTTATTATTATTTTTACACTTAACTTCCGGTTTACGCCTATTATGCCCTGTGTTCTTGCCACCTCCTGCTGCCGGCTGCGTCCTTCACCTCCAGCTCCACTTGGGCCCGGCATCAAATTACAAAATCCTCGCTCAACTCCAACTGCTGTGCATTGTGTCTGTGCGCTGGGCCCCATCGTTCGCTAGATGAAGTTATTGTCCTTGCCATGTTTTTCTTCCTCTTGTTGTTGTTGTTGCTGTTGTTGTTGTTGGTGGGCGCGTGTTTTCACGTGTTCGTTCCGCATAGTTCCGTTTGATATGCCACAAAGGTGTCACAGTCAACGGCATTGTCCACATGGCTGCCACAACCTCAGCTACTCCACGAGTGCGCCTGTGTGTGCGTGTATGTGTGTGTGTGTGTGCGTGTGTCTGCGTGTGTGTGTGTGTGCGTGTGTGTGTGTGGCATACTTCCTCTTTTCACGCCAAAAGTTATTCCTTTATTTTTTTACTTTTTGCTATTCCCGTGCGCATTGAAAGGCGCCTCTTTGACATTGAGATATCAGTCGTTCACGACTTTGTCTAAAATTCAACTCAGAGCGAGATGGAGCTAAAGAGATAGAGATACAGAGAGAGAGAGAGAGAGAGAGAGAGATGCTTTAATCTAAGCAATATACCAACTATCAGCTGTCATTTAAGTTAAAGTGAAAGTTGGCGAAGCGTGCCACCATTTTCGATAACTATATAGCGGCTAGAGTTATCGATAACATTAAGTCGGCTATAGAATTGAATTCGTATCGTGAAATGAACAACTTTCATCAGGCAAGTTACTCACTGATTTTGTTTATATTTCGGCATCTACGAGCTTTCAACTAGACAAAAAGATCTTTACTATATATATTATATTTATTTATTTATATTATATTTATTTATATATATGTATTCCGATTCTTTATTCACTATATAATAGAGAAGATTTAAAACAAGCTTATTAGAGTGCAGCGACTCCTTGCACGCGTATCCCTCCTTCATCTACGTATATCAATGTGCTTGTTATACTCGTGGACACATATGTCACCCATCTGGCAACCCTCGTCAGAGCCGCGCTCAATTCTAGCATTCACTAAAATCTAACTCAAACGGAATAGTTCCATACTGATGGATATATATATATATATATATATATATATATATATATATATATATATATATATATATATATTTTTTTTTTTTTTTTTATACCCTGATCCCATTGAAAATGGGAAAAAAGGGTATAATGTTTTTGTTAAAAGTATGTAACAGGCAGAAGGAGGCGTGCCACACCCCCAAAAGTATATATATTCTTGATCAGGACGGAGGAAGAGAAGTTGATTGAGCCCTGTCCGTCTGTCTGTCCGTCCGTCCGTCCGTCCGTCCGTCCGTCCGTATGTATGAACGCGTCGATCTCAGAACCTATAAGAGCTAGAGGCTTGAATTTTTTTTTGTTAGGCGCGTATATTGGGCGCGCATATCGAGTTTGTTTCAGAAAATCGATAACTATTCCTGAATATTTGTTATCGATTTAAAACCATATGAAAAAACAGTTATGATTTTTTATCTTTTTTATCTTAAGAGCTAGAGACTCCAAATTTCGTATGTAGCTTTATGTGTATTTTTACCAATTTCGGGTTTTGTTACATTTGGATACTGGCCCCAAATTTCCCCACAATTTTGAAAATTATTTTCAGTTGCAAAATATATGGTGTTTGGTATTTTTGAAAACTAAATCAATTATTTAAATCATATGGTGAAAGTTTCATCAAAATCCGTTGATAAACACAAAAGTTATTAAACAAAATGTTTGGCTAGATCAACAGCGATTGAACTGCAAAGCGCACACAGACCAGGTGGCGCTTATACATGTTCAATTTGTATACATGTGCACACATACATGCAAATGCTCGCGAACAAATTTTCTAAGAACCGCAATTGCCTTTGAGTTTGGGTCGAATTGTGTTCGAATTGTTTTTGCTACCTACTTCCAATTGCCGCTCGCCGCTGTGTGTCGCAGTCGCAGGCGCTGTGTGTCGCTGTGCGAATATGTTTTCGATTCTTCTTCTTTAATAGTAACGGAACAGTTCTTGTGAGCTTGCAAAAGTGAGCTGGTATAATCTTTGTGTCGAATTTGTTTGCATAATTCCTCTTTGATCGACATTCTTAGTGTCATTCGCATAGATTTAAGTCGCGTGATATGCTTGTACATACGAGTTATGGACTATATTAAGAAAACTAAGGGGGGGGGGGGATTAGGGTATCCCCTAGTCGGGCGCGCCGACTAGAGTTTTCTTACTTGTTTTTTTTTTATTAAGCTATTTATATATGATACTCGCTCAGAGCGTAGCCCTTTAGGCTTCATTCGTTTTTTCTTTCTTTGCGTCTAATTACTTGGAGTTAGGCATAGGCATATAAACTTATTTTTATAGTATATTTATATATAGATAAATATATATGTATATTTATAATGTTTATATTTTTTATTTTACTATTACGATTTATAAATATATTTATTTTTAAAACCAACTCTCACAGCGCCCACAATCAGGAAATGGAGCTGACATTTGGTTCTAGTCTGATTTGTCTGATTGGATTGGTATGTTGGCGCAGTTGCTGGTTTTGGGGCCCAGCTAGACTGCAAATTGTTGCCGCCACAAACGCACACAGACGCAGAGAGAGAGAGGGAGACAGTGAGAGGGAGACAGCGAGACAGACGCTTTGATTGATGCGTCGTAACTTCGCGTGAAATTGCACACCAGAAAAAGCAGAAGTGCTGGGCGCAGGAAGCGAGCAGGTTGTAAAGGCAACAGCCACTTGTAAAAGCCAAAACAAAGCCTGGCTAAAACGGAAGCAAGCACTCATGCCACACACACACACATCGCACACTCGTGCCTAGCTGTGCTTGGGCGCCGCTCGAAAGCTTTAAAATAGGAAATTAAAATTCCAATAATAGCATTACAGCCGCAGGTGTGTGTGTGTGAGTGCGTCTCCCACCCACCTGCGCGCGTGTGTGTGTGTGTGTGAGTGTGCAGCCACTAAGTATGCTTTAACTTTTGTGTGTCTTTCGGTTTTCGGCTTTCTATCTGTCTCAGCGCGCTGTGTGCGATAAAAATAAATTAAGCCACAAATTGCAATTTAATTTAAGGTTTACTTTTTGCCAAAAACGCTCCACGGCGACAACTCGCCCTGCCGCCGCTTAAGTGTTGCCCAAGGCAAGCCCCAGCTCGTAACCCCCCGAAAATCGTAGCTCCCCCCAGCCAGCGTTTCGGTCATATTAAAATATCTTGGCACATATTTTTTGGTTGCCGCGACTGTGGCCCCTCAGCGTGCGCTGTATGTAGGTGTGGAGCTCCAACTCAGCCTCAGTCGCAGCCTCGGACTCAGCTTCCACCTACTCGCGTGTGGGTGTGTGCCTCTGCCTGTGTGTGTGTGTGTGTGTGTGTGTGTGTGTGTGTGCGTGAGTTTTCGTACCGAAAATTTATGGCATTGCAATTGCAAATATAATTAAAATTTTCAGCTAGCTGCGCAGCGCAACTTTTATTTAATTTCATGTTTGCCTTTCGCTATTTTCTTTCAACATTCAACTCAGCTTTTTTTGGGCATTTATATGAGATATATATATATATATATATATATAAATATACAATATTATATATAAACAATTTCCATTTTTTAGTCGTATCATATTATGTTTTACATGCACTTCAAATTTAATTTCAATTATTCATTAAGCGAAAATCATGATGAATAAACAGCAAAAAGAGTTAGCAACTCTTACCAGAAGTTAACTGGTGCATTGTGAATATAATTTTAACAGCCGCTGTGCATCGGTTAATTTGCCTAAGCTTTGTTGTTCTATCAACTGATTTATTGCCAAGCATTTTGATTGCCTAACTGTCTGCCCGCTGTTGGTCCGTCCGTCCGATTTCCTGTTCGTCCTACTAACTGCCTGTCCTTCTGACTCTATGTCCGTCCGACTGTCTGCCAGTTTGACTATCTGTCTCTCTGACTCTATGTCCGTCCGACTGCCTGTCCGGTTTCCTGTCCGTCCCTCTGTCTGCTCACCTGAATGCCTATTCTAGTCATAGAGTCGGCTAAGTCCGTCCGACAGTCTGCTTGTCTCAATTTCTGTACATCCGACTGTCTGCCTGTTTGACTTTTACCTCTCCTGTCCGATTCTATGTCCGTCCGACTATCTCTCCTTCCCACTGTCTGTCCGATCACTTTTTTCTCTGTCCGACTGACTACATATTTGCAGCTTTAGCATCTTAAAATATGATAAAATCATATGTGTTATCCTCAACTACAGATTTTATGTGATTGAATCTGGGAATTTGGAATATCACATATATTATTATAGGCGCGGTAAGTGTGGGGTTTTGGAGCTTGCTTTTAATTTATTGATGCGCTCTAGAAGCTGACTACAAATTTCAGTCCAAATAGTGTTGCATACTCTGCAGCGAAATGAATAAATTTCGTGGATTAAATATATAAAGTGAGATTTGCTGTAGTTCATGGTGTGCGAGCTTAAAGACCAACTGGCTCTGTTGACTGATAGTTAAATGCACAGTTGATTGCACGAGCCAAGCGAATGGACGGAACATGTCGCTGCGAATGATGATTGCCGCTTAACTGGACAATCAGGCGAGCTCGTTGGCCACCCCTAATCGAGACCGAATCGGCATCGAAATCGAAGTTCGGCGAGCATTGGCCAAAAAGTGTAAGAGAACTAACTAAATTCAGAGTTTTTGTGTGTGCATTATTTATTTAGTGAAGTTTGCCGTCAATTTGATGGCCACATGTTGCTGTTGCAACCACCGAGGGCAGGACGAGAGCTGCCTTTGTCTAGCATCTATGCTTTTATAGTTGATTAAGGCATATCAAATGTCAAATGTCACTGAAGAAGACGCTGCGGCTGCCAGTTGTAAAAACTAAACAACAACAAAAAAAAAAAAACCCCCACCGTGGCATGGGTTGTTTCGGTTGAGTTTTTATGGTGCGGCGCACACACACACATACGCAGCACAGGTAAGTGCTTGCACCACCCCACCACACATGCTCAGAGTGGGCCATAAAACAGAGAAGAAAAGTAAAGTAAAGAAATGGCAGCAAGAAAACAAGAAATACAATTTTATATGCCACATATAATCCCCCTCCCCCTCCCTCCTCTCCCTTGCTCCCTCTCCCCCACTGCCACTCTCGCGCTCTCCCTTTGTCAGGCAACTCAATTGGCAATGACGCGCCGCGTGATGGTTGCGAGTGCTGCTCGCTTTACAGGAAACGGAAATTGAAGCATAAAATTGCCAAGTTGCAGTCGCAGCCAAAGCCAAAACCAAAACCAAACAGCAAGCAGCAGGCAGCAGGCAAGCATGTACGACTAGCTGTTACCTCGTAGAATTTACTGCTGCTATCAAACACAAGCAAGCGCTAAACCCATTGTCAAGCAGCTGACAAATCACTCTTAGCTGTTAGGAGCATAACACCCATAAGTAGAGCTTATAGCCAGATAAGAGTAAGAGTTGTTAGCTCATGTATCATTGATGTAAGAGTTCTTACTTCAAGTTCTTATCTCATGTCAAGTTCTTGTTAACTCATTACCAAAGCATTCTAAGTAATGTTTGTCAAGCTCATGTTATTTCCTTGTTAACTTACTTCGCTAGCATTCCATGTAATATAATTATTTTTTAGCTCTTAATGTCTACCTCATGTTAAGCTCATGTCAAGCTGATGTCAAGTTCTTGTTAACTCAATATGTGAGCATTTCTACCTCATGTCAAAGTCCACTTAAAGAAGCTCCACTCAAACTCCAGCTAACAGCTAGTTACTCCTTTAACACCTAGTCTACTCCATTCTAGTTAAAGATTAAGGTAATCTCTGGCTGAGCATACCCATTGACAACGCACTTACAGGGTAGTTGAACAAGAAGAACACGCAAGCAGCGGAAATAAGTTTGTTTAACGCTGAAATTGTGTACATTATCCGTGGATTCGCTAGCTTTATCCGCATATCAAATGCTCGAACAACTCCAGCGACGACTGTCAATTGTAAGCGCAGCGAGTCCAATGGGAGCATATAGTTATGGACTTATAATTGATCAGATAGATCAATTGAAGGTATTTCAAAATGCAATCAAATTAGGCTAAGGACTTGAAACTGGACATGATGTCAGCTGGGAGTCTGCACTTGTGTTAGCTGTGATCAGGCGCTGGTCGAATGTTGACATAGAGGAGACGGAATTTACTGGGGTTACGAAATACTTGGATATAATAAAGCTTCTACGTTTAGCCATGGTCTGCTGAAATATGCCGAAATGTTTTCACTAATGAAAAGTCAAGTGTGTAGGAGCTCTTATTGAGTTAAAAGTTGCTTATTAATCGCTTTAGCCTGGCATGCCTCCAGCATCTGGAGTGGTCTGCTTTGGGTTTTGGTTTTGGTTCCACTGTCAAACGCCGACACGGAGTTGGTAAGTGACAAGCTGGTCCGGGTCGGTTCGTTTGGCGCAAGTAAATCATGCGCTTCATTTGCATTTATCAACTGGCGGCCCATCAAGAGGCACACACAGACAGACACACGGAGTGCGTAGCTGCGGCTGACAGCGCCTGGGTGTAGGGGGCGTGGGGGCGTGGTGGCGTGGTGGCGTGGCTTGACTTGATGCGGTGTTCAATGTACTTCAGTCTGGTGGTGACTTTTACAAACGATAATTAATGAAATCTGACAGTGTGCACAGCCTAGACATACTCCTAGTCAAATGGACTCTCTCTCTCTCTCTCTCTCTCTCTTTCTGTGTGTGTGGGTGGGGCTGCGGGCTGTGGGTCTATGCCGCTGAATGGCCTTAATGAGAAATCGTTTTAATTGAGTTTGCATGTTTATGGCTGCTCCTACACTTGAGCACTCGGCGGCTGTTGCACTTTTATTTTTGTTCTTGTTTAACCAGTGCTGCTGCTGCCGCCGCCGCTGGCCGCTAGAGGGCGCACACACAGCGTTTTATATGCGCAATTACTTTGAAAGCAACTGCGACGTCCCCCCCCCGATATGGAGCAGACAAGCTGCTGTTTGGTATGTGGCTGGGTCTTCATGTTGCCCGTGTGTGTGTGTGGGTTATTTCAACCACATATTGTCATGTACAATGGCATCATTTGTGGGTGTGTGGGAATGGGGCTAAGGCCGAGTCGAGTCGAGTCGAGCCACAAGCACTTTTTGGGCGGGCGGAGCAAGGACAACATCAAATGTAACCGCATGCTGCCCGCCGCCTGATGAGGGTCAATTGTCCATTAGTATATAAGTGTGTGTGCGTGTGTGCGTGTGTCTCTGTGTGCGTGTGGAGACGCATGTGGCGCCTGTTGGCCTGGCAACTTTTGCCCTAACAACAAAGGCAACTGGAAGCTGTTGTTGCATTTGCCACCAAACGAGGCATCAACTGGCGGCAGCTGCCGCATAATTATTTGTTGATTATGTAAATTTCAGGCGCAGCGTGGCAAACTCTATTAATAGTTGCCAGGCGCATACCCTGTTCCACACGACATCCAAAGGGATATCAGCCGCAGCAGTCCTCGCCCAAAGGTGGGTGGCCCTGACTTGCCTTGGCTCGGCTCGTGCCGGCCCGGCCCGGCCCGGCCCGGCCTGGTCTGGTTGGGTTGTCTGTTTGTGCAACAAAGCAAATTGCTGTAATCCATTTTGCAGGCAGGCGCATCAGCTGCTTGCTGCATCAAGCTGCTGCCGCTGCTGCTGCTGCTGCAGCTTCTGCTGTTGGCGCTGTTTGTTATCAAATGAAATGGATTTTTATTAGATTTCGCCTGCAAAAGGCAAGATTTAAATTTATTTCACGTTTTTTATGCTCTGTTCCCAAGTGAAGAATGAGTATATTGATTGTGTTTAATATTTGTCTTGTTCTCCGTCCGTCCATCCGTCCATCTCTTCATCTGTCTCTAGACAATTGATATTTTAAATATAAGCTCATTGGAATTTCAGAGTTGTTTTTAGCAAAAATACCCTGTAGTTTCCACATATTTTTGTAGCGCAGAGCTATAGAGTATCGCGCAGTCAGCTGCATCCCTCTGCCACCTTTTTGCTTCTTTCTTTGTTTGCTTCTCATTTTTATTCTTTTGCTTTTTTGCGAATTCTTTTTGTATTGTTATATTTTTATTGCATTTTTATTTTTCTCTTCTATTTTTCATGTTCTGCGCTTTCGACCGCTTTGTATTCAAGATTAATGAGTGCGAAATGTAAAGTCCAACACAAAATACAGAATACGAAAAATACAAAAAGTAAAGCGCCAGCTAGAAGAAGAGTTGAGTAACGGCGTTCGCCGTGCCACTCCCCCCTTTATCCCCCGACCCCCTCAACACACACACGCTCCTCCCCATAGACAATGGCGGCTAAACTTTTATTTACAGCTATAAATAAGCAAAGAAAGCATAATAAGCATAAAAACACCCTTGCAGCAAGTGTCAAAGACTCCAGCCAGATATAGATTAAAGAGCTCAACAGCTCATGAGCTGGTGGAGCACTCCCCAGGTGGACCACTCGGGGCATGACCTTTGCGGGGAAAACTTTTTTGCAGATGTCAGGCATCGATGGACTTTACATACTACATGTATTTTGGTATATTTACTTGGTATATTTATTTGGTATATTTATTTGGTATATTTATTTGGTATATTTATTTGATATATTTATTTGGTATATTTATTTGGTATATTTATTTGGTATATTTACTTGATATATTTATTTGGTACATTTATATGGTATATTTATTTGGTATATTTATTTGGTATATTTATTTAGTATATTTATTTGGTATATTTATTTGGTATATTTATTTGGTATATTTATTTGGTATATTTATTTGGTATATTTATTTGGTATATTTATTTGGTATATTTATTTGGTATATTTATTTGGTATATTTATTTGGTATATTTATTTGATATATTTATTTGATATATTTATTTGGTATATTTATTTGGTATATTTATTTGGTATATGTACTTGGTATATTTATTTGATATATTTATTTGATATATTTATTTGGTATATTTACTTGGTATATTTATTTGGTATATTTATTTGATATATTTATTTGGTATATTTATTTGGTATTCTATGGTGTACATTTGGTATGTGGTTGGTATACTTGATATCACTTGATATGCTTGGTACATTACTTGGTATATTGTCGTATATTCGATATAATTGTTATTCATATATTCTGTATGCTTAGTATATTTAGTATATTTTATATATATATTTTATTGTATGTTTGGAATATATTTACTTGCTATTTTTAGTACAAATTTGGTATGGGGTTGGTATACTTGGTATATATGTATGTTCTGGTTTTTTTTTTTTTTAAGTACCAAACATCAGGAACATTTATTTAGTATATTCGATATATTTATTATTCTTATGCTTTGTGTGATTAGCATAATTAGTATTTTATATATTTTTTGTATTTTCCGAATATATTTACTTGATATTTGTGGTACATATTTCATGTATGGTTGATCGAATTGATTTGTTTGGTATATTCATATGGAGTATATTTAGTATATTCGATATTATATATTTTGTGTATTTAAAATTTTATTGGTATATTGTTTTTTATACGCTGATGACGCAGTATGACAAACCGAGTTGATTGAGCTCTGTCCGTCTGTCTGTCCGCATTTACGAACGTGTTGTGGAATCTTTGGTGTGCTTGGTATGTTTAATAAATTTGCTGTGCTGAATATATTTAGATATATTTTATATTTCGATATATTTTGATATATTTCATGAAATGAGATTACAAAATAAACTATTCAAAATAGAGCCTAGAGCAGTGAAAAATCTCTTGCCTTGAAGTCCCTAAGTTGAGCGTAGCCTTCTCTAGGACAGTATTTAATGTTTGCTTCATATATCACAGTACTTTTATATATTTAGTATATTTATATATATAATATATTTGGAATAAATTGGTATCCTTAAAAACTGTTGGTATAAATAAGAATGCTTGGTATCTTTCGTATATACATACATATATATTATATTCTTATTGAACTGCAATGGTGGAGCACTGAATACGACTCCACTTGAGAAATACTTACTGCTCGAGTAGTGTCAGAGTTGACATTGAGCGCGCGTGTGCGTGTGTGTGTGTGTGTGTGTGTCTGGGGCATGCTTTAAGCCTATTATCGCTATTAATGTGGCACGCACAGTGGAGCGGCAGCTGGTGGCTGTGGCAATTACAGCATGTCAAGCAAGATGCTTACTTACCTCTGGCTGGTATCGAGCACATGTCAACAGATCTGTGACTTGTCGACGTGGCCAATGGGCCGCCACCACCACCACCGCCACCGCCACCGCCACCAGGTGCCCTGTGTCAAAGCAATAAAATGTGCAACTAATGCGATTACAAGACCTGCACCGCCCCGCGCCCATCTCTCCTCCCTGGCCGTGTCACATGTGCGCAAAAAGTTTCTCTCTCGCTTTTTGCTTTCGGCTTTCGGCTTTCGGCTGACTTATTGCAATGCGCTGCGACAGTGCAAAGGCAAGCCGAGACGAACAGAAGCGCCCTGGCCGATGGTAAGTCGTGGCGCTTAGTTAAGCATCGCTCTGCAAATCGCATAAATATATTTAAAATTATGACAAATTGATTCGCGTCTCAGGAAACTTGACTTTATCTTCGGGCTTCAAGGGTTGTCATCTCATTATGCAAAGCGTCTGGCCAGCAGAGCGCGACAATGCGACAATATCTCCCCAGCCCTGCTCAGTTCAGCTCCAGCTCGATTGTCGAGTTGCTACTCATTTCACTTTCCACTCTATAGCCGACAGTCGTCAGTCTCTGCTAAAGTGCATTACAGTGCGAGACGCGTGCTAGTTGAATTTATTGTGGCCGCCCCCGCTCGACTGGGCTCGGGCTGGGCTCAGCTGGCTGGCTGGCTGAAGTCGGGGTGAGGGCTGCCCAGCAGCAATTTGCAGTTTTACGCTTACTTAAATTGTGTCTAAAATGACAAGGGCCAAAACACAAAAAAAAAAATAAAATAAACTGGGGGCGGGTGGTTTAGCTGTTGTTTTTAGTAAGCCTTTAACGCGTCGCCCTTACATCATGCTCGAGGCCCCGCTGCTACACATTGCTGCAAAAGGGTTAGGCCATGGCATAAACATTTTATTGTTATGTCTTTCCTCCCCTCCGGTGTGGTCGGAACGGCAGTTGATGCTGTTTGCTGTCTGCCACAATCGATATTAATATTGGGCATACAAATTGAAAATTATGACGCTGCCGTCGACGCGCCGCTCGCTCGGGAAATTCATTTATGTTTTATGGTCAACACTGGATTAGAAATGTAATGCCAAAAGGGGGCCACCACTTCACTCCAGGGGTTAATAGTCCAGCGCGAAGGCGTGAAGCAGGCGACTAGCAATTGGAGCAGCATAAAGAGTTGCAGAACATACAAAATGCGAGAAGCGTCAGTAAATGCTGTTAACAGAGGCGAGTCTTAGCTTTGAATGCGAGACAAAGTGATCGGCTTAACTAAGAGCGACGGCACAGCTGAGCTGAGAAGCTCTACAAAGTGAGCTAAAATGAGGATGGATTTGGCAACAATAAAGAGAATTCGAGTGAGATAGAAGTGAGAAGCAATGGCAAAGATAAGGACAACTTTGAATGAAAACATTTAGGAAGAACGATCGAAAATCACAAGTAACCAAAAGAGAGAGGGAGATAGAATTGAGTAAGGATAGGAAAAAGAGAGAGATTGAGAATGAGATAAGTAAGAGTGGGAAACAGGAAGAGAAAGGAGCAGAGACTAAGATAGACAAAGATTGAGAGAGAGAAAGATCTACAGACTAAGAGAGGCAGATACAAGGAAAAAGAGAGTGAGAGAGTCGGAGGTAAAGAAAGAGGGAGGTAGATAAAGAGAAAGAGAGTCCAAGAGATGGAGGAATTGAGAGAGAAAGGCAATAAGAGAGAGAGAGAGAGTGAGAGAAATATATAGTACGTCAGAGGGGGAGATAGAACGAGAGAGAAAGTGATATGAAGAGAGTTAGTTGCAGAGAGTGAGATGACGTTGCTCTCGTCATCTTGAGAGAATGATGGAAAGAGATTGACACATAGACAGTGTGAGATGTATGCAATCACAGCTCGATAGAAATACCAAATAATCTGCAATAGTATTTCGCACCTCTCTTCAGCTTGTCGCTCTATTCTCTACTCAGTGCGCCCACAGCTCGCATTGAAAATTCTTAAAGTTTCTTAAAGTCGAAATATTGATTCTCTGTCTCTGCTCAGACATAGGAAAATTTGCATTTCAAAATGGATTTTTTTTTTGGAAAATTAGAGAAGGATATTAAAACAAGGGGGAGAGGAGAAGGGGGTGGGCAAGGGCGTTCGGTGTCTGGGGTAAAAACAATGAAAATGCCGCTGCTATCTGCTGGCCGCATCTTTTGCAAAACTAAATGAATGTTGATGCGTGTTTCCGCATTCGCAACCCCTCGGCCAAATAAAATGCGAAATGCATACCCACAATTTCGTAAAAACCAGATACACCCCATCTACACACACACACGCACACACATGAGCAATTCTTTGGTTTGGTTTTTGTGTTATTCGAGCTCAAGTCTGCGGCCTGTTACGTAATGTGATAAGAATGCGAGCGAGAGCCCAAAGACAATATCAACCCTCATGGCCCACAGCCCCCAAGCCACAGCACAGCGCACCACAACCCTCGTTCCTTATTCCCCAACCCCGCCCACTTTGGAGTAGTTCGTCGTTCCATCTTCGCTCCACTCCGTTTGGTTTCTTCTTTCACTCACAGCATTTGCATAATATTATTTTCTATTTGTTATGATTTGCCTTTTGAGCAAATATTGTCAATTCCAATTGAATTTTGACATTAGTTCAGATGACCCTCCTCCCCCTCCTTATCTTCTCTTCCCTCTCTTCTCTTTCCTTTTCTTTATTTTTTTTTTTGTGCTAGGCTCTCTTGCGATTTGTCACGCTGGAAATGAGGAAAGTTGACAAATTGCCGAGATTTGCTTTCGAGTTAAGGCGGGCGTCTGTCTACTCTCTCCGCGTCACTCGGCCAGGCTTTCTGGCTTTATGGTTTACCTGACCAGCGAGCCGTGTGCTTTTCGCATTATGACCAAATGCGTTTAAGGCAACGCAGCCATGGCTGCCAGCCAGTCAAGCAGGCAGGCAGGCAGGCAGGCAGGTTGGCGGCAGGGTGGCAAGAGACAGAGTTTTGGAATCAGCCTGCGGTGCAGTGTCAGGCAGCCACGCCGCCTGCTAATTGCGAGCGGACAACAACAATGGAATTGTTGTACTCCTTGTTGCTTTTGTTGCTGCTTAACGGCAACAGCAACAGCAACAACCAACAGCAAGCCCATGACAATGCCTGACTGCCACATATCCTGCAGCTAGTGAATTGTTATCGACTCATGTTTTTTGATCCACAAAATTATTGTTTCCAGCGTCATTTACCATTTATTTGTTAATGCTACTCATAACATTTTTAAATAGCCTTGAAAAAAAATATAATAATTATGTTGAGAAGCTATGATAATAATATAATACAAAAGAATAATGCATTTTTTATTGAATATGAAAAAAATGAAATTAAAAAATAAAAATAATGTTAAAGTTTAAAATTTTTTATCGCTTGTAAAAATACTTATATCTTCTGATATTTTTTCAATATTGATTTTCTCTATATAATTAATCCTTATTTCAGGAAATTTTTTTGGATTGCATTTTTTAAAGTTAATCTATATATTAATACATAAAAATTAAATATATAATACATATTCATATCTTCTCATCATATTAATTTTATTTTTTTCATGGTCATGAAAGAAAGTTATGAACATTTTTGCTTAAGCATTGTTTTTGACAAAAGACTTATGCCGGCGAATATAGACTTCAATCGCCAATGATTAAGAAATTTATATTGTTTTATTGAAGTTTGAAAAATGCGTTTAGCCTGTCAAATACAGTGGCAATTACACGTTTTACTTAGAAGAGTTGTATATGAGGTAAGGCTTCTGAAAGATTTGACTTTAGGCTGAGTTGCAAAATCAGATACTTAAGCAGATTAAACTAATTTTTAATCTATTTAATTTAAATATCATTTAAACATTCATTCAAGGCTCTCATCATATGTGATTGCTTTCAGTTGCCAGTCGTTACAGCTCTTCATGCTCGCTCCTCGCTCTAGCAATATTGTGGAGACTCGAAACCTATATACCCCACTTCTTGTGCTTGGCGCTCAGCCAGATTTCGAATAACAACAACATAAAATTGTGTAAAAATCTCACAGCCAAAGGAATTTTCTGTTGATATTTTTTAATTTTACACTTGACTGACTGACGCGAGCCGCACTCGGCCACCCGACCCCAGGCCAAAAAGAGACCCCATAGATCTCCCAACTGCCCTCTCAAAATTACAAAAAAAAAGAAGAAAACCAACCCCAAATGCCAGTTCTTCCATTTGACAGGAATTATAGCAGGTAATACCTGCATGTATGCATGCATGCATGTGTGTGTGTGTGTGTGTGTCCGTCGGTCTTCATTCATATAAACAAACTTGATTCCAACATATCAAAATGCGATTCCCGTTTGCCGATTCGCGCGCCATTCACACTCAGTGCAATGCAATCGATTTGCAGTTAAATGGGAGAAAACGCGCTGAGAACAAAAATCTATGCCAAATAAGAATATATATATATATATATATATGTATATATATATATATATATATATATATATATATATATATATATATATATATATATATATATATATATATATATAAGAAAAGTGCCAAGGACTTCCTCTTTCCGTTTGGAGATCATACAGAGAAGATGTCTCCATAAGAGGTCGAGATGGGTTAGAGCCAATCAAGCAATGCTTCAGACTAATTTGATGACATTTGCGGATATACATATATATTTTAACATATATATAGATATCAATAATTTATAGCTGTGGATAAATGAAGCTTTATGATTTAATCTAATAAATCAGTTTGATTCATTTTGCTGGCTGGGGACTTTTTCTCTTTGTGTTTCATCCTTCGATTGGTTGAAATCTAAATGCAAATTGTCTGACTGAAATAATAATATTCCTTTGCTCCTTTGTCTGAGGAAAGCAACAGCAACAGCAAATGCTGCAAGGTATTCGGGTTGAAACGCGCATATCTCTGAGCTCGCATCTCGCTCTGCATTGTATACACAAAGGGCTCAGGGGGTGGACGGGCGCGTGTCCGAAACCAGTTGGGCGCAGCGCTCAACCCGCCGTTGATAATTTGCAGCGAGCTCAGCAGGTTTCGCTGCCATGAAGACATTTGCATATTTGCTGTTTATGTTGAAAACAAGATTTCGTTATTAACATTATTTAATTTGTTTACTTTGCTTTGCTTCAATTGGCGATAAACCACGCAAGCCGACGAAAATTGAGGGAAAGCGAAAGTTGCGGCCAGCGAAGCGTTGCGAACGAACGCTCAAAATTTTCTGTTGACCGAAGCGGTTCTTGTGGCTCAATTGATTTGGGGATTTGTTTGCGTTTGCCCTCGCCATCGGCCCGCCGCTCTGCCCCGAGCTCGGGCACTCGCTCTTTGTTAATTGCTTCCGCTTTCAGCTTCTCGCCAGCCACCCCTTTCGCCCCTGCACATAAATAATGCCCAGCACTTAGTCTAGTCTGGAATTTGTATATCTCTTAATTGCTGTTGAAGACAAGACTTTGGCCCAAACTAAAATATCTCAAGCGCCTTTTACAATCTTTTCTATTTGCACTCGAAATTTTCTTAAGCTCTGTCGAAACTCCAACCTTTTTGTAGTGTTTCTGTGAATAAAAAGTGAAAATTAATTGGTAATCAAAAGTAAGCCGAACGGCACTCATAGTCGTTGACAGCTACGGGTTTTTATTATTATTATTTATATAATTATTTAATTATTTTTATTATTATTATATTATTAATATCAATTCAAATGCAGCACAATCTTTTGGGACTTTATCGGGAATGCAGGCCATGTGAAGAAAGAAATCAAATCAAATCTTATGCATTTTGGACATTTTCTTCTCTTGAAAGATCTTGAGCAAAGATGAAGAGTAAAGAATGAAGCTTAAAAAAATGAGAATGAGAGAAAAGCGCAAAGACACTATTGAGTGAGAACGTTGACAGAGTTGAAGTACTCTCTAGTATCTAGGAGATACGAGATAGATAAATAATAATAATCTGATAATATATATTCTAATCTGTCTCTGTTCTGTCTGTGCTCATAATTGATTAAGTCACTATGGTTATATTCCCCCACAACTTAACTATCGATAGCAAAACATATCGATAGGATTGCAAAGTGAAAATGGAATTATGCCCAGTTGGATTTAGCTACGCTTTGGAGCTCTTTGCATAAATTACTTTAGTGGCGCGTGGGCGACTGCGCAATCCCCCGAGCTCCTCCGTGCGGTCGGCTTCGGCACGTTTCTGCTTTGATTCTTTTTGCTGATTATTGGCAATCGACAGACGCAACCCTTGGCCACTTTGTCTAACTCTTGCCCATTCCCTTTTGTGCAGCTATTGTTGTTGTGCTGCTGCTGGGCTGGGGGCCTGGGTGGGTGCAGGGGATTTGTGTCTGTGCGCTGTCTCGTCGCCTGTCGATTCGCATTGCGTTTGAGCTGGGTCGCCTCTGCTTTGGCCATGTCCAACTTTCGTTTGGGGCTTTTCATTTCGTTTGCTCCGGAAGTCGCTAAACGCTGCTTTCCGTACTTCTATCTCTCTATCTGCTTCGCCCTCTCTCTCCCTTTCCCTCGCTCTTTTCAACTTTTACCTGGATGCGTGTGATTTATGCGTTGCCTGATTTGATTCGAATTGGTTTCGCTCTGCTCATGAGTTGGAAAAATCTCAGACAGATTTAGTGCATAGTTTGTGCCACGCCCCGTGGCCCCTTCCTAATTGGCAACTTCATTTATTTTTAGTTTCGATTTCGTTTTCACTCGCTTTTTTCAGTTTCTGTTTCAGTTTCTCTTTTCTCTCTCTCTATCTCTTTCTGTGTGTTTTTCTGTGGTTTTCGCTTTTCTTTGGCGCCCGCAATAAAACTTTAAACTCAAGTTGATAGCCGCAAATGCTCGTAACAGCCGCAAAGTATGCAATAACAAGAAGCAACAGCAACAACATCGTTGGCCATAAACTTGCGCACAAAGTAAACATCGCCTGGCAACCCTGGATGCAAATTTCCCCACCCTCGCACCATCCCCCTTTCCAACCCTCACCAAAGCAACTCAACTAGACAAAGTTTTTTTCACTTTAAGTTTGCAGCCTTTGCAAAGAAAGTACACAAAACTTACAGGGTATACCGGAAGCCGTGAACTATTTTCAATAAGCGGAAATCGTCAGATTAACATGCAATATCAATTAGCATTAGAACTCTGAGAACTCTCCCAAGTAGCAGCAGCAACGCTCATTGATCAAAGCATATGAGAGGCAATAAATTAGCTAAGCGTGCTTATGTTGTCTTTAGTGATAGGCGACCTCGCTTGGTATGCCTAAGAGGTATTTCTACACATTCAGCAAGGTAGTTTCCGTTCAATAGAGACATCTCTCATCAAAAGGAATTATAAGAAAACGTACAGGGTAACTCTTAGTCTCACACTCCACACTCGAGTCCTTTGACATTTGTGTTGCGTTTGCACTTTTTTTGGCTAAGCTTAAATCTCAATTCCAGCCACAAGCTTGTCTTGGTCCGCGATGACAGTTTTTTTTTTCCTTTGGTAGCTCGTAGCACGCCCCAACGTTGCCTATGGCGCCGCAGCTTCAATGCAAAGGGTAGCCAAGGAGAGCAAGTTTTTGTGCAAAGGAAAAAAGCATCGGTCGCAGACGAAAGTAAAAGCAGCGTTTCGACAGTCCACAGTCAAAACTTTTTTGATTATCTTAATTGCGATTACGGGACACTGACCTGAGCCCCCAACCACCTGCCTCCCCAAGCGCCACATGCGTATGCTGGACGGACGGGCAGACAGACAGTCGTAGAGTTAGATAAATAGATGGAGTAGCTGGGATTGATGGCAAAGATGGAGCCGGGGCGTTGGGTTGGAGCATTGGCTTGGAAACCCCCTCGAACATAGACGAAATTAGGCAGACAGCTCGAGACGTCCCCTGGCCTTGGACCAAGTCGAAATTAACAAGATTGACCCCCTTCCATCCCTTTTGAAGTGAAAGAAAGAGAGAAAAAGAAAGAGCGAGGGGGAGAGGGAGAAGCAATGAAAGAAATTGGGCTATCAAAAAGCTGAACAAGAGTTTGACCAACTTCTGCGGTGGGTTAGGGCTCTAGGCACAGACTACGCGAAATACCCTGTAAAAAATGAGCACAGGATGTGTTGTAGTGAGTAAGAAGTATTAATATAATTTGAATACCCTGTAAAGTAGACTAGCTGAAATTCAATTTAACGTTAATCGGATACCCTTTAATATACCCTGTAAATAAAAATGAAATTATATTTGTATTATTTTGCACTTGCCGCCTCTCTACAGAGTAAGCCTTAGTTCATCAGCTCTAGGCGGCTTAACATAAATATTTTTCGACTTATAGACTCTGCTGTGCATTTGGCTTGTCGGCTTCCATTGGGCCGACGGCCGTTCGCCTGGGGGCCAGAAGTTTGCCCAAAACTTTTGTTGTCTTCGATTGACGAACGGAGGCCACGTACCCCACGCGGCCAACTTTTATGCCAACACCCCCCGTGCAGTAGGCAATACAATTGGAAAATAATCATAGTTTGTCGAAAGATTCTGATTATGTTGGGGACTGCAAACAGTCGCCTTGGGGGCAGCCGTTGCTGCTAATCTAGTTACAATGTGCGAAAAGAAATGCCCTATAAAACACACGCGCACACATCTATCTGGCTATGTGTAGCCTCATGCCTTGGCTTTAATTGTGGGCCATAAAAACATATAATGGGCCTTTATTGATTTTCCAGCTGGGCTCGTCTAACGACGCAGCTATCAAAGTCTGCCTCTTTATTGATAGCCGAGATTCGAGTATAATTCATTTTCATAACTCGCATTAAATTAATAGAAACTCTTATTTTGTTTTAATGCTCGCCTGCCGGAGGTGGCGAAGCGGTACATATTATGTCCAGATTTGAGCTGTTGAAGAGCCAGAGAGTCGCCTTCTTTCTCTCTCTTCTCCTTTCTCCCTTTCATGTTGAAAACAATAGAAAATTTAGATACAGTTAGTTTTCTATAATCGATATTATGTCAACTGTTGCTTTAGCTATCGATAACTTGTAGCAGCTCAAAAATTCAATTAGATTTGTCTTTTGATCATGATTCCAATTGAGCTTTTGTTAGCTCGGAACTCCAACTATGTTTTTGTTGCTTCAATGCCTCAAGACACTCATTAGATTTCAGTAAAAGTACAATTTATTAAAGCGTAAGTCAACATATGTAGACTCTTATAGTAGACTTTTTAATAGACTCTTATGGCAAACAGCTGTGAGCAAGGCCTAGACAAAATGCTGAGTACCCAACTCTAGAAAGGTTCTACAGCTTGAATTGGTTCAGCTCACATTTGAGCTCACGCATGAAGCATTTTCAATTTACTTTTATTTATATTCATAATTATTTCACAGATGAAATTTCAATAAGAATATAAAATCGATATCTCAAATAGTTTTTCTCTCTGCTTTCATTCTATATTTCAGTTAACTTTAACCCAGAAACTTATGGGCAAAGAGTCTTGGCTCACATGTGACTCAGCTGTTACTAATGATCGCTTAATCAGTTATCAGAGCTATCGATGACAGTTGCAGCGTTGCTCCTTGACAATGATATTAAGTGCATTCGCGAGTCGCAGCTCATTTGCCATTTCCCCTATGCTCCGTTGCCCCTTGCCAGCTGCTCAGTTGCTTTGTTGCTTTTTGCCTTTTGCATTTTGCCTTTTGCTTTTGGCAGCTCTGATGATGCGAGTACTTTTTGTCATTATCTGTCCTAACGACAGGGTAAACCACTTTGCTGGGGCTGGGTTAGGGTGTCGCAGGGAGTGAGGGAGGCGGCAGGGGCATGGGGGGGGGGTGGTGGCAGAGCTTCTTTTACTTTTATGCAAATAATGGGGACAATGTGTCATTGCCGCCGCTGACAACTTTGATGAAGCGACGCGACTGACAGAACCGATGCGGATGATTCTCTAGGTTTGCGGGTGGCTGGCTCTGTGGTGTGATGGATCTGGCAGCCCGGCAACGCTCAGAGGCTGCTCCCTGACATAAAATGTGTAAAATATTGGTTGTCTACCAAAAAAAAAAAAAGAAAACACACACACAAGAGTGGATGGAGTTCAGCGAAACCTGGGAATTCAATTTATATGCAAATGTTATGCAGGCGACAAGACAAATATCAAATAGTAACCCCTACCTCCCACGCCCCCCACAAACAGCGCCTAGCTAACCCACAGTTTTCTACACACATCTAAGTATTTTCATAAAATTTATTAAAAAAAAATATATAGAAAATATATGTAATTATGCAACATGTGAGACTCGCCCTTCCTCTCTCTCTCTCTCTCTCTCTCTCACTCTCTCTCTATCGTTCTCCCTCGCTGTCTATGTAAAGTAACGTATGCCTTCCTCGTCGTCGTCGCGCACATCGTATGCTGTGGGCAGATAGCCGTAGGACTTCTCCTCCTCCCTGCAGTTGCAGTCCTTTTTGGGCTTCTTCACCACCACCACCTGCTCCTGCTGCTCTTCCTCTTCCTGCTCCTCCTCCTCTTCGTATTGATACTTTTCCTCGGACTCGGCCTTATAGCTGGGCTTGGTCGTGTGCTCGTAGTACTGATTGTCGCACTCGGTGGTTGGCTTTGGGATCTTCATGAGCTTTTTATTGATCTTCTTCTCCAGCTTTTTCTCCTTCTTCTCTAGCTCCTTTTCCTTGAGGGTTTCAAAGATATCCAGCTGCTTGAGTTTCTTATCCTCGAAAAATGCCTTGATCTTCTCCCAATCGTCCAATTTCTTTTCCTCTTTGGCGGCGAAGAGATTGAGGAAATCAAGTTTCTTCAGCGCCTCCTTTTGCTGCTTTTCATCCAGCTTCTCGGTGAGCTCCTCCAGCTTGGGCAGCTTCAGCAGCCAGGCGTGCGACAGCTGCAGAGCTGCTGAGTGGAAAGCACACATGCTGAGAAAGGCACTGAAAATCACATGAATAATCACCTACCCATGCCAGCGATCAAGAGCAGCGCCAGTTGTTGCCTCAGTGTGTTAGCCATCTTGTTGCTTGGTTCAAATTGCTAACGCTTGCTCAGCAGCTAGCTGCTTTTAAGGCCAACCCAAAAGTGGCAGCAACTGCAGCTAAGTTGCGGCTAAGCACGTGCTGCACTCCAGCTGATAAGCACGTGTGCATTTATTTATTTTGCTTCAGCGTCCAATCACTGCGCCATGTGCGCCGGCCACTCAGCTTATTGATAACTTAAGCCCAGCTGCCAGCTCACTCCTGCCCCTCCTCCACAGGCACTCGCAGTTCAATGCACCGCACACAGGGCTGTCAGGGCTCTGACATCAAAATGTGTTTTCCATGTAGCTGGCCATAATTTTTTGCGAGCAAAAGTTTTAATGAAGCGAGAAGGAGGAGGCGGAGGCGGAGCTGAGGTCTAGGGCTAGGGGTAAACTTTAATTGAATGCCTTCGCTGGCCACTGCCTTGGGGAGTGTGGGTGGCTGAGCAACGCGCTAATTGACTTGGCCTGCAGTGAGTCAGTCGAGGGTGTCAGGTCAGCTAGTGGACTGCGCGTTGATGTGTTGAAAGTGGAAGTTAAATTGTATTTGCTTAGTCGGGGGGGCGTGGCAAACGTGCGCCGGCTGCTGACTGCTCGCAACTCCAACTTCAAGCAAATAGATACGCGCGCGCGCGCCTGTGTGTGTGTGTGTGTGTGTGTGTGTGCTCTGGTCGGCATATTGTGTATGCACACACATGCATGCATGTTTATTGTTGCCTTGTTTAGCAGGGCTATTTGTGCTGAGCAAACAATTTGCCAAATTAATTGCACACCAAATGTTCTGTGTGTGTGCAAGATCTTGTTATTTCTGTCTAAATATAAAACTGCATATCGAATGTGCATAGCAAATAATGCGAGCTGAGCACTTTTTGATAGACTTGCTACGGAAATTTATGAGCTTTAGCGTAGCATTCAAAGAGCTCTGAGCTGGGCAGAAAATGCTAATGCTGCATTAAGACCTCGAAGATTCACAGAGATTTATTTGCATTCAATAAATACTCGAGACAGAGGCGCAACATTCTCCACTTGTTGTTTACTGCTCTTGCACTCGACACTAATACCCAAACGAGTGTCGCAGGCAGACACACAAATTATATATACGAATCAAGTGATTCTAGATTAATATCGCAGTTAATATACTCTTGTTTAAACAAATGTCTGCTCGACCGCTCTCTACATCTCTGCCTCTAGTCATTTGAAAGTCTAGCGATTCCTCTGCCTGTCCTTCTGTCTATAATAATAATAATATTATTATTTTTAATATTAATAAATATTAATAATAATAATAATATAAATAATTAATAAATAAATTATAATAATAATAATAATCAGTGAAACTAATTTATAATAATATTTTTAATACACCTAAAGAGAAAAAAAATTGTATATGAAAAAAGAAACGTGTAAAGCGAAAAAGAGTTTAAATAAGATTTAATGACATTTATTGAACTTAAAGCATAGCTTTATTCAGTTAAAAAGATGTAAAACAATCATTTAAAGTCTTAAAAAAAAAAACAGAAATAGGTTAAAACAAGTAAGAAAACTCTAGTCGGCGCGCCCGACTAGGGGATACCCTAATCCCACCCCCCTTAGTTTTCTTAATATAGTCCATAACTCGTATGTACAACCATATCACGCGACTTAAGTATGTGCCAATGGTACTAAGAATGTCGATCAAAGAGGAATTATGCAAACAAATTCGACACACAGATTATGCCAGCACACTTTTGCAAGCTCACAAGAATTGTTCCGTTACTATTAAAGAAGAAGAATCGAAAACATATTCGCACAGCGACACACAGCGCCTGCGACTGTGACACACAGCGGCGAGCGGCAATTGGAAGTAGGTAGCAAAAACAATTCGAACACAATTCGACCCAAACTCAAAGGCAATTGCGGTTCTTAGAAAATTTGTTCGCGAGCATTTGCATGTATGTGTGCACATGTATACAAATTGAACATGTATAAGCGCCACCTGGTCTGTGTGCGCTTTGCAGTTCAATCGCTGTTGATCTAGCCAAACATTTTGTTTAATAACTTTTGTGTTTATCAACGGATTTTGATGAAACTTTCACCATATGATTTAAATAATTGATTTAGTTTTCAAAAAGACCAAACACCATATATATTGCAACTGAAAATAATTTTCAAAATTGTGGGGAAATTTGGGGCCGGTATCCAAATGTAAAGGCACATGCGAAATTTGGAGTCTCTAGCTCTTAAGATAAAAAAGATAAAAAATCATAACTGATTTTTCATATGGTTTTAAATCGATAACAAATATTCAGGAATAGTTATCGATTTTCTGAAACAAACTCGATATGCGCGCCCAATATACGCGCCTAACAAAAAAAATTCAAGTCTCTAGCTCTTATAGGTTCTGAGATCGACGCGTTCATACATACGGACGGACGGACGGACGGACGGACGGACGGACGGACGGACGGACGGACAGACAGACGGACAGGGCTCAATCAACTTGTCTTGTCGTCCTGATCAAGAATATATATACTTTTGGGGGTGTGGCACGCCTCCTTCTGCCTGTTACATACTTTTAACAAAAACATTATACCCTTTTTTCCCATTTTCAATGGGATAAGGGTATAAAAAAAACATTATTTTGCTTTTGAATTTAATGGTAAATTCCCCCTTAATTAAAATATTATGCCAGAATAACATTGCCAGATCTGTGAACATTATCAAAGCATTATGACAGGATGGCATGTAGTTTGGCCAGATTTAAAGCAATGTAAAAACAATTTCAATTAAAATAAATAATAAAAATCTTTGTTTTGATTTTGAAAACCGTGTTAAAACGAGTTCGTGCAAAGTGAATGCCATGTAAAGCGAGATATAGGCGATTATATAATTTATATGTATATATCAAATATGACAATAATTGATTATCATTTTTAGCTAGACTTGCGATTCTTTTAGTGTCAACTCTCTTTTTGATAACAGGGTATCTTATAGTCGCCCATACATAGTAAGTTGTAAGGCCGTTGTTCGCAGCTTGTTAATGAGCTGTTTTGACTTTTTGCTGTTCGGCATTTTAACAATTTTTGCCGATAACACGAAAGAACTCACAAGCCCAAAGAAAACTGATATGTATATATAATTATATATATATATATATATATATATATATATATATGTATTCAATATATAATAGCTCTATTGCTTATTTATGCTTTATTAGGTCTTGTATAATATCTTAACGATTCATAATTCTATGCGTGCTTAGCTCAATGAATTCATGCATCAATGCGTTGATTCTCGACGTTGCCCAAGCGCAGTGGCAACTCTGGCAGCGGCTCCAGCAATATGGGATCTTCGAAGATGCCGCTGGCATCCTCATTATCGTCATTTTCGTTATTAGGAGCTGCTGTTGTTGTCGATGTGGTTGTTGTTGTTGTTGTTGTTCTGCGGCGGCGCAACCTTCGGCCCTTGCGTCCCTTGGAGCCTTTACGTCCCAAGCGTTGCTTCTTCAGCCTGCGCAACTCACTGGCGACGTCCCGGCCTGCGAGCTGACCGAAAACTGCTGGATATGGGGCGATAGGAAAGGGCAGCAAAGTTGTTGCTGTGCCATCAGCTGTGACTGCAGCTGCGGCTGTTGTTGTCGTTGCTGTTGTTGTTGTTGTTGTCGATGCTGCTGCTGTTGTGGAATTTGGAGCAACTGTTGTTGTTGTTGTGGTAGAGCTCTCTGTTGTTGGCGTTGTAGTAGATGCTGTTGTTGTTGTTGTCGATGTTGCTGCTGCTGTTGTGGTCTCTGTTGTAGTTATTGGTGTTGCTGCTGTTGTAGTAGATATTGCTGCTGTTGTGCTTGATGTCTCTATTGCTGGTGTTGAAGTAGATGTTGCTGCCGTGGCAGTAGATGTTGCTGCTGTTGTCGTCGAAGTTGCTGGTGTTGAAGTAGATGTTGCTGCTGTTGTGGTGGTGTCCGCTGCAGTTGTTGGTGTTGCTGCGGTTGTGCTTGAGGTTTCTGTTGCTGCTGTTGTAGTAGATGTTGCTGCTGTTGTCGTCGAAGTTGCTGCTATTGTAGTAGATGTTGCTGCTGTTGTCGTTGTATCAGCAGCAGCAGTTGTTGTTGTCGATGTTGCTGCTGCTGTTGTGGTGTCTGTTGTAGTTGTTGGTGTTGCCGCTGTTGTTGTAGTTGTTGGTGCTGCTGCTGTTGTGCTTGAGGTCTCTATTGCTGCTGTTGTAGTAGTTGTTGCTGCTGTTGTCGTTGTATCAGCAGCAACAGTTGTTGTTGTCGAAGTTGCCTCCGTTGTTGTTGATGTTGTCGTTGTGGCTGCTATAGTTGAGCTGCTTGTGTCTGGTGTTGCTGTGGTGCTGCTCGTTGTCTCAGCTGCTGCTGTTGTTGTTGTAGTTGTAGTTGGTGTTGTTGCCGCTACTGTCGTCGTATCTGTTGCTGTTGTGCTCGTTGCTGGCGTTGTTGTTGCCGTTGACTCTGTTGTTGCTGTCTCAGTTGTTGTTACGGTTGCTGCTGTCGTTGTCGTTGTCGTTGTCGTTGATGTTGATGTTGCTGTTGTGTTATCGGCTGGCCCGTCGACAGCAGCAGCAGCCACAATTATCTCACTGATATTGATTGTTATCGTTTCGTTGAGCCGCGTTTCGTTCAGCGTCTGCAGCGTGTTGTTCGAGCTGACAATTGTGGCTACAAACGTCGAGTTCTGAGCCGCGCACAGCTGAAGGCAGCTGCCTGAAAATGCGTATGGCAAATGCGAAACGTTTATTAGTTTTTGTTTTTAAGTTTTGTTTTTTTTTTTTTTTTTTTGTGTGTGTAAAATTAATTAGTGGCTCGGGTCGGGTCGACTGGATGCAACCGCAGATGAAGCCACAGAGATGCGTACGGCGCACTAATTACCTAATATTGTTGTCGCTACGAGAGCAATTAAATGTCGACGTGATATCAAAATTGCCAGCATTGGCAGCATTGTGTAATTGTTGAATGCTGCTGTTGCTGCTGCTGTTGCTCTCGTCATTCTAGTCAATCCTTAATTGGCCACGGGCAGCTTTGATGTTGTCGCTGTTGCTCTATAAATTTGGCTAATTGAACTGATTTGCCAAGTGCTCATCAGATGCATTTTTATATTGATGCCAGCATACACGTCGCACGGAAACGTGTGGCCACTACGTGAGCTTCTTTATTTACTTATCATGTCTGCTCGATAATAATCACACGCACACACACACACACACACACACACACCATCAGCAGCAGCAGCGGCAGCAGCATCGACAGCAACATCAACAGCATCGGCAGCAACAATTGCTGTCGTCTTTTGCCGATGATTTCTTTGATTCCGGAAACATCACGACAGCAACCACGTGTTGAGCCAACACACACCCAGCGCTGACCACCGGAAGCCAAGCGACCAATTGCTTGCAATTTGCCTTCATTCTTCAGCTTCTTCGCATGCTCGCTCACCGTGCACAAGCTGAGCATATTGGTTTCTCTGTCAGTTGTAGTGTTACTACAGCTACGATATATCCTCTATATATCTATCTCTCTATCTTCTAACTGCTTGTTCATTATACTCCATCTAGAGTCTGTAAGATTCACAAATATATATACATTTCTCTCTCTCTCTCTCTCTCTCTCTCTATAAGATCGTAAAATTTTGCTACTTGCGCTGAGCGAGCATTGTTCGGCTTTTATCTCATTGCATATGGCTTAGCTGGGTCAGTAGTTGGCTCAGGTGCTGGCCCATGGGCACGTAAACTTGGCCAACAGCTGGCTGCAATCGTTTGAAAGATATTAGCTATTACCAGATTCCCCTTTAATTAAAGCGAAGACAATCGTTTACTTTAATCTCTCCTCTCTCTCTCTCTCTCTCTCTCTCTCTCTCTTCAGCAGCTGCAGACTCTTGTGATTTTACGGGTTTGTTCAGTCTCAAGCCAACAACGCATTGCGCTTCATATGCATTACAACGTTTTATCGCTGACGCGTTTCATACAATTGTTAAATAAACAAACAGGCGAGAAGCAATGCTGCAGAGTAACACGCTCAAATACCCTGTAGAGCAAGGCTTTATCCAGTTGTGAGAGAAATGCCTTAGAATAACTAAAGATGACTTTTTTTAATATTTTAAATCTTTATTTATATATATTCTGTAAAATTCAACATTGCACATTAGGCTATTCAGTTCAAATGAATATAAATATTTGGAATAAAAAATAAAAATATAGAAAGAAATTTTAAGATTTTTTTTTTATGATTAAAAATACCATTTCTTAAATTACTTAAATTTTATTTATATACATTTTATATTTATTTATATATATTTAATATTTGTTTGTATAAGTTTTATATTTATTTATGTAAATTGAAGGTAATAAGTTGAAATAAATATGACCATTTTAAGTAAAAAACAAAAATATAGAAAGAAATTTTTAAAAATGGTTTTTGTTTTTTATAATTAAAAATATCTTTTCTTTAACATTTTTAAATATTTTTTTATATAGTATTTTAATACATTAACATAAATTAAGGGTATTCAGTTGACATAAATAAAAATAAATGAATTTTTAAAACTGTTTTTATTTTATAACAAACCCCTTAGCTTGTATATCATTTTATATGCACATGATTGAAAATGTTAAAAGTCCTTAAGGTTATTCAACTCAAGAAAAGCATATATTTAATTTTGGGGACATACAGCTTATGGAACTTACAAGCTAAAATAGTTTTTAATATATGTAAAATACATTTATTAATGCTGTCTAGGTGCTTGAAATTAAAAAAAAAAGTACTTGAAATTCAATAAAATATAACTTAAATATACATAATATATGCTCCAAAGCTAAGAAGAGAGCTTCTTGCCAAGTCTGGTGTAGCTCTATGCTCATAGTATTCCTACGAACTGTATAGATGAGCTAGTCCTAATAGGAAATTTATTAAACACACAGTTAATAGTTCTGCGTAGCCTACCCCACCTACCAGTTGTGCTACAGGGTATACAATGAATAGTCATGAATACAATTTACGCGACATTTTTATTTCTGCGTGTTGACAACTGAAAATGTAATTATTTGAAACAAACGTGACCGAAGCCAAATGAGAGCGCCATAAATATCCATGTAATTAAAAGTAAAAACTTAAATAAGCTTCAAAGTGCCATACAGGGTGCTGTTAAATGAAATCAAAAATTGCAATCAACTGCAAAATACTCGTCCGCAGATGATAGATAAATCAGTTATAGATCTAGCTGTTGAGATGATCATAGATGACATTATACATGGAGCGAGTTGCAGAGAAGTCCAATTATAGTTCATAGATGAAAAATTATATATAAAAATATATATATTTAAATATATAATACAATATACAACAATTAATATAAATAATAAGTTTAGCTAGAGAGTAGTCTGAGATTAAGTTAACTTGGCTTACTTAGCATTAAAGCCACGCCCAGTGGGAAATCTTCTGTGCAATTTCAAGTCATCAAAATGAATGTCTCAGAAATGCATTCCTTTCACATGGAAAGAAAGCCAATATGCTCTCGCTCTTTTTTGGCCAGCTTAAATTGAGATAATATGCACATGCTATGTGCAGAGATAAACATATGTCTACACATAAGTTTATGTCATAGAACAAAAAACACGAGTCAATCGACAGCAGCTTAAGCTAGGTTTAGTCTGGAGTGGCGAGCCGAAGAGCCGCAGAGCGAGTCAATTGTGAGCTATCGGCACGCTTGAGTACGTGCTGAAAGCAGCGATCGCGGCATTGCCCAGTTGCCTCTATCATTTGTGGGCTTTGTGTATAAAAGACGTCAAGTGCGAGCACCGAGGCAAGCAGTACAAACTTAGAACTCAAACGCAAACATGTTCAACAAGACCTTTTTCGTTGCCCTCATTCTGTGCGGTAAGTGAACTGAACTGAACTGAATAGGGACAATGGAGCACAACTAATGATATCCTTCAATACACTTGCAGCGTGCTATTTGAGCGCCATCTGGGCACGCCCCCAGCTGCCCATAGGCTCTCTGCCTGCAGTCGACTCACTACCCATTGGCCCTGTCGGCGGAGCTGTTGGTTCGGCACTCGGCGCTGCCGCTGGCAGCGTCGCTGGCGGCGGTCTGCTTTCGAAACTCCCACTCCCCAACCAACCGAAGATCCTGTAAAGCACGTGAATGTCCACAGCCAATCCTAACACCAATGTCAAATGCCAAAACTAAGTCTATTCCAAATGTCAATTATTATTCAATTCTATTTAATTAAAGTTTGCATATCTTAAAGAGAATTTTGTCACAATTATTTACTTAGATTTAGTGAGTGAATTTTTATTACTCTCTTTCCACTTTTCTTTGTCTCTAGAGATAAAGAAAATGCTATACTTTTTTGTTAAATTTTCTAAATTTTCTTTGCCTTCTTATTTCTCTTAAATTTCTCATTCTTTTTTTTTCGTTTCTTCCTCTTTTATCGCTTTTTTTGTTTTGCATTCTATCTCTATCTCTATTTGGTTTGCATTCAAATCTTCTATTTTTTTTATTTTTTTTTTTCGGTGCCGTCACACTTAATTTCCTTATTTATCTCATAGCACTTTTCCTTCTACTTTCCTTTTCTCTCTATTTTCATCTATCGACTCTTCTCTTCTCTTCTACTTTTCTCTACTTGTCTTCATCTAGCTTCTCTTCTCCTCTTACTTCTTCTAAACTCTATATTTTCTTTCTTCTTCATTCATTTCTTATTTTCTGTTAGCGTTTCTGTCTTTCCTTCTTTCTCTTCTGCTATCTTCCTTTCTCAGGCCCACTTTTTTACCTAGGCACATCTCCGTTTGAGACTCAGCAAATTCTCAATTGAATTTGTAACTTAAGCTACAAATTGGTTTCCTTTATTCCCAGAGTAGCCTAAATTCCTTCCTATTTTGTTGGATGAACTGAATCTATATATTCATGGGCTGACATTCAGCTGTCTGTTTTCCTTTCTATATCAAGAAAACTTGGTATGTATTCATTATATATTTATTCACTAAACATAAAATTAATATGTATTTATTATATTCAAAATAAAATTAAAAAAAAAAAAAAAAAAAAAAAAAAAAAAAAAAAAAAAAAAAAAAAAAAAAAAAAAAAAAAAAAAAAAAAAAAAAAAAAAAACAAAAAAAAAAAAAAAAAAAAAAAAAAAAAAGAGAAAAAAAAAAAAAAAAAAAAAAAAAAAAAACAACTTCATCGTATAAAAATAATAATTAAATAAATAGAAATGCTGAAAGTTGGTGATTCAATAAACATTTCTACATTTTAAATTGTAGAGTCTTGAAGAAGTACTGCTAAAAGCGCAAAGAGAACTAGTTAAAGAGGGACTGTAAGAAAGGAAATTGTTTGTGAGTGTATCCTATCGAAGGACACACTTGACTATAAACTTAAATAGCTACCTACATTAGCATTAGTTGAACAAAATTTCGATTTCTGTTTCAGAAAACACAAATAAAAATGTGATTCAATTTGAAAGCATTTTATCACTCTAGGGGTTCAGTGTAATTTGAATAGTTGCTTATGTCTGGCTATTCATGGCGTTCGACCTGAGTTGAGCCTGGGCTAGCGTGGACAAGTTAATCGCACTGCTACGTGAGCTGCCCGAGTCTCGGTCAGCACGTAGCCAACGAGCTTGCGACAAGTATTTAGTGCTAGGCCCAGTTGCCAAATGTTTTAGTTATGCTTCAGGCCAACAAGAATGTTGAACAAATTGATATATTTGCTTTTGGTGTGCAGCTGTAAGTGTGTTGCATTTATTTCAAATTTGTGATCTAATTGAGTTGTCGTTTTTTGCAGTGCTGACAGCCTGCAGTAGGAGCCAAACCCTGGAGGAAACAACAACAGCAGCAACAGCGGCGGCGGCGGCGGCGGCGACGACGGTGGCAACAGGAAACTCGACGCGTCGTGAGCTGATCAGAAGTTTCATGAGCGATGTGCAAGGACTCATAGCCAATTTGATGAGCAGCCTGCAGCAGCTGACTGCTGCAGCTCAGGCTGGCAGCTAGAGAAGAAGTAACTGAAATGTCTGCTGAGAAATTAATATAGAGTTCAACTCAATGCGATTCGTTTCATTTTGATGAGATCAATTTCGTTTCCATTTCATTTGGGGCTTTGAGCGGGCTAAAACTTGCACTCAGAGCTTTGATTGATGTTTGCGTGTCATGGGTCAAAGGTCAAAACATTTTTAAGCCCCAACACACAGCAGCAACAAGCAACAAGCAACGACAAACGGAAAACCTTTCGCAGTCATTTGTCAAATGACATTTCCCAACTCTAAGAGTCTAAGAGTCTACAAGTGGATACACATGTTAACAGGCAGCGCGATAGGAGCAGCAGGCGAGCGAGAGGGAGGCCCTCTGCCTGAGGGTGGGCGCCGCAAAGGTGTGGAGGGTCTGAGCGTTAAGCGAAATGAAAATGCCAAAAATTATACCCAAAGGCGAGCGGCAAAGCAACCTCGAGTCGAAATAAATTATGCAAAGCAAAGCAAAGTCTGAATGCCCTTTAAGAAAAGAACTAAGAAGATTATAGACTGAGAGAAAATGCACTGAATAGAGTATGTCTAGGGTATTATACGGGTTGACCATGCAAAACTGATACTAATACGCCATATGCTTTAAGTTCAGTTAGAAAAAATCATTTATTTATTTACTTATTTTAAAGTAAGCATAAATAGAAATAAATATAATAAATGTAGATAAAATTTGTCACAGACTTTGGATTTGAGACGTTACAAAATCAAAATGTTATCCGTCTTCTTCTTCAATAACTTCAATATCTTGGGAAGTATTCCAGAAGCCTATTGAACTCATAGAAGTCTCTAAGTACCTACTTGATGACTCATTCATTTGGTGAGTAGCTCTCATCAATTGCCATTTGATATTCCTCGACGAGGCCAATTCTTGAGCCTGAGCTGACTAAGCCAAATGTTTTGCGATATAAATAGAGTTTATATAGAAACTGAGCTATACAAAATTTAAGCCGAGTTGAGTCCTTGCAATCAGAGAAGAGTTATGAAAGACTTCAATAACATATGATGCTTTCTTTATTTGTTCTTCTCTCAAAGGATTTCCATTTGCAATCAGTAAAGTATTTTGAATATATTCGCATGTATAGGCAGACCCATTGTATCTGAGACAAAGCTCAGTGCAGAGGGAACCCTCAAAAAAGTTAGAGTATAAAAATGTGCCAAGAAAATCTTAACGAAATTTCTCACGTTTGCCATAATTACGAGCAAAATACGTGACATGTGTTTTGACTGCGAATTTTAGCAGCAGCTTGTCGAGCCCTGGCCCTACTAGCAACCCTACGCTCAGTATTTGCGTTTGCCCCGTTTGTTACTTCCGACATAGCTGGAAGCTGAAAGGATGGGGTCAAGTATCGCTCCGGCTGTAAATGGTAATACGTACTCGTATACATAACCAATAAAAATCTGTTTAGGCCAGCAAAGGCGCTAGCGAGTGAGCCAGGGAGGGTTGTCGTGTAACAATTGTGCGAGTAATTCATAAAAATCTCTTGAGCAAATGTTAGCAACATGAATAACGCCTGCGATACGCAACGCAACCAGTTCCGATTTCATGGGCCGTTATTTTCTTGCGTTTTCTTGATGGCCTCACGCCCGCCACATTTCGGTTTCTTCATAATTTATAATGGCTTAAAGCCGAACCGCAAAGCAGCCGAAGACGCAGTCGAACTCCCAGAGCGTTGCGTGATTGAATTGTTGCCTGATTGACAGTTGACAGTTGAAATTGATTTTGGTGGTGCGCTGCCAGGCAGCCAGGCAGCCAGCCAGCGAGCCAGCTTGATAATGATGATGATGGCAGCGGCGGTGGTTGCTGCTGTCACAATGGGACTCTGGCCGGGCTTATTAATCCCCCGAGTGCAAGCGTGCATAAGTATCGAGCAAATGGATTAGACAGTTTTATGCGAATCGTAACGCAACAACAAAAAGGAGAAACAAAAGGATTTCAATGGCACCCTTGCCCACACCCAAACTATTTAATTAAGCTTGATCTTTACCTAGCAACAGCCACAGCCACAGCTAAGTCCAACATATGGTGCACATCCGAGCCCCCATTTCTCCCGCCCTCGCTACTTTGATTGTCATATTTGTGTGACAGTTAATGAACGGCTGGCGTCGCTTTGTTGTCGCTAATCAAAGGATAAAAACAGAAACAGAGCAAAATGTGCAACGCATAGCCAATGTCCTTTTAGCAGCGACAGCGACTGGACAGCCTGACACGAGTGGAAAGGATTGCAGTCACCTAATTGATAGATGATTCCCATCATTTAAGCAGCTTTAATTGAATCATCAGCAACAGCCGGCTGCAATAGACGTCCCCACATGGAGCGCTCAACAACGTTGCAGGCTCACAGAATTCGTGGTGGTTGACTCTATGGTCACCTTATAGAGTGACTATATGATTACCTTATGCATTGATCTGCTACGTATTGATCTAGTCTATCTATAATCTAAACACTATCGGTCAAAGGTGATTAGGATGGCAAGAAGTGAAACTGATAGCTAATCTAAGAGAACAGACAATTCTCATCAATCAGCCAATTAGTCAATGATTTTTCTACTTGTCTGCAGCATGGTTACATATATATATATCACTGGTTAATCTGACAAAACTGATTCATTAATAATAAATTAGTAAATTTACTAAACCAGTTATCGATGTATGTCTAGATATAGTTCTAGGCACAGTCGAATAAAGTTCTGTAGAGCCGTACAATACATATAGTGTACAATAGTTATATATTATAAAACGAGCAATAATCTATGCATCTATTCTATGAGTTACAAGTTATCGACTATCGATAATTCCATCGATTACTCAATATCTAGGATGTAGCTTGAGTAACAACTAGGGCTAGCAGATATACAGATATTAAAGTATATCAATATATCGATATGTGTATCGATACATGGTAATAACTCTATGCCCTCATCTCACTGTAACTCAATGACGAATATCCACTTGTAATTACAAGCTGAGAGGCACAGTTGACAGAGAAACATTCATTTAGATGCCCAGAAGCTATCCCTGTTAAGCGGTTCAACTTGTAATGCTATTACTCCGCATTGATTGTAGCGCATGGAAGCATTAGAGCAGGGCAAGCAGTTCAATCAGAGCTCCAAAATGGAAAAAAAAAAAATGTTTGCTTCCTTCTATAAATTTTTGGCAGAGCAAAGAGCGAGCCGGAGCAGAGGCTGGCGCTGGTTATGCCAGCAGAGTCAAGCTCCATAAACAGCTCGATATGAAAGTATTGATTTGCTTTGACAAATCTGAGGGACTTGTAATTTCATTACAAAAGCCATAGCGCAGGATAACCACAATAGAGATATAGAGAGAGAGAGAGACATAGAGAGGGAGAGTGAAAGACAGAGAAAAATGGAAATGCTCAATTCCCCAATGTGAGAAGTAATAGACCACGCCAGCAACAACAACAACGACAACAAGAGAAACATCAGCTATCCATGGCCCCCAAAAAAAAAAAAACAAAAAAACAGGCAGCTGAAGTAGCTGTCTGGCACTCGAGCGGACGGCTTTTAAGATGCTTTGTGTGTCTGTCTGTGTGTGTGTATGGAAAATTAAATTCAATTGTGTGACAAGTTAATCCTATTTCTCATCTTCCAACTTTTATTTAAGCTTCATTCTTTATGCATTACATGCGAGCGAACGCATGGCAAGCGAAACTCCTGGCAAACTTCGAGTCATGCAGTCAATCAATCAATCACTCAGTCAGCCAGTCAGTCAGTCAGGCAGTCAGTTAGTCAGTTAGACGCTGTCAGAATTTGTTTGATATGTTGCAAGGCGGCTGCTCCAGCCTCTAAAAAAAGTGAAAGCGTACCGAACCGAACCGAAGGGTTGCCCGCACGCACACGCAGAGACTTGAACTGCGTGCTGTCTGTCTGTGTGTGTGTGTGTGTGTGTGTGGGTTCGGTCTGTGGATGTGCGCTAGGGCAACACTTCATTAAACTCATAAAGCAATAAAATGTGCTCTTGATGAACAAAACAAAAGCTGGCAGAGGCACAGGCAGCGGCACAGGCAGAGCCACAGCCACAGGGCCCACCCACTCTGCAAGCACTTTACCCACTCAGCAAGCGATGCGCCTTCGATTGTCTGACAGCTCGACATTGTCTGCTAATGGCAACTGCTCGACTCTCTCTCTCTCTCTCTCTCTCTCTCTCTCTCTCTCTACCTCTATCTCTATCTCCCTGCTCTGTCATCCATCACGCGTATTCGGGAGAAACCTTAAAGCTGCATTCCATATGGGCGCAGCGCTACATCTCTATCTGCGGCCCTCCGCCCATCTGTCTGTCTGTCTCGGCTGCCTTTGTAGGTATTCACAGTCGAAGCAATCGATAATAATTACATTAGTTTTCTTTGTGTCGACACTTTTATTTCCATTTCCAATTATCGGAAATGCGTCAAGGAAGCTAACTTCTAGATTTCTTATGCTATAAAAGGCTATTCTATTCTTTTTTTTTCGATTTTTCTCTTTTTTTTTACTTTCCGGTCATACGACGACTCAATGGATTCTTCGTCATGATTTTTGAAAGACTTATGGTTATATTGTTTGATTCAATGTTTGAAATCTGAAATTCTAATCCCGAGCTTTATCTGCATGGAGTAGAAACTTAGTTTGGATAGTTACACATTTTATCTTCTTCTTCTACTTCTATTACTTACTTCCCCTTTACTTCCTTTACAAATCGTACAATGTCCTTGAATATTTTCGCTCCACTTTGTATTGAATACCATTTGTTGAATGATCGTAAGAGTCGTGCTTGAGCTGAACTACTTCAAGAATCTGTAGAATTTGGCTCATGGGCTTCGAGGCTCCGTGTGAGTTGATTTCATAGAGCCGAGAGCCCTGGCTCCAAATATAGCTCAGAGCACGATTTGCGAAAAGAGTGGGAAATATTTATGTTTTCTATTCGCAGATTTAATTTGTGCCTACGAAAAAAGAAAGTGAAAAAAATGAATAATAATAGATAAATAATGATAATAAGTCGAGCCTGTACAAACCTTGAATTTTAGTTGACTAGGAAAGATGCTTGACCCTGAAAGTGAATTCGACCTATGATATTGAAGTGTGTTCTAGAATTTGAGGTTACGTTCTGCAACCTAATTTAGACGACTCTCCCAGTGACTGGCTTCGTGCTCACTGCAGTTGGTGCAAGGCAAAGGTATAATAGTTGGATGTGTGAGGGGGACGAGTGGGGGCTTACCTTCAGCTCTCAGTTTGCTTTAATTTAGAAGTTGTTTTTTTTTCTAGATACATGAGGAAAGACCAAAGAGAAAACTATTGAGAAATGACTTAATTTTTTGTTTTGTTTAACTATGAATTGACGATACACAGTGCTGTGTGTATGTATCCTTATTGATATTGACTCCATCCATGAACTTAAATGTTGCTTACATCACCGTCACATGTTTTTCGTATTTGAATAATATATATATATAAATATATATATATATACAATAGAGCTGCGTTCACCCTGCCCCCGCCCAGTGCTTAAAGTGGATGTTAGTCCCCCTCCACGCAAGCGCCAACAATTGCAATCCTGCCTGCAGTCGTATAGACCTCGACTCTGGATTTTCTTTTCTCTTTTTTGTGCGTGATGTCACTCCTCTTCGTGTTCGTTTTTGGCATCATCATCATCATCATCATCATCATCGCCATTGTCGTGGAGTAGACCAAAGTTCGTGGCGGTGTGGAGCTATAAATGTGATGCGTATAATGGAGTAGCCGAGATGTATCTTTATTACGGTAATTGCTCATTGAACAGGAAATTATTATATGCGTGCGCCGCGCCCCTTACGCCCGCCCGCCAGCCAGTTGGACTGGACGGACTATTGGTTCGCTTTTAGCATTTGCTTCGGTGCGCCCATTGCCAGAAATAGACAATAACACGAGAAGGAAAACCAAAAAGGGCAAGAAGCTGCGAAAGGTTGAGGGGGATGCGGCTCGGCGCGCTATTTCGGTCTACACTCGAATGTGTGAGCTTTCGGCTAGGCTTAGTGTTACGCGTAGATGGCATATATCGGCTAGCGATGCTATTTCATAATTTTGGAATTCGTGTTTTTCCACTTACGTCGAGAGTTGCGGTTTTCTTCACAAATTGTGGGGCTTAGTGTCTCCGGTCTCTGTGCCAGCAGTAGTGGTGGGGTGGGCACGCAGGCCAGGCGGCAGTATGGGGGGGAGGCGTGAATCGGATTGGTGCCTGTTGAGAATCAATGACGTGGCCTCGGCAGGCCGTGGCCAGCCGGCAGCATTTGTGGGTGCAACCGGCGGCGCGGACGTATATCATCGCCGCCACCATCCTGATCGGTGGGGCGGGGAGGCAGGCGCCAGCTCCACACATGGACGCCATCGCCCTCGCCCATATCGAAGAGAATGCGCTGGCGCTGCGAAATGATCCGCATGTTCTGCACGAACCGTGCCACGTCCGCAGGATTCTCGTCCTCGAAGCGCGTCGCCACCAAGGGTGGTATGAAATGATCGTAAACGTTAAGCGGCTCGTCGATTGGCAGCCAATGCAGCTCCGGCATCGGTCGCATGTTACGATGTCGCACGTTACGCTGTCTGGGCCGCGGCGGATTCATTGTTCCTTCTCGATTTCTTGCCAATTTCTCAGTTCGTGTCAGTTTTCCCCTTCTTGCTGTTTTCGTCGCTCTTTGAGAGATTTACCGAGCTGCTTTTGGTTAGTGTCCCGAGTTTGGTTAATTTTGTGTGTTTTTGTTCTTGTATCTATACTGGAATTTAGAGTGAGGAAAAGACAAAAGTAAAAACTTTAAAATTATTTGAAAGTCTGATTTATCAGCTCTTTAGTCTAAAAAGAATTTTGCTCGATATGCCAGCTCCAGCTACACGATCTGATTGAAACTTCCAATGGTTGCTCTGTTAGCATGAACTGTCTTCACTTTGACACTTGTCTCCACTGACAGTAGGGCAGCAATAAGAAATACTCGAGTGAGTTATCGATAGACAAGACTTAAGCAAGCTCAGGGCAAAAGTAACTAGTAAGTCTCATTCGAGAGCAGGAGCTGCCTCTCTTTAGGCCGAACAATTGAAATTGAATTATGTTGGCGCTGCTGCAGTTTACCTTAATCAACTCTGTCAGGCGAAATTTCACACTTTCGATTTGTGTTACATGAGAGTATTTACTGTAGCTGTAGCTGTAGCTGTAGCTGTAGCTGGCTGCTCTCTTGGTGGCCTGTCAGGCGTTTGTCCTTAATCAAAATGCACACACACTTGATGCATATTTAATTAAACTTTCACCTTTTTGAAGCAACGTTTCAAAGAATTCTTGCCAAAACATTGGGTCGAGAGCACTTTCCATCCGAAACAAGAAGCATGCGCCATGGGCCAGCCGTCTAAGCAGGGTTCACTTTGGAAGAGAACAGAAAATGACTTAAAAGCGACACGACGGCACTTTAATTAAATCAGTTTTAATTAATGCAAAATGCGAATTGCCTAGACATTCAGCAACAACATGAAAAACAGATGAGCAACGCAGTAGGCTGATGAGTGGGCGGGGCTCCCCCCGGGGCCCTGGAGCTGGATTGGGCGCGGATTGGGGCGGCGAGCGGCAACCACATTTTGTTATCGCATAATTACAACTCAATTGTAATCCAATTTTTGGGCAGGCATATAAATCGGATTTCATTGTGACAAGCCACGCCCTGTCGCACACCGCCTCTCATACACACTCTTCCGCTCCTCTCTGTGTGGGCGGAGGGAGTGTCTGACAGCGGTGTCTGTGTCAACTTTTTTTGGTGTCAAATAAATAAACTTTTGACAGTCGGCAGACAGACGGTCGGGAGGAACTCCGATCTGAGCCGGTGCCGGAATTGTAAATTAGTTTGTCACAAGCAGCCGAGCCGCTGGAAGGCTGGCAGACTCAGTGACTTCTGGCTGCGTGCGATTGAATGCTTTAAGAGGCGTGTCCGAGTGCTGCAAATGTTTTGTGTCTTTTGGCCGCAAACGTTGCAAATTAGTTGCACATGTTTCGTCCGCAACTGAAAAACAAGACGTGTTTCCACTAATTTGGCCAAAATCAACAGCTGCGCATACACACTGCGACAGTGTGTTGGTGCGTGAGTGTGTGTGTGCCAGTGTGTGTGCCAGTGTGTGTGTGTGTGTGAGGAAAACTCATCATAACTTTCTTATCAAAAACTTATTTTAGGCAACGAGTGCCGCAAAGATATTCCCAAAAAAAGCAGGAGAGGAAATAAGGAAAGAAAAGGATAACTCAGACAAGAATTAATTTCAGCTGACTATGAAATACCCTGTAATAGTAGCAACTAATTAGAGCAATAAATGTACGATTTCTTTAACTATTTCAGTGCCTTAGCAAACTGTCAGGAAATGTGCTAAAAATACCCTGTAAATTTAAAGTAAGTTAAAGACTTGGAAATGTACTGAAAATACCCTGTATACTAAAATTTAGTAAGGACCTGGCAATGTACTGAAAATACCCTGTTAAGTAAAGCCATGCCAGTATGCTGAAAATACCCAGTAAGCAAGTGCACAGTAAAGCCATGGAATATTAATACCCTGTAAATAAAATGAAATAGAAGCCTTAGCTAGCTCAGACCTTAACTTCCCTAAGACACCTGGTTATCATAAGGCAAAGTCTCATATTTTATGTGATGCATGATCCAAAATGCACTTCAAATTCGACACTTTCCATGGCATCCACTGCTACAGGGTAGCTGAGCCCAAAAATATATGTATGTATGAAAACTTGTTATAATTACACTGTCTTGACAGCCAGCTGTGTGTGTGAATGTCTTCCTCATGCTCATCCTTAGCCTAAGCTCGTACGCCCTGCCGCTGTCGTCGTGACTGACTAACTGGGCTAACATGCATGAACAGTAACATATGTTGGACTTTGGCACAAAGTTTTGCCAGTATTTGGCGCGCTTTAGCCACGCTGCCATTTTTAGCAACTCGTATCCATGGCCAACTTCTGCTCCTGCTCTCTGTCTCCATGCCCGCCCCACTATCCCCAACTATCCCTCATTCGGTGCGGAACGTGTGCGTTTTGTGGTTGAGTTGACGCACACTTTAGGCGCAGCATGCAACAGCTGTGGCCCAAACACAATCTGCCTAACCCAACCTCCCCACCCATGCTAGGTGGCCGTAGCCTTCTAGTCGCTGCGACTAACAAAGTTTTTGCCAAGCACAAATTAAAGTCAACAAAAACTAGAATATCAGCTATCCAAATGGGCATCATCGTTTCAATAAGACTCTACAACTAAAGGGTATTATTGGGCCAGCAGAAGTGCTTGACTGGCATATACCCTGGCGTCTGAGCAGAGATAGGTCTCGGACGGACAGAAGGAGGACACAGACTCAAATTTACACTGCTTTCTGTGCAAATATTTACGGAAGGTATCATAGAAAAGCCAATTTTGGATTTAAATTTTAAAGGGTATAAGAAGTGAAGCCAATATTAGATATGCGGCTGGATACATGTAGGTGCACGCAGGCATAGGGATAAAGTGTAAAACTTTAAGTAATCAGCGACTGAGCCAAATGATGCCAACGAAAACAAAGAGATGAACCCGAAAAAGCACTTCGATGGCTCACACAACGCACCAGAAAAAAAGTTGAAAATTACTGCAGCATGTGTCTGTGGGGGTTAGTGTGTGTGTGTGTGTGTGTGTGTGTGTGTGTGTGTGTGTGTGTGTGTGTTAGCTTAATATCGAAATAAAAAGCCCGTCAATATTAGACAACGCGAGGGTGCCCGGAACAAAAAAAGCAAGTAAAAAGGAGAAACCAAAATTTTGACATAGGAAAAACGAGTCCCAAAGTTAAAAAAAAAGAAGCGGAACCAACTTTGCCAAGTTTCCAGAAAGGGGTGCTAGAGAGGCGGGGTTGGACTACAAAAATATATGCCTAAAAATGGGCTGGCCGAAAATAAATATGGCAACAAAATGGCAGCCAAGAGCTTGACAGCGAAACGGGATGCTTAAAAGTGGAAAGGAGCTTGGCGAGAGCCAAAGACGTTTCTGCGTGGGCGTTCAGCGAGGGTTGAGCGCAGCTGCCTCTGCGGGGGGAGCTGAGGGGGCGTCGCAGTCGTAGTCGTAGTCGTGAGCTATGTGAATTGCATATGCGGCACACGTATTTGCGCTATAATTATTTCGTACGTGAGCGCTGCGCTCAACTTGGCCGGAAAGCAGCCGTAGACGCTCCTGGAACAAAGACAATGCCAGCCGAGGCGAAAGACACCAAAAGAGACAGAGACAGGGCGAGAGAGCGAGAGAGTTGGACTATGCTGGGGGGCAGACAGTAAGCGACATTTGCGACACCGTCGCAGACTTGCATCCTGTTCAGATTGTCTGCGAAGACGTCGCCAAGCTTAAAGCGAGCTTGCAGCTGGCCTTAAGCTATAAATTGACTCTGCTTCAATCAAGCAACTAGAGATGGGAGTGTGAAAACGTGACGTGATTGAACACATCAAATAGCGACTTAAGATGCAATATTATATGAAAAACTACCGGGCATTTTCTCTCTTCACTGACTCATAGATTGACTGCCTGATGAGGCTTATGATAATTGACTGACTGACTGATTGAGGCTGATGATTGACTGATTGATGATTGATCGCGTGACTTTTTTAGTTTGATTAATTTGGCTTTCTGATTAACTAATTGATTGAGAGACCAATGGCCTGACTGAAAGATTGATGAGCTGCTTGATTGATTGAGTTTTTTGTTTTTTGTTTGATTAACTGATTGACAGACTGATTGATGGCCGGATTGATATTGAATTACTGATTGACCCACATTAATGATTGTTTATCGAAATTATCAACTGATTGATTAGAGGTGAACGTACTCTTGATAGGTAAGAGAGTCCCGAATGTGCCAGGAAAACTGTGCAGTCCAAACCCAAGCCAGACGAAATACTTGCAGCAAGCTGAAAATGTGAGGCGGAAGACGCTTTAGCAAAATCAAATGATAAATATTTTTGGCATGTTTTTTGGCAAAGAATTTAAGTCACAAGTCGAGACAGTGGGAGCGTGTCTGCAATTTGTTATGACGCTGGCAGACAACAGAGGGCGCCAGCGGGAGGCAGCAGAGAAGTGTCGGGTCTGACGCAGCGCAGACTCTGACAGCTCACAGACAGAGCCAACAGCTGCGGCCAGGTGCAATCCGCATCTGGACAGAGGTAAGCCCGAAAAATAAATATCAGTGGCGGAAGCATGCGACAGCTACAGCCACAATGACAACAGACTTGCAACCCAACAGCTGAGACAAGCTCTCCTCTTTTTTTGCATAGTTGCAACTGGCAACCGCAGCGCGCGTGTGTCGCCTGTGGCCCAGCCCAAGTGGTAAGTGCAAATAAGTGTAGCTCGTAATGTAATTCTGTACGCAACTTACAGCTGAACACACAATTTGAGCATGAGAAGGTGCACTCTCGTCTAGTCGAATGCATTTTACCATGTGTGGGGGGGGGGCAGAGGTCCTGGGTGTGGAGTGAGAGATTAATTTCATTGCCAAAAATCATAAAATTAGAGAATGATCCAATGGGAGTAGCAGGAGAAGAAATTACAATTTTATATATTTATATCTGGAATAATTTAGATTTCGGCATCGGAGTCTGCGGTGCTTTGAGTTGCCTTTCCTTACTCAACTCAGCTTCTCCACTTTGGTTAGTCTTTCTCAATCAAGTCAAGTATGGGAATTCACTTGTGTACCAAAGGAGAGAGCCAAAAAGTTACTTTTCAACTGCGCTGAGAATCGCAAAGAGAGGCGAACAGCCAAATGAGCAATCAAGTATAGATGTCAATGAACCACGGCTCATTAAGAGCAGCTATAAAGAGGGAAATGAAAGAGAGTGCGAAGGAGAGAGAGACGAAGACTTAGAGAAGGAGCAGCAGAAACACAGGCAGACTAAGAGATAAAGAGAGATAGAGAGAGAGAGGGAGAGAGTGGGCAGAGAAGGCAACTGGAAGTGCAACTTAATTCACATAAAAGTCACATAAAGTAAATAAGTTTGATTATGTGAGCAGACGAGAGGGTGAGAGTGAGAGTGAGCGCTTAGAGGCGTGGCATGGAGACACTTAGCAATGGGGAATAAATACTGGAATGTCGTCTATCCGAACTGGACGCAGGGTGCTGACTGTGACACTTGTCGCCGTTGGTATAATTAACATTCACAATGAAAATGAAAATGGAAAATGGAAATGGAAAATGGGCAACTGTAGCGGGGTCAAGCGGGTGATCAGACGACGGCTTTTGTGGGCGGTAAAAGTTTTTAATAAACCGAAACAACAAACATGGCGCTAGCGAAATGAAGGCCAGCAACAATAATGACAACACACACACACACAGAGACACACACACAACAACCGCCAACAGCCACAATAATGACACACAAAAAACTTTGACAATGTAGTCGTGCGTGCTGACATCCTCGCCCCCCTTTTGGCGCCCAGCTGCCCCGGTTGGGCATATAGAGTTACAGCGCCTTTTAGCCAGCGGCCCATTGCCATTCAAGCCGCATCCTCGGTGCTTTAACGGAAAAGGATTTCAGCCGCAATGAAAACAGCTATGAAAACCACAAAATGTGTTGCCTGCTGATGCCGCTGCAGCGCTGTCTCTTTGTGTATATGTGTGTGTGTGTGTGTGTGTGTGTGGGTGGTGCAGTGGAACATCAAATTGCTGACCGCACACACAGCGCAAGGCGGTCGCCGCGCGGCGGGGGTGGCGCGCGAGGGATGATAGACGGCATGCGGCGACGTCTGGATGAATGGATATTCAATTGCATTGGGTGTGCGTTACAATTGAAGCGGTTTTAAAATAAACGAATGTGGCTTATTACGCACACACACGCACACACACGCACACGCACACACGCACACGCACAGCTAACACCCGCACAACAAAATAAATATCGAATTGAAATTGACAAGCTGTGACAAGAACACACAGGAAAACAGGCATGAAAGAGCAGGAGGCAAAGTCAGAGGGAGAGGGAGAGAGTGGGAGTGGGAGTGGGAGTGGGAGTGTCTCGGACAGTTGTAGGTGGCGTAATTCAGGCATTCAGAGCATAAGGCCACTTCAGGCCAGGTACAGTTCGCACTCGTTAAGGGCAGCCAACAGTCGTTACAGAAACGGAGCCTCGCGCCGTTGCCATTTAAAGGATTAAAACTAATTTCCATTTGTTATTTATAACATTCACAATTAAAGACGCTTGCTCTGTGGGTCTATCACTTGACGCTGTCAGCGGCGCAGCAGCTTGACATGGAGCTGAGGGCGAGACAACCCTCATCAGAAAGTCGTTTTGTGTTTCTGGCATCATTTAACTAAACACTTGAAGCTGGCTCTGGCGCTGGCGACAAGTCGGACGGACACCTGGAGGCGCCGCCCCGCAGCCAGCTACGCACTTTGATCATGTCAGCCTAATACGATTTTAAAGGTTCTTGCTCGATGCGTTGGGGGCGTGTCAGAAATCAAGTGAAAAATGTAAAAGTAAAAGCGGCTCGACACTCGCTGTGTGGGGTTGGCGTTCACACCACCCGAACGAGCTAATTTTATTAATGTTGCCAATTTCGAAGGCACCCGCCCGCCCCACAGGTGAGTCGGGGGCATTGGGAGATTGACTACGTTACAGGGTTGCAATGCCTACGCGCGCAATTAAATATGAAATATTTAAGAGCTGCCTGAACTGAACTTGGGGGCGTGGGGCATAGAGAGAGAGGGAGAGGGAGATGGAGAGGGAGAGGGAGAGGGAGAGAGGGGCGTGGCTGGGATGAACGCCACACAATGTGCGTTTCATTCACTTGCCAAAAAGTTTTGCGAAGCAAACAAAGGGCGCACAGGGCAGCGCCACGACTAATTAATAATTTTTAGGCCATTCAGCAGAAAAATGAGGTGTAAACGCAACGGGGGCGAGGCTGTGGCAGGTGGCAAACGGGTTGGCAAACTTTGACTCGAGTTGATTAAGTCGCCTTTTTAATGGAGTTCAAAGTGATTTCACTTGTAATTAACACGCGACGACGCGGCCAGCGATTGCTGGCGTCTGGAGAGCTAATCAAATTGCCCGACTGCAGATACTCTGTGTGTATATGTATATAAAGTGGGCGACCAGGTGATAATCTGCATTTATTGAAATTTACAGAGAATTTGCCTAATCTAAATAAGAATGAAAGAGAGAGAGAGAGAGGGAGAGAGGGAGAGTAGGGTGTATATTCATTACTTAAAAAGTATTTGCCTAATTTAAATAAGAATAAAAGAGAGAGGGAGCGAGAGTGAGAGAGAGAGAGTATGGCAATTCAATGGAACCTATGGAACCTACACATAAGCTTCTAGCTCTTATTGTATTCACTGTTAAGAGCAGCAGGTAGAGCTGGGGCTGTGCGAGCCGGAGCGTCGCTCTCCCCATGATCGATCTACATTTTTGTAGTTGCTCTTCAATGATCGCTCTCTGGATTTGCTAGCTGTGCTACATTTGAATCCAAAACAGTCTACAAGCATTTGAGTCAAAGACTTAAAGTTGATTTTGCTTTTATTTCGGACCCCACGTGGACTGCAGCGTAGCCTCCTCATAGAACAACATGAGCTATCGAAAATTGCAATGAATATAAATCGTAATATTATCAAAAAAATATGTCAAAAATTACAATTGCAAACGCACACGTCTAACGCAGCTGAGTTTGGTCTGCTGATCAATCAATATATATATATATATATATATATATATATATATGAGATCTTCCATGCCTCCAGTTACTCTCTCTCTAAATCTATATATAAACTATATACCCCGAACTTCCATGCTAAATTGGTATATATATGTATTATATGAGGCTCTTCCAATATTCCTTCATTCCCAGAATTACCAACCCACTTGGTAGCATAGAATATGCGAGGGGTGCTATATTTATTTCGGCAATACTAATGACAATGCGTAAAATCGCCATAAGAAACTTTGTAATTTCTTAGCATTTCCTTACTTACAACGTTCGGGTTTTATTTTATTTACAATAAGTTAAATATATAAAAAAAAAATTAATTAATTGAAAAAAAAAAACAAAAAAAATGAAAGTAAATTTCCCAAGAGGGGTTGCTTTGGTGTATTTTTCACAACTTTCCACGTGGATTATTAGAACATTGATGAGCTTAGTTCTGTATGGCGCGAAAACATGTGCAAAAACGTGAGTTTATCCCTGATTGGCAGAATTTAATCGTGGTCGTAGCTCAGTCGCTTATTTTTTTATTATTTTTTTTATTTATTTAAAATATTTTGTTGCTATTTGCTATGACCGAAACATAAATAGCAGAGCTCGTAGTATTTAATAGTACTCACCTCTCGAGATAGTTAAGGCCTAAAGAGCTTGGGTCACTTCTGTCTACATAAGAAGTCAACTCAACTATGAAAGTTTCCCTAGTAAGTGTTAAGATACAGAAATTCGATATGATTTCCTTGTTTAATTCGTTTCTTTTGTTTCTTTTTGCAATTATAAATCATATATAAATAAAATCCAAAGACATGTCGCCTGGGCGATATTTTTGCTGCTGCTCTTTTGTGGGACTTGGTGAAAAACTAAACTAACTAAAATAATTTGCATTCGTTGGTGCTGTTACTGCAGAAAGTGTTGCTTGACGATGGCCGGATCGATGCTGAGGACGTAGCGACCATTGATGCGACGAACGTAACCCTTAATGGAGGCCTCGTATATGGCGTTGGGGGCCAGACGCTTGACAACCTCATCGGGGCAGCCGAGGCGCTCGGCCAGCTGCGTCAATATGAATGCGAATGTGAGCGGCGAACCCTGCTCCACCATCAGGCCGAGTAGTGCGCCCATAATGCTCTCGTTCCAGCGGACCAAAGTCTCTGCTGTTGGCAGCGGCATGCGGCAGCCATTAATGCTAACCGGATTGTTGTAATATATGGTTCCCGGACGGGAATTCGGATAACGCTTTGACTGTGCATTGGAATTTACATTTTCGAATCGTTCCGGTGGCTCTTGCTCTTCCTGCTGCTGCTCCTGTTCCTGCTGATGCTGCTGCTGCTGTTGCTCCTGCTGCTCCTGTTGCTGCTGCTCCTGTTGCTGCTGCTGCTGCAGATGGCCACGCGTACGAGCGTTGCATGCGATGCGCCTTGGCTGCCTCACCAGCCTTGCCCTGTTGTCCGGCGCCTTGGCCGGCGGCTGGCGATTGGCCGCCTGGCCATCAGTTGTAGCCTGGCTGCCTGCATGAGAATCGCCTGGCAATTGCTGCGACTGCTGATAGTAATTTGGATTGGCAGCCAACTGACTCTGGCTCTGTGATGCCGACAGCGACAACTGTTGCTGATAGAGCGGAAGGGGCTGAACGACCACATAGGGCGGATTAGGCGATGGCACTGCCTGGGCGATCGGCACCCACATGACAGGCACTGGAGCCAGCAAGGGTTGCTGCTGCGGCTGCTCTTGGCCAATTAGCTGCCAGTTGCAGTTGTTGTATTGTAGCTGTTGCTGCTCTTGCTGTTGCTCTTGCTGTTGCTCTTGCTGTTGCTGTTGCTGTTGCATCAGCTGAAGGCTCTCTTCTATTAGCTCCACCTGCGCCTCAACAGCTTGTTGCCAGCTGCCATTAATAGACATATCGTACGGCTGTTGCTCCTGCTCCTCCTGCTGCTGCTGTTGCTCCTGCTGCGCTTCCTGCTCTTCCTGCTCTTCCTGCTGCTCCATAAGCTGCTGCCAATTGCTGTTGCTGCTGCCGCTGCTGCTGCAATTGTCATCGATAGTGTACTCCTGTTGGTTCACTTGCTGCTCTTCAGCTAAATGTTGCCAATTGTTAGCAGAAAGCATAACGTACTGCTGCTGGAGGCAATTGTTGCCGACATTCGCAACGTACGGCACTGGCTGCCAGTTGCCATGGCCGGGCACAGCGTATTGAAGTTGCTGCTGCTGCTGCTGCTGTTGCTGCTGCCAATTGCTGTCGCCTTGCACAAAATATTTCACTTGATTCTGCCATGCCTGCTGCAATTGCAGCTGCGATTGCTCATGTTCGACTTGCTGCCAATTGCCATTGCCATTGCCATTGCCATTGCCATGCAAAGCGTAATGCATTAGCGAGCTCTGCTGCTGCTGCTGTTGTTGCGGCTCTTGCTCTGTTTGCTGCCAATCGCCATTGGCTTGAGCAACCTGATTTTTCTGCTGTTCCTTCTGGTTAATCTGGTCTTGCTGCCGCGAAATGTTTAAGCCACGAGGCTTGAAGACTGGGGCACTTGGATTAAGAGTAGAACGTTTAAAAAAACGAATGATCTCGGCCATTATTTTTTTTTTTTTTTTTCACTAAAAACAATAAAAATAAAACGATCTGAACTATGCGAAATGTTTCTCAGTTCTCAACCCTAAGCCCCAATGAAAGCTCAGACCCAGGTTTGTGACAGCCAACGAAACGCATCCCACGATTGCTACCCAGAGCGGGGCAGAGACAATTTTGAGTGAGAGAGAGGGCCTCGAAAATATGTCCAAATGAGAGAGAGAGAGAGAGAGAGAGAGAAAGAGAGTAAGGGCACAAATACACAGAGAAAACGATTGAGAGAGAGAGAGAGACAGTGGGAGTGTGGAAGAAAAAGAGAGCTTGGAGTGAGATTTGAAAAAGATGTTGGCTCCTTTTTTAAAAGAAAAGTTTAAGTCTACGAAAAATTCTGAATGAATGATGAAGACGAAAAGTCGAAAAGGAGTCAACTCTAGGGAAAAATCCCTAAGAACGCGTGTAGAGCCTTAACTCCATATTGAAGGAGGGATCGTAATACATTTGCTCATTCGCCTTTTATGCATATAAAGAAGATAATTAAAACCATGAAAAATTTTAGATGAACGATGAATGGTGAGAAATCTGTAAAAAAATAATGAACACATTTAGGACTTTAACTCTCTTATTAGTAGTTATATTTTTATTATTGAAAAAATCAGTAAATCGTAATACCATGGTTCATCTATAAAGCTTAGTTATAATTCTAAATGAAATATAAAGATGAGAAGTCGAACGAGGCTTTAACTCCATATTAAAGGAGGGATCAGCAAATTGTAATACCACGGCTCATGCAACTTTTATGCACATGAAGAAGAAATGAAAGTTTATAAAGGAGAAATCAAAGTCTAAAAAAGTTCTAGAAGTCGAAAAGTAGTCGACTCTAGAGAAGAATCCTTAAAAACCCACCTAGGACTTTAAGTTCATATCATAAAAGGAATCAGAGCATCGTAATATCATGGCTCATTCAGATTTTATGCATTCTAGATGTGGATGAGAAGTCGAGTGAGACTCAAGAGAAAAATCATTAAGACCAAGTCTAGGCCTTTAACTGCATATTATAAAAGGAATCAGAAAATCGTAATACCTTTGCTCATCCAACTTTTATGCACAAGAATTTGATGTGTCAAATACTGTTAGTCGCTCTGTCTCTGTGCAGTTTCGAGGAGTTCTCAATACGTTTCAAGTTTCAAATGCCGCATTCAAATAATCCACTTATCTGTGTGTCCGTCTGGCTGTCTGTGATTCAGTTATGTCAGAGTTGCTCGTGTGGCTGAGCCAAGTTTGCGGACTGCAGCTGACAGATGGCCAGATGACGGCCAGCGAGAGACTGAGAGAGAGTGGAGGGACACTGAGCGCAGAGAGACTAATTGGAGCTGCAGTCGGTGGGCGACTGACTGCACAAAGCATATAAATATCCATAAATGTTGAGCGCCCAAGTAGGAAAACACTTTTCAGCAACAACAACAAAGGAATTTGCTGCCGAAGCTGTTGCAGAATTTTTGCGGTTGTTTTGTTTTTGCTGTTTTTGCTGTTTTTGCTGTTTTTTTCTTCTTCGTTTCCAGCCCACTGCCCTGACAATTATTTACACTCAAAAGTTGTTGGCCAAGTTGGCAGCCGGCAGTGCAATGCACAAAATGAAGTTGTCGCTGTGGCAATGTTTCTGGCCAAGTTGTACAGGATGCTCGGGGGCACAGGTGCTGCACCACCACCACCACTACCACCACCTGGCTATGTGTGTGGGCTTGTTGAAGTTGCAAGTAGGTTGCTGCTACCAAGTTATGCCCTGCGACAATTAAAAAAATTATGCAACTGCTGTGGCAGCCCTAGCCCGAGCCCGAGCCCGAGCCCGAGCCCGCCTGCCCGTTGTCCTTGCAGACAATTAGGCAGGAACAATGCAGCAGCAGAAGCATTGCGAATGCTCATGCATGCCACAGCGAGTAACTGCAGCAGCCACACCGACCCCCGCCCCAGCCCTCGCCCCAGCACACTCACTAGGCAAACACCTCTGGTCGCTCGAGCGCATATCCTGGCAGGATGTGTTAAGCCAGCATTTGGACTGCGCTGCAATGCATTGAAGTTCATTGCCGAAAGTTGTTACGGCCACAGCTCAGGCTAGAAAAATGGCTAGATTTAGCTAGCATTGGCTGCAGCCTCAGTCACTAGACAAATATGTCTGAGGATCTATCTAATAAGCTATATCTTTGGAGATAATAGATATTTCAATTAGACTGATTGGACATTACTATTCAAATACAATGGAATTCCAGTAACTCTAGCCGTAACTCATCAAATTTCTTTTGGCTTGAAAAAGGCTAAAGAGTGCCAGCACGCGTCCCGTTGACAGCGAGGCGAACAGGATGCTCTGGCTGAGCAGATATCCCATGCTTGAGGATGTTTCAAATTACAACTGCACACAGTATGATTTACTTAATTGCAACGTATCCAAAGGGCCCCAGCCCCGCCCCGGCGCTGCCCAATCCGATACAGTGCAAAAACTTGGATTAAACCCAATGTTGAATGTCACATTTATAACTTGGTATTCAGATTTGTATTGGCAGCTAGCTCTCGAGTCTTGGGACCGAGCTCGCGCTGCTGTTGTTGGCTGTCCCGAGTCTTGTGGTTGAGCTCGCGCTGTTGCTGGATCTCTCGGCTCTTCTTATTCAATTCACACTCCCTCGGGCGCTCCGGGGACATGAACTTGAGCAAGTGATTCCGGTTGGTCGCCCTATGGCGATTGGCAGCCATGCAGATGCGACGCGAGAGCTCGTGGCCAAAGCAAGTTCTGCGCTGCTCACCATCGCCGTTGGCCACGTAGGAGCGCAGTGCCAAGCCTGCCAATTAGATTAGTTACAATCCGAGCGGCTAGCCCCCCAGTCCCCAAATTCCTCGACTCACCTACTATGAAGACCTTGGCCACTTCCTTGAACGATGGCTGATCCTTAAGCAACATAGTCCTGATGTGCGCCAGACCTTCGTCTAACTTTCTCGTTCTCGTCCGATGCGGCCCGTGCTTTTTCACTAAGATTTGGACTATGTATATATATATATTTATATAGGCTTATATAAATATATATATACACCAGTATACATAAAAGCTGTATATGGTTATTTATTTATATGGTATGGTCTGTGTTCTTTCGTAATCAACAATGTTCGTTGCTTGTGTGCAGTTTTCGTTTAGCGCTGCACAACTCCTACAATTTTGAAAAACAATTTCGAGCAATATAAATAGAAAGTCAACCTCCGTGTGTGAACTGATTTCGAGTTAACTTCCAACTTTGTCTCATGGCTGTCCCAGTTTCAGCTGCTTGAATTTGTCTGTCAGCTCTATGCCTGCTAGGCCTACTCCAAAATCCACTCGCATTGTGAAATTGCCCCCCAAACATCGAATGTTGTTAATCAATTACAAAATTACCCAGTCCAATTCAAAATTCCTCCACTCCAACCAACGAGATCCGCGAAATTGTCAACAAGCGGGGAAAATCATGTTGAAATTTGTACATTTACCCCAGCTGTTTCGATACACTACAAAGGAGGTATTACCATTGTCATTGTCATTGTCATTGTCATTGTCATTGTCATTGTCATTGTCATTGTCATTGTCATTGTCATTGTCATTGTCATTGTCATTGTCATTGTCATTGTCATTGTCATTGTCATTGTCATTGTCATTGTCATTGTCATTGTCATTGTCATTGTCATTGTCATTGTCATTGTCATTGTCATTGTCATTGTCATTGTCATTGTCATTGTCATTGTCATTTTCATTGTCATTGTCATTGTCATTGTCATTGTCATTGTCATTTTCATTGTCAATATTATATTGACATTATTTTTTAGACAGCGTAACATCGCCATTGTTAGGGTATTTGAAACTCGATACAGCTCAAAGCTAACTGTCAGTTTCAGAGTTTGTACCCAATTTTTTTGTTCTGCATATTTGTGGGCTGGTGTGTGTGACTAGATGACCAAATCCGCAGCTGGACCAAGTTCATTTGGCATACAGTTCAAATTCAACTGCATGTTCCGGCATACCTATGGCTACAGCAGATGACAATGAAAATGATGATGATGATGATGATGAGAATAATGATTGCTGCGATGACAGCATGTGTGCCCAAGCACTGTATATCAACTGCAAAATGTTACGCGCTCCCTGACACAGGTGGTGGTCGGCGAAATGGCGGCTTGGTGGTTTAGCGAATAGGTGAATTAATTAGTTCCTGTATGGCTCGCCTTTGCCTTCGGCCCAACGGGTGGCCATGGAATGCAGCCAGCTGCCGCGATTCGTACACGCACATACCCAATATGATTACTCAATAATTGTCATGCCGTTTGCTAGCCACAAACGTCATGCAACCAGTTGTAGCGTCGTGTCATGCCTTAAATTATGTAGTCATAAAGCAGCAATGAGCTGGAAATAATGATACATATAGTAATGATAGCTAGCACACTGTCTTTTGGAAGAGTTATAAGAAGGCCTTGTCGTTGCGCTGTAATATATAGGCATATAGGCAGACCTCAACATTCCCCAAAAGCTTCTATATACAACTGTTATACTTGGTTTTTATTGATGAGCACATGTGTTATACGCACTGTTATACACATCTACTGGCATAGTATATACGTATATACAAACAACATCATAATCGTTTTACATAATATATTACACAACTGTTATACATCTATAAGTGCAGACGAAATGTCTATGTCAGCTGTTAAGCCTGAAATCCCCACGTCAACTGACACTATTATACAAATTGTTATACAACCATTATTCTATTAACGCTCATAGAGCAACTACTCTTCGTCGTTGTTCGCACGCCAGAGAAAAAAGAAGAAATAAAAAATTGTGTTTTTGAAATTATTGCTGTCGCAGACAACATCATCAGCAGCATCAGAGTAGGAGCAGCCAGTCGCTGACGCGCCGACGGTTGAAAGACCATCCACTTCGTTATATGCAATTACCCATATGCAGTGATTGTCCACTTTGCCGCACTCGAACACATTCATGTGAATCCACACTCACACACTCGCACACACTCATTTTGACAAGTGGCAGCAATGGCTATCGAACCGCATAGCCAACAGCAGCCGCCCAATAAACAGCAAAATAAAAATCCCAGTCCAATCCATATTGAAGCGCTCCATCTATGGGCGGGCGGCAGTACTTGTTGTACGCTGTTCGGGCCATGAACGTAGGCAGCTTTTATGCTTTGGCCATATGCATGGCATGCAAATCGATTGATGTTGATTAGCATAAATTGTCTGGACCGCATTGTGCAATGAATAATTTTGGTGTGTGCCGACACACACACACGCGCAGACACACACATACACACACACACATGCACACATGCACACATGCACTATGTGTGTGTGCAGTCTATTGTTAGTACTTTCAGCCCTAATGCAATTTTGTTTTGGTTAATTTGATAGGCGTTGTCAGTGGCAAGTTGCTGCGTTGACACTTTGACAATGTGCCCGTTACGAACATGACAGCTCGGGCTCGGCCCTGGCCAATGGATAAATGCCATTAGATGCCGATGCCGATGCCGATGCCGATGCCCATGCACATGTTGCGTGACCTAACCAACTGTTAGACGGCAACAAAATGCTTTAAAATTGTGCGAGGCAAAAAAGCAACAGAACGTTTAGGCTGCTTTAATTAATTAGCTAAGTGACTCAGTACGATATATTGTATGCATGATAACTGTTATACGACAATTTGTGTCAGCTGGATAATCAGAGATATAGTATGCATACATATTGTATAACAGTCTCTTATTAAATGAACATATAAATGTATAAATATACATATGATAGCAGCTATGCCGATAAATTTGACTATATATAACAGTATATATAATTGCACACAAACTGTTATACAAATTCACAATTAAAAGGCTTACGTATTTCCTGCTGACCTTCACTTAGTGTTATGTAACTGTTGTAAAAAATTAAGTGTTATACAAATTTATGAGTTATACAAATTTCAGTGTTATACAAAATGAAGTGTTATACAAAATGAAATGTTATACAAATTTCAATGTTATACAAAATTAGGTCAAGTCAAAACCATATAAAATTTGAGTTTTTACATGTGTGTATAACAGATTGCTTAAATATTTAGTATAACATTATGCTTACACACTGAACACTCTAAGTGCCATAAACCGCTTTTATCATTTCAGAGCATTTCGAGTATATCACATTTATTCTACAGCCTATTGCGAACTGTTATACGAATGCTTGGTCACGTGCATAATTGTGAATAGTCTTAGACATCTTTCGACAGTCAAACTTTTGCAATAACTTGCGGTCTGATACAATACAATACAATAAAGCACACACACGCACATATATATATATATATATATATATATATATATATATATATATATATATATATATATATATATATATATACATATATATATATATACATGGCGAAAATCTTATCAAGCTGACATCATTTTCATTATGTTTTGCACTTGCACAGCTTAGACTAATGTATGGCTTTGGTGGTGCTGGCTCCCGTTGTGCGGCAAATGTTATGGAATCTCTGTGCGCTTGGCGCTGGGCACACGCGATACGCATTACACACATATGTGGCCTGTGCTAATCTGGCCGCCAATAACTGCAAATTAGATTAGTAACGCCTACACAGGGTGTGCCCAGAGCGATAGTAACAATAGCTGACCATTTGAGTGAAGCACGCAACTTTCTCGATTTCATTTTGTTTCTGGTTCCTTTCTTCTCTCTCTCTCTCGCTCGCTCGTTTTGCCATCGCGTGCTGCGTTTATAAATCTGCCGGCGAAACAAATCGACACTCAAACTGCAATCCCTCGATGGCTATAGACAGGTCCATTGAATGGACAACAGCAACAGACACAGCAACAGCAACAGCAACTTATGATGAAAAGTTTTTGCTTCGCTTTAAGCTGCCGGGGATAATGCTCGAGTCATTATTATGCTCTAGCCTTTGCCAGCTTCACTTTCAACTGCCCAGAGGCGTCTGGCCTGCTCGCTAGAAGGGGAGCGACCAAGTCTGTTCGAGTATATAGATGATTATTTGTATTAAGTTTTATTACTTTAGCAAGAAAAACTAAAGCACAGTTGCACAAAATTTAATTCTTTTGAAATTTGTGCCAACTCCACAAATAAATGCAGAGATGGAAATTGGCATTGTGAGATAATTTTTGACATCTGATATGCATCAATTCCTTGCCTTTGACTTTGTTCAATTTGATATGAAAACAAAACAACCAAAATCTATCTGGACAACAACAAATCGAATATATGACTAAAGTCATATTGGAAATGCCATCAACTGTGGACAATCGCAGAGCGAGAGGGGGGCAGACAGTCACTTAGCCAGGTGGATGAGGAGGCCTGAGTGCTGGCTCTGTTGGCTTCTGCATAAATTTAGTGCGAGCAGCACTTGCCCCAAAACAACTTTTATAATTCTCGATTGTTATTGAACACGTTTTGCCTCCCCCCCCAAGCAGCCAACGCCACTGCCTCACTGTCTGGAGGGGGCAGGGCGTGGCATTAAAAAGCTGATGTTAGCATCGCTGGCGCCACTGCGACGCCCTTGTTTTCCATGGACCAAGGCAGTTACTGACCAGGCACTTACACGCTTCACTGGTGGCAGCCAAGGGATTGGGAGACGAAAGGACTTGAGCGTGAACGTAAAATGAATTATATGCATTGCGTATATCATAGGCCAAAAGAGGGAGAGAGAGAGAGAGGTAGAGAGAGAGAGAGATGAGGTGTGGGTGGGAGAGTAGGCCATCTAGGTAGACATAGGGCGTTAGGATGGCTGGTGAAAGTTTTGGTTAATTGCGTGTGCGTATGTGTGTGTGCATGTGTGTGCGTGTGTGTGTGTGTGGCATTTAGGGTTAGTTTTTGTGGCTACGCAGAAAAGTTGCCACGAGACGAGAGCTGATTTTAATTGTTACTCGACAAATTTTCGGGGGCTTTGCTTAATCACTTGCGCCAGATTAGTTAAACTTGCTAGGGGCTCCCCAGCTGTCAGTCATAATTAAAGTGAGAGCGAGAGCGCTCAGCCAAATAATATCAACAGCAAATGGAAATGGAAATGGAAATGGATACAAAACTTTTTGGCCTGTCAGCGAGACGCCCCAAAAACTTGCTAATCAACAGCGACAGCCACGAGCTGCACTGGCCCAAGACTTCAGGCTTCTGAACTGAAATAATGGAGGACTCATAAATGCATTGATATCTGACGTTTCACTATGTCGAATATAGGGCTGAAAAGTTTCGAGCTCACACAGAGAGAGCTGTTAGTTAAATGCGCCGGCACTCAAACTGATTTCAATCGGGCTGCGGTTATTGTGTTACGCGACAACCAATGGAAATTTGCAGCTATCTAAATTTCCTGTGACACGTGCCAGACACAACAACAACAACAACTACAGCAGCAGCAGCAGCAGCAGTAGCAAGTGCGACCATAACAATGATGTTTTGCCCAGTCCCAGGCTACGTCCACAAGTCAACTCGTAGCTGAAAACCCTCCCGTCAACCCCCAGGCCGCCCTCTATTTGTATCTGTGTCTGTGCATCTGCATCTGTTGTAGCTGTCGCGCCCTCGCTGTGTGCTTTATGCAAATTTTCCGAGACGCAGATTCTTTGTCGTTTCAATTCGTGAAGTTGCCCGCATTTCACAAGAAAGCGATTTGCCCTCGAATCTTGGCGCGACTTTAACTGCCAATCGATAAACCGGAGTCGCTCTGACCGCCTGCTGCAGCTTCGCTTCGAGTCTCCCTCGCGCTATGCCTTGCTGAAGATGCTGCCCAAACGGCAACCGCAAAGTCTGTTTTGCCTTCTTGTCCCATTTTTGTGGGCTTGAGCCACTTAAAGTGTCTCTAGCACTCGCAATCACAATTCTCTTGGCTTTGGAGCAACCCTCGACTTGTCTACGGAATCAGCATATTTTTCGCTACTCTTAAGCCATTTCATAACGAGCCCAATGCAAAAACTATAATACACTAAAATTGGGCTTTAGTTTGTGTTTGATAAATTGTTTTTAAGACTTGCTTGACTCTATAGAGTAGGCTGTGTAGTCTCTAGCTTGGGCGGCTCATCTAGTTATGCTCAGTGTGTGCTTTCACCGGAAGCAGGCTGTCTGTCAGAGAGAGCTGAATTGGGCCAATTCATATACTGAAAATAATATATATATTTTTTAATACAATTGTATTGTCGGACTTTAGCTCTGATTGCTGACATTCGTTTGCTTCCGTGGCCATTACAATGAGACACAATGGCCCAAACCAGGCGCCGCGACGCAAGCTCATACCAAATCTGTTCAGCAGCATACTGAGGGTGATCGCCGAATCGGACCGTCCGCTGACACAGCACGAAATCGTTGAGGCCGTATCGGAGCGCCTGGATCGTTCCGATGAGGAGCTCAAGCGGCAAATCACTGTTAATCTGCACGATGCTCTCATCTATGGATATTTGCGCGTTCGAAACTATCGATACTCCGTGGTGCCGAGTCGCTTGGATCCAAATGAGCCACGGGAGCAAGGCCGCAACGCATCCAGCTGCAACTCGCCACACAGTGTCGGAAGTCATGAGAATGCTATTGTCAAGCAAGCGACAGATCAAGAGGCAAAAGCCGAGTCGGAAAGCACACACTGAAAGCTACGGTATGAAGACGCCCTCAGAAGCCAAAATTAACAAATTCGTGTTGTAATACTACAAAAAATATATATTTGCATATAAATAATGAAGTGCCTTCACATTTGGGTAAGACATTGAGTCAAATGTGTGTGTGAGCTAGGTCAGCAGGTTGCCCTCCCCGAAGAGTAAAATCTTAGAGTGAGGGGAAAAAATTTTTTACAGTAAGAATTATTATTTTATTTGCTTATAAAATTGTTCCAGAGATCTCTTTTTTTTTCGTGCGCTGTGAACATGTCGAGATCATAATAAAATCGGGTGATCCTGGTGCATACCCCTAGGAAACCGAAGCCCGAACATGACAGGAAATGATTTTTTGGCAGGCGAATTTTTATTTTTTTAGCAAGCCACATTTTCCGAGAGATCCTTTTGCTTGTGCCTCGGTAAGGCCGAGGAATCCCAAACCTCAATATGAGAGAAAATGATTTTTTTGGAGTAGGAATTCATACTTTATTACTTTGTATACAAAATTGTTCGAGAGATCCCTTTTTTCTGACGCTGTGATCAGTCTAAGAACATGTCGAGATGAAAATAAAATCAGGCAATAATGGTGCATAACTCGAGGAAACCCGAAGCTCAGCCTGAAAGAAAATTCTTTGGCATTTGTATTATTATTTTACTAGTTAGTATACCAAATTCTCCGAGGGATCCTTATTATTTAATTGAGCTGTGATCCGTATAAGAACATTTTGAGAACAAAACAAAATGCAAATTTAATTGAACTTAAATTTTTTTTGTATTTTACACAAATTATTTGCCGATTGAAATAAATTAAAAATAACTTAAATTTCAGAGGAATACCCAAATGTCTCTCGGCAGCTGCCCAGCAATTGGTGTATGTCTGTGTCTGTGTGTGGGTGTGTGTGTGTGTGTGTGTGTGGGTCTGTGGAACATTTCGCATCTCGTTAAGACTCATGACGTATAAGGTGAGAAGTGGTGTGACTGATGGCGAGGTGTGGCGTGGGGGTGAATAGTGTTTAGTGTGGAACTAACGCGGTAACAAAAACATCAACGATATAACCTACACTCTAAGACCCTGGCAACGGCCAGGACTGTACGAATTAAGTAAACTAAGCAAAGGTCGGAGCGTCTAGCGTATGCGCCACGATAGCGGCTCCTTCTCGAGCTCCTTGGCACGCTTGGCCGCCTCCTGGTTGCGTTTCATAATCTCCTTTTGCTCCTGCTCGGAGAGTAGCGTATAGTAATTGCCATCCTTGCGCAAATAGCCATTGGCAACGGCCCCGTGCAGCGTATGGGGTATATGACGCTTGAGCTCGACTGGCAAGCGCTGCAGCCGCATCGACAGCATGCCAATCATTTCCGGGTAGCTAACCGAACGGTTAAGCTCACGCATCAGCTTGAGCACCATTTGAAATAGATCCGGCATCTGCTGGCGCCTACCATTGCCACGCTCTGATTGACTACGGGAATGCGAATGGGAATGCGAGTGCGAATGCATCTGCAATTGCTGCTGCGATTGGCTAGGCAACAATGGCATGGCCGTGCGCCGGCCCATGCCCATGCCCATGCCCATGCCCATGCCCATACCCATGCCCATACCCATACCCATGGCCATGGCCATGCCCCGACCCATGCCCGGCATCGGCCTTGCCATGGCATTGGCTGGCATAAAGCTAGGCGCGCTCACATTGAGGTGATGTGAACGCGGCGTCTGGAACTCCACCTGTTGCTGCTGCTGCTGCTGCTGCTGGGCAAACCGCTGCTGCTGCTGTACAAACTGCTGCTGCTGCTGCTGATGCTGAGCCAACTGATGTTGGTGCGCCTCCCAGGCGTTGCGCGGACGCACGTTATATTTCTTGGCTGCATGAGCGAGACTTGCATGATGATCGGAGTAGCGTCTGTATAGGCTCGGCATGTGGCCGCCCAGATTGCTCGAGCCGATGCTAGTTGCTGAGTTGTGGCTCAAGCGAGCGTTGATATTGCCGTTGCTGCTGTTGCCGCTGGCCGCTAGCGACTGTCCGTGCCTGTTGCCCTGGCCCATTTCCAATTGCTGGCTCTGTGTCTGTGCTTGGCCCTGGCCCTGGCCCTGGCCCTGGCTCTGGCCCTGTGACTGTCCATACTGCTGCTGGTGATGGTGGCCGTTTGAGCTGTTGCGCCCCATGTGACCCGCTGCCATTTGTATGGCGCCAGCAGACTTGCGGCTGTGATGAAACTTCTTAAGGCCGTTGTTGTTGTAGCTGTTGCCATTGCTGTTGCTGCTGCCGTTGGTGTTGCAGTTGATACAGCTATTGTTGACGGTGCTACTGCTTCGACAGTGTGCAGGCTTCGGTCCATAGCTACGGCTATGTATGAACGTGTCCTGCTGCTGCTGCTGCTTAGCACTGGCCACCTGCTGAGTCGCCGTTTGCTGGGCCGTATCACCTGAATTTAAAACCGTGTTCTCCATATTAGTCAACGATGCGATCTCTCTCTCTCTCTCTCTCTCTCTCTCTCTCTCTCTCTCTCTTTTGCTCTCTCTCTGTATCTGTTGCTCCCTCTGTCTGTCGCTTGATGCGCTGATTTGCTGAAAAATATGATTCATATAATTAAGTTGACAAATCATTCACGTTATCTTACCAAAAACTGCAAATCTGTCGCGCAAGCAGCCTGAACGGGGATCTGGTTGTTGCACAGTTTCCTATAAATGAACGAATATTTTATACAATTTAGACCAGGCGCGCATTCCCCACCTACGCAGCCTGAGCTGCTCTGATAAAATATATCATTTGATCTGATCTAAACTCTATTAAATAAATAATTTATAAACTGGTTTGCAGCTGGCGCGTATTAAAAAAAAATAAATAAACAGCAACATTTTGACAATATTGCTCAAGGCTACTTCTATAATCAGAAGAAACTTCAGGCCAATGCTGCAAGCGACACCGTCTAGTGGTAATAGAGTAAGCACCTTTGTATATGAAAGTCGAAAGTCTAGTTCCTCAGCTGAAATCCCTCTTCTCATCTCTTTGTAATTTCACACAGCAGAGCCCAGCCTCTCGTTGAGGTGAGGAGCCGCGCTTAGACCTAAGATCTGATTGACTTAAAACATACCGTTCTCCTCTTCGGTTATGTAAAATTTCTTAATGTAGATCTTCCGGTCGCAGTCTATGTATAAGTCATCATTTAAATCAACGTGAACCACTTCATAACAGTTGAACCTTCGATCAGTTTATGTAAAAAGTCCTCTCTATGCAGATTTAGGGGGTTACTCAAATATCTAAAAACTAAAACCAAATAAGTTTATTCTGAAAAATTTTTTCGAAACTGTTTCTCCACCGAGAATCCATAAAAACTAACAAACTGAAAGCGATTGACTGAACAGTTCCCAGTTCCTATGCTTCATTAAAAGTAATACAGACTCGAAATTGCCAATGGAGAAGTCGAGTTGAGTCGAGCCCATAAAGTTGGCATTTGTATGTCGGTAGCCGCCTATTAGCTTCAATTCACTTAGAGCTTAACTCAACAAAAAGCAGCTTTGGGGTCATGGGGGCATCGTAAATCAGTTTCTTTACTCGCCTGAAGCCTGCAGCCGTCCAAGACCCAAATCCGTTTATGATATAATGTAAAACAATAATGCCAGAAACCAGACGCTCAGAGTGAGTCGAGTCAGAAAGTTATGCCCCAAATAAACATAAATATGTTTGATGAAAAAAAAAAAAAAAAATGTGGATAGAACGAAACCCGACCCGCGGCAGGGTCGTGATGAGGTGCGAAAAATCAGTTGAATTGAAATTGCGTGACTTTGGGTACAGCCAGCCCTTGAGCCCGAGGGCTAGTTGGGTAGCTCGACGGCGCAGACCCTGCGAAGGGTTGCTCTGCGCCTTGCCATGCGAACAAGCAAAAGTGTGCGAAATGCCCTTAGCGCACTCCAAATTGACAGATTGTTGTGAGTGGATGCTGGAAACGGATTGCACTTGACTTTGACTCTTTAAGGTGAGCTGGATCAGAATTGGCGAGTTGCTAACACTATGCGAAGTAACTAACTCTCGCCCTTTCTCTCTCTTTCTCTCTCTCTCTCTCTCTCTGCCTGTTAAAAACGAAACGAAGTTTGCTTCAGTCGCCCTTGACTTTGAGTCTTTAAGGTGAGTTAGATTTGAATGGGCGGAATGTTAACACTATGAGAAGTAACTAAATCTCTCTCTCTCTCTATCTCTCTTTCTCTGTCTCTCTCTGTCTCTCTCTTGACATTGGCTCTTTATGGTGAGCTGCTCATAGATATTAATTGGAGAGTTCCGAATACTGCCAGAGGTAACAACTACTACTCTTTCTCTCTCTCTTTCTCTTTCTGTCTTTATATCTATACCTGTCTCTCTTTCTGTCTATATACATCTTATTATGTGAGTGACTATTACTCTTCCTCTCTCTCTCTCTCTCTCTCTCTCTCTCTCTCTCTCTCTCTTTCTCTACTAATATACCCATTTCAATGTGAGTAACCTTCCTCGAACTCTCACTATCTTTGTTTCGTTTTCTCTGTCTTTCTCTCTCTCCCTGTCTATATACATATTATCTCACTCTCTCTCTCTCTCACTCGCTCTATACCTGCTCCTTCTACTGCCCTTCCTTCGTCTCTCTCTATCGCTCTCACTCTGTATCTCTTCCAAGCTTTTCTATGGCAACTTCAATTTCAGCTTCTCTCTCTGACCTAAGCGAACTTTAGATCTGAGCAAATGGCCTTAATACCTTAATAGTCTTCCTTTAAAACTCTCACTTCGAATGCTTAAGCAGTGACGAAATTCATTATCAGTAGAAGCTGACCAGATGAGATGTCTACCTAAACACGCACACGACGTCTACAAAGTCTATTGATGCAAGTGCGCAGAGGGCAGCAGAGTGCATAGAGGTTAAATGCTGGTGAGAGGTTGCGGAGGGGCTGAGGCAGACACGGACAGGACAGCGCTAGGAGGCAAGGCCCATGGCTGCCACACACACATACAACACACACACAAGCGTGACTCAACCTCAAATGCAGTGACTTCCGTTGCAGCAGCAGCAGCTGAGTTGATGCAACTCGAGCTCAGATGGCAGCAACGTCAAACAATGCATCAACTGCAACTGTTTATCAGTGTGTGTGTGTGTGTGTGTGTGCGTGTCTGTGTGTGCGTGTGTTGCTGTGTGTTGTTTTAGACCACATATATCCTGTTTGGAAGCCCCTTAATAGCTGTTGCTGTTGTGACAATCACAATGTGTGCCACGCCCATTTAACAAATGACGCCAATAATAACAGCACACACACACACACACAGAGACACAGGCGTGTGCGTGTGTTGGGTATTTTGCGTATGCATTAAGTGGATTTGCGGCTGGCGCCTAAAGCTGACACCAAATCAAATACAAAACCAACTGTTCGCCTGCCACAGGCCGCCATTACCTAAGCAACCCCCTCCCAGGCACAACAGAGGGGCGCAAGTGTGGCCAGGGCGTGGCATCTTAGCTAGTCGAGAACATATGCCTTTACCACTAGCTCCAGCCCAAGACACCTCAGACTGGGTCAAAGAGCAGAAGTTGGAAGTCGTCCAGCTGCATTTCAATTAGTTCATTTCGTTGCGATTACTGCAGACTTTGCATTATTTGCTGAGCCTGGGCCTGGGCCTGGGCTTAGCTGGCGAAGTGCTCCAAATGCTCCAATTTAATTGGCCCAGCAACTGGAGATACATTTACTATTATGAAAACGACTTAAGATCTGACATAAATTTGCAATTATGATGAATGGAACCTATGAAACTTGAAATTTATGCAGCATCTGCAGAGGAGGCGGAGGGAAAGGGAGAGAGCTGTTAACTGGCTATGCAAAGTCATATGAATAGAGTGATAGAGGGAGAAGGAGAGAGGAGGATAGAGAAGGAGTGAGAAAAACTAGAAGGAGAGAGAGCTAGGAGAGGAAGGAGAGAGAAGATTGCAGTTCATTTAACTGAAAGGGAGGGAGGGAAGTGTGACCAGTGAAGAAGAGAGAAGGAAGACAACATAATGCCGGAAGAGAGTAAAAAGAAAGAATCATATTGATGGAGAGAAGGAAAGAGAAGAATAGAATTACATTAACTTAAAGAGCTGTGCAATAGCATATGACTATTGTGATGGAGAGAACAGAAGAACAAGGAGAGAGAAGTAATAGAGCAGAAGCTAGAAGAAGAGAGTGAGAGAATATCCTGAAGGAGAGAGAGGAAGATAGAAGGAGAGAGAAAAAAGAGAGCAGAGGCCAGGAGAAGAGTTAAAAGAAGAAAGTAAACTTAACTCACAGAGAGGAAGGGAGAGAGCTGCCAGCTTGCTACGAAAAGTCATATGAATAAAGCGATAGAGACAGAAGGAGAGAGAAGAAAGAGAGCAGAGGGTAAGAAAAGAGGGGAGACAGCTACCAGCTGGCCATGCAATGTCATAAGAATATAGAGAGTAGAACTAGGAGGATTGAACTTAACTTCATGAAAGAGAAGAAGGAAGCTGCCGACTGGCTATATGTCAATGTCATAGTGATAGAGAGAGAGAGAGAAGGAAAACGAAGAAAGAGAGACGTAGCTAGAAGAAAAGTGAGAGAGACATCAGATATCCCTCAAGTTGTTACTCAACTCCGCCATTGACAGATTCTGCTCTGTCCTCTGTGGCAATAGCTTAAAGATGGGTTGAGTCTTTAAAGAAAACTTTATGTGAATGCTAAATATCATGCCATCTCTCTCTCTCTATATATATCTCTCTCGCGCACTCACTCTACGCCAAATAGTTAACTGTGGGACGAGTTGTTATTGTTGTTGCTGCTTCTGTTGCAAATATCTAGAGCTCATCATGATTGTTTTGTAATTGGAATGCGACAATGCGGCGCGAACAGCAGCAGCAGCAACAGCAACAGCGGCAGCGGCAGCGAAGGCAGCAGGAAATGGAGGCAGCTGATATAATGCAAGGCAGGGTAAACACAGTTCAGCCAACCAAACCACCCAAACCATCCGAGGCAGCCAAACAGCAAGCCATCCGACCCAACTGGCAGGACAAGTGAATGCCAGCGCGGGCTAACAATTTGCTTCAATTATAAAAAGCGTCGCGACAAAGTGGCGCCACCGAGCGGCGGGCGACGGCGGCGAATGCAGCGAGGCATGAGGCTTGGGAGAAGGCCACATTGATGCTGTTGCGCCAACTCCAGCTTCTCCTGCCGCTGCTGGTAATCAGCATGGAGCACAGAGTCAACAACTGTGCGAGCGATGACGCGATGCCAGCAACAACGACGACTGCGGCTGCGACTGCGACTGCGACAGTGACTGGCGTCAGGCAGGTCCCATCTTTGTCTGGCTGCGGCAGCTGTGGCTGCGAATCGGTCGGTCACAGGCTCGGGATGGGAGTTGGATGCCAGGCACCGCCATCGCCCTCGCAATGGCCTTCGTCTTCGCTTTGGCTTTTGTGCGGTGCATTTCTATTTGTATTACATATTTCGAATTGAATTTTAATTACGTTCCTAACGCACTTCCAAGCTTCACAGCATTTTCCATCTCTTTTGTTCCCACAATAAGTCCATATAAATATATATAAATTTGTCTGTAATGGTCTTAGCTGTGATTGTTTAAATGTAAGCAATTAGAAGATGTGATTAAATGTTCATGAGAGAGAGAGAGAGAGAGAGAGAGAGAGAGAGAGAGAGAGAGAGAGAGAAATAGGTGACAGTAATAAATGGAATGAGAGGGAGGAAGAGAGAGGAAGCTTCAGATGGAGCTGCGAGAAATAAATAATAATATAAACAAGAAAAAATACAGAGAGAGAGAGAGAGACGGAAAGAGAAAGAAAAAGACAGATAGGTGATAGTATTGAATGTATTTAGAGGTAGATATAGAGGGAAAGTTATATCAACAGGTGGAGATGAAGAGAGCGAGAAAGACATAGATATGTAAAAGCAACGATAGAGAAAGGGAGACAAGGACAAGAGCGACCCAGGGCTTGAAAGAGAGAAAGAAAGAGTATGCGAGAGAAAGAAGAAAAAAGAACACGATGGGTAGGGATAGAAAGGAAAAAAGAGAACAATCCATAGAGATAGAAGAAGAAACAAAGACTGTGAAGCAAATCAAGAGTCTGACCGAAAAAAAAAAATAACAAAAGGCGCAATCAGAGCAAAGGAAACAGAAAGAAAAGAAAGCAAGAATAAGATATGTGAAGCAAGAGGAAGACAGAATGAAAAAGGCCAGAGAGAGCAAGAGGGAAAGCGAGCGACAGAGAGCGAACGAAATACAAAGTGAGAGAACAATATCAATAAAAGCAAAGACAAAATGAAATGAAACAAAAATCCATGGCTGAGGCTAATTTTCTTTACTTGATGTCTTAATCCCTTCCAGTCGAAACTCTCGCTGCAAGTCGCATGATATGCTCTTCTTGCACACATTATCTCTGCAATAGACATGATATTTCTCGTATTTTGTATCGATGTTCAATAAGTCGATTACGATTCTAATAACTATTAATCTCCCGCTCTGCCCCTCTTTCTTTCTCTCTCGCTCTGCTTTGTTTTGCTTTGAAGTTGTTTACGGTGTTAACAGCCATGCAGAAAATGAAATCGCAACAACTGAGCAATTATCCAGGGCAAGTGGCGAAGCTCACGCTTCGTGCTTAAGCTGTCGCCAGAGTGCATGTGCCACAGGGTCCGAGGAGGGGTGAGGAGCGGGGCAGCGGCATGGAGGGGATACAAAGGACTCGGACTCGGACTCGGACTCGGACTTGGACGTGCCAGGACATGACCGTTGCGGACTGCCCTAATCGCACGCTCTCGCATAAATACTCAACGGCGATGATTTACTGTACTCATGTGATTCATAAATATCACTCATCAGCATGGAACAATGTCGACCGAAGGGACTCACCTCTCTCAATCTCCTTCTCGCTCTCGGTCTCTCTGTAAATGTGTGCGAAGTGGACTTAGAAAACATGGTAGCTGAAGGGGGCCGGGGTCTAGCTCTGGGCGCGTTGTCCATGGCTTAGCTATCCCTGGCTGCAGTTCTTGTTGTGCTTAGCCGGGTCGTTAAGCCTGCAGCTCGATTGGTCGTCCTCGTCCTTGTTGCTGTTGCTGCTGTGGCTGCTGCTGCTATTGTTTTTATGGCTGATAACTATTGTCATCTTTGCCCATGAGCAACACAGCAGCCAGCTGGCAGTTGGACACGAGAATCACCAGTCGGACAGTCCAGCTGCATCATGTGTGGCTGCTCCATTGCAAAACTGTTTGCGATTCGTGCAAAGCCACGTTTTAAATGTTAATTGTTTGCAGTTTATTTGATGACTCGGCACCTGCAGTCAACAAAATACTAAAGCAAAACTAGCAAGCACAGTGTGAGCGGGAGAGGGAGAGGCAGAGGCAGTGAGGCTACGATAATATTAACTGTAGCCAGCAGCTACTTGACAGCTACTTAAATTCATGCTCGGAGTAAAGTGAGAAATAAATCGATTTATGCATTCATATTACCATGACATAAATGTGCGCCTCAGACACCTTTGTGGCCAGCCCGTTGCCTAGACGATATGGCAGAGTCTATCATATTCGCATCGATGCATAAATTACTGCATTTGTGGGCAGCTCTTATTGTTACCCTGTCGATTTATGTGTAATGTGAGCTTAACCCAGCTCTGGTCATCATCAATTGCAGCTTGTTTAACCCATAGACAGACCGAAGGAGAAGCAGAGCTATGCAATGTTTTGTTAGCTTGCCCTTATGACTGCTAACAAGCACTTTGCCTTTAAGATTGTATCTTTAACTTTATCTGTCTTTAAGTCTTACAAAATCGATAAATATCGATAGATATTGTTTTCTTTATAACACTTTTTGCTGTTTTGAATTGACTTGATTTGATTTGATTTTCGATTATTGCACTTCAGTATTTGTATAAGTTATTGAAAAAACGCAGCTCTTAAAATGTTCAACAAAATTTTACATATCTTTAAAAATTGTCCAATGCTTGAATCTTAAAAAAAAGATAACTTTAAGACACATACTCAATGGGCTGTTAGTCTTGAGGCTGATCAAAAAGGCCCACAGACAGTCGATTCATCAGAGAGAATAAGTCAGAGATAAATAGACCGATGGATAAACAATCCAGAGCCAGCATCTTGTATAATTCATTCATGGAAACAGATGTAACTCTAAAATAAGACCAAATTGTATATTTAAAGCCCATAAATATCCGATATATATAGCATCGGTGTAAGCGGAGGCATTTAGTCAAAATAAAGTGCTAGGCGCGGCCGTGCAACAAATGCCAATTAAGCTGGCGGCATTCGAATGCAGGTGGCCAATTAAAGTCGTGGCACAGGTGATGGGGGCGCGGTGGGCGAGGGCGTGGGCGTGGGCGTGGGCCAAATAGCACTCAACACTACAAGGAACACGCGCAGAGAAACACCGAGCGCAAACAGGCGCCATAATAACAGGCATTTAATTTCATGTTAATTGTATTTCAGTCGCTGTGCTTAGGGCGGCTGTGGAGCAAGAGAGAAATTAAAGGTGTTTATGTGCGTGTGTGTGTGTGTGCGAGAGAGAGGGGAGAGTGGGGAGTGAGTGAGGTGGGGGTGGCTGGCTCGACCCATAAATTTTGTGCATTTCAACGAAGCGCGATGCGCGTAATTTATTTGCATATTTGAGCTGAGCAAGTGACAGCCTAAAATTATGCTACAAAATGCCGCGAATACCAGGTTGAAAAACTTTAGCTAGGGAGCGCTCATCATGGAACGAATGCTCGCGGCGTCGATACCCTGTACACTGAAGAGTGTCGATCAGGCAATAAATGCGTAGAGACGAATCGCAATATAATTCGGAATTTGGAACAAAGAGAAGGCCAAAAAGAGACAATGATGTTTGTGTAGATACCCTATAAACATATGTATTTATAACTGTGGTATACAAGCGTGTTTGAAAGTGAATGATCGAGGTGCAGATGCCCTATAAACAGGTCAGCAGAATTATTGAAAGACTAGAGCCCAACTGAGGCTTAAAAGACTTGGCTTTGAAGCTGAGCTATATAATCATGGCATGGGTATATAAGCCATATAGGTTGATTGTGGATCGAATGCTCGAAGATCACATACCCCATAGGCAGCTCGAAAGCATAAATACAATATATGATTTAATTTGGGTCAAATAAATATGAAGAGAATAACTTCAAATGTATGAAAATAAATTATAATACGAAAAGCAGATACCCTCTGGCCTGGCTAAATATAAGATATATTAGATAAGATAAGATACCCCAGCTTCAAGAGCAAGACGTGAAATAGGATGTCAGCATAGCATTGCGCTCAAACTCAGTACGCTCAACTTAAACTCCCCATTCAATCCGTGAATACAGGGTATCTCGGTAACATCTTTGAGCAGCTGCAGCTGACCTCAATAACACGTTGGGGGGTCGAAGCTGGGGGCGTGGTGGTGATAGGGTGGCTATAGAACCTGCTCCAAATGCGTTTGCTAACTAAACGCATTTACGTGTCAAAACTAATTTAATGTAGCAAATGTAGCAAGCACCCTCGGCAGGCAGGCAGGCAGGCAGGCGAGGGCCAAATACCCTGCCTAACGCCCGCTGGTGCTAGCTGAGGTCTCAGCGACCCACCCCTTACTATAAGAACAGGAAACGGAAATGGCATACGCAGCGACCAGCGAGCATATTTCGCTTATTTATTGAAGCAGTTGAACAATATAGCCCGCTCTCCCTCTCCCTAACGCCGACTGCCCCCTGAGCGCATTTCTCACCTAATAAAACAACAATGGCCCAGCCGAGCGCCCCCGCCCCCCAAGGCGCTCTCACGTGTTGCTCTAGTCTAGTCTAGTCTTCGTCCATCTTCCTTTTGATGTAAATTTAATTTGGGTTTCAACATTTTGAGGTTTTTCCATACAGCGTGCAGCATATGGATGCATGTGTATGGAGCGAGACGTCGCCGTCTGTCCCCAGGGGCTGTGGAGCATATTCGTAATACGTCTGTCAGCGTTGACGTTGCGGCTGTCCGTTGTCCTTGCCCACGACACCATACACTATGCACCCTCTATTTAGACCTGTGGCGTCTAACGTCTACCCTCTAGTTTCCACCTCGCAACCTCAACTTTGCCCTCGTCCCGCTGGCAGCTTCCTTGCTCTTTTCATCGGCATCGCATATGTATTTTAGACGCCTTTGTTATCCGCCCTTGTTGTCAGCTTGTCACACACATGCACTTTGATTCCCTAGGCGATACGGCATCATTATACCCTGCAAAAGACAAAGGCCATCAGATTTGTTTGGCAACATATAAATAACTCGCTTTGCAGATGCCTCTTATTTTCAATTTGTCTATGTGTGTGTTTGGCCTGAGAGCTTATCCAAGTTGATTGATCTATATTTAGCACTCTTTTCCGATGGGCCTTAATCAAGATCGATAAATATCGACTCAGCAGATATCTAGTGTAGGGCACATAAAGAGGGTGTTTGCTAGTTGAGCTGCATTTTGAGTCAGGACTAATGCTAAAAAAACGATTTCAATTAAAGCTTTTCACAAATTCAGTGTCAGTTACTCAAATATAACATGTGTGTGGGTGTTTTGAGGTTGAATGACCAGTGCCGGAAGCACTACAACTACACACACACACTCACACACATGAGCACCGAAAAGGTAAAAGGCCCCACTGTACTTAATTACTGAGCCCTGGCTCGAGACGTTGAAAAAGCGTTGAGTGCACTTGAGGTAATTTGATTTAATTGTGCGTGCCGCTGCTACTAGCAACAGCAACTACAGTAAATACATGAACAACACACACACACACACACACACACACACACACACACACTCACACACACACAGACAGACACATGCAGTTAGTTAGTTGTTCAGCTCGCGTGTGTGGCGGACGCAGTTCATAAGAAATTTACAAGTGCGCGACGCCCTTTTCCCCCGTTATTGTTGTTAGTGTTTTTATTTGCAGCCAAGTTCACAGGTCTTGAACTTTGCAACTATCCAGGCAAGTGCAGCGCCTTTGTCACTTGAACTGGCTCAAAATGTCAACAAGTCGTTGCTGTTGTTGTTGTTGCTTCAGTTTGTTGCACTTTAAAAGTTGTTTTGTTAGACTACTCTATTAATATAAATATTCAACTCGAAGATATCCCATGGCCATGTATACCCTGTAAATAATAATAAAAACTAAATGCATGTAACAGACAGACAGAAGTCAAAGCATCAAAGCTCAGCCTGTTTATTCCCTTCTCCTTTTTGACGTACCTCACTCAACAACTGTCCATCCGTTCGTAGCTAGGGCATCTCGCAGTCGTGCACGCTCTACTGACTTGTTGTCGCTCTGCTCAGCAATCAATCTATCAGTCTGTCTATTGTTGAGCCATGCCAATCCATCAATCCTTTCGCCAGGCTAATAAAACATTTCAGTTCATATCGCAAACTCTTTCATCAATCAGTGCAACGCATCGATCACAATTATTCAAGGGTATTTTCGCTGCGAGCATTAATATGCCTATTCTTTGCACATTATCATATGATTTATGTTCATTTACGATTTTATTAAATTTATGACAATTTTATGTGGCTTTTTTCAGAGCTTAAAATAAATTCTGTTTCGCTGCCGTTAGAACTGACTAAATTTATGAGTTGTGCGCGCTTCCGTTTCCGTTCGTAATTAGGCAAGCGAAATAAGCAGAAAAATGGAAGACTAGAACAATGACATATGAGAGAGTGAGGAAATTAGAGAGAGACAGAGCGACCTAGAGCGCTATTCAAATTTAAGCCTAAAATCCATAGAGACAAATATCATCCAGAGATTTATTCAAATTCACTTTATTGTCTAAAGCGCTTCAACGTGCGCATGAGAAGCGCATAGCAGGGCGCTAAAGCGAGCATGCATTCCCTTTAATCAAATCAGTTGGTCAGTCAATTGAATGCAAAACAATTCCAATGCAGTAACCCTGAGCTCGTGCCAAATTCTATATCCATTATTAAAAACGTTGTCTAAAATCCCAGAGCTTAGCTTTAATTTGGAAAGCTCTAAAGCTAATTCGGGCTAAACAGTTAAATTGTTGTCCAACTCTTCCGGCACTCTCGCGTTTTGCACTCCGGCTTATTTATTAATAATGCATGTCACTGCATTTAAATAGCCACGCCTCGAACTGCTGTAAAAGGGGCGCGCGTGGCAAGCGCCTCGTGGTTGCCGCTTTACACATGGCAAACAAAATGGTTTCACAACTGTAGACAATGTCGCAGACCCGCCACAAAACAAGACAACAAAACTGATATTCAAATGAAATCAAAATAAAACCTCGAACGAAAAATGTTACACTTGAAAAAATAATGTAAATAAAATGAATAAAAGCCAAAGATGTTCTGAGAAAACATAAAAAAAATGTTGGGTTGAGATGTTCCCAGTTGCTGTAGAAAATGGCGCAGAGAATCAGTTTAGGATGTTCCCAATATCAGCTAAGACTATCGAATGGAGAAACAATTCAATGATGTTCTCCAATTCTCTTTGCAATTCCCAATTAACTTTAAACAGAAAACTGAAAAATTTCTAAACAAGAGACTTTCAGAACTTCATATAGTGCTTTATAGTGTAAATGAATAAAAAAAAATAATAATAATATAAAAGAAGCAAGTTATTGTAGAGGCTTTTCAGCGCAAGATCTTAGCAACTACTTCGGAAGTTTTTTCAAAGAAATATTTTTTTATACATTTCTTTAATTTTCATTTTCAGCAAAATATGTTCTCATATTCAAATCCGTTGCGGGATGTTTTGTAAAGAGCAATATCTGCCGAAAGAGCAATTCCCTAGAGGAAATATCCTTATTCCCTTTTTATGAAACTACTGAAAGAGCTTGAAAAATTCATAGAGAAAAACAAAATTTGGATGATAAGCATCGACTTTACCCTTGCTCCCAAACCTAAGCTACAATGCATTTTTGCTAATTAGACAAATTTCAGTTAGTCTCCTCAATAAAGACTGCATTGTCATTGCTTTTACTCAAATAAAAAATTACTCAAGGAATGAGCTCAGCCTAAGTAGTCCAGCGCTCTATAGGTCTTATGTGCCATAGGCCAATTTGGCCCAAAAGCTGTAGTAGGTCAAAAAGAATTAGAGAGAGCATAGTTAAGTATTGATAGATACCGAATGCCATCGATGCTTAACTAATTATCGATAGTTACTGAATGCTATCGATACATAAACCTAGTGCTATTCCTCGCCAACAATAGAAAAGAGCAAAAAAATGAGTAGAAAGTAAAGGCAAAGTCAAGCAAAGTCGATGATTTAAATAAAAGTGTAGAATAAGCCTTTCTTACATTTAAAAAAAAACTATCCTAGGCGAAACTCTCAGTGTGATTTGCTTGTGATTTTCGCTTAGCAAAATGATTTTGAAATTTTAAATGCTTAATTTATGCTTTAATTGCATATTTTGCGCTCCAATGCAAATGGCCCAGCCGCGATTTATGTGCATCATTGTAGATCTCTCTGTGTGCGTGTGTGTGTGTGTGTGTATTTGGCAAAAAGTATGCAGCGAATTTCATTTAGATAACCGCAAATATTTACCACAAATGCATTCGCATCACATTTGTAACGTGACAAAATTCCCCAGTGTTAACAGCTCTGCCACGTCTCCTACACGCGCACACAGTGATGGGCACTCTTGCTGCGATAGTAAATTACGAATGCATAGGTGTGTGTGTGTGTTAGTGTGTGTGTGAGTCGGTGCAGGTGAACGCGCGCGTGTGTTTACAATTTGTTGCATACTTCGCGGCATAATTTATGCATTCGAATTGGATTTGACGAAGCGCAGCACGAATGCATCGCGCAAAACGCATCTGTAGCATTTGCACAGTTGATTTTATTTGCCCCGCCCGATCCTAAAGCAAATAATAATTCCATTCAAATTTGATTGTGCGCCTGCTGTCTGCTGTCTGCCACCGCTTACCCATTGTATTTTATCAAATGCGATGCCATGGCTTACGCTTCATATGATTTCATAACGCCGACGCCATCTATCGATTATTTTTCGCAGTTAGCGATTTAATATTTTAATTGCAATTGCATTGTCAGTCCCTAATCTTGGCAAATCGATAACGTTATGTCTATCGGGAGAATATTTCTCAAGCTCAACAAACGACTACAGTTTTCTCTGGCTAATACAAACACAACTTGCACAACCGATAGTTATCGATAGAAACTGCGAGAACTTATCGATAGCTATCGCTGAAGCTTTCATTTCATATATTGTCAATATATTTTTCGATATCTTAAGATGCCATAACTCAAGGGTGCTGTCACAGCTTATATAGATTGGAAAGATTTATGATAAGATCAATACTTATCGATAAATTTAGTTATTTTTTCTTCATATCAAATCAAGCTCTTCAGCCTTGGCTCCTGTTGCTGTGTGGGGCTAGGTTGTCCATGATCAGCGACAGCTGCTTGGAGCGCAGGGAGTAGACATTCAGCTGACGCTTTAGTATGCCATAGCTGACCGCATCCTGAAGATTGAGTGTCACCTGCCGCTGGAACTCCGGATCGCTGCGTCGCAAGCGCGCACCTAGCGCAGAAATGATCTCCATGTCGCTCATGGGACGCTGCGAGCGGCGTAGCAGCTGCAGGATGCTGCGCATCAAGTGACGGACGAGGCGGCGCTGCTGCGGCGCCCGGCGCAGCTGATAGCCCACCTGCATGCTGGGCCCCGCCTCTAAAGATCGCTGGGCATTGGGCAAACGAATTTTGAAGACAACAAATTCAAGATTTTGTAGAAATTTTTGACTGTTGTGTGTGTGTGAGAGAGAAAGAGAGATACAGAGAGGCTGTGCCGCAGGCAGCAGGCCGAGAGTTTGCCAACAATTTCGGACCACACCGAAGCGACGCTGCGACCCTGCGCCGCCACATGGCCAATTAATCAAGGCCTCGCGGAAAGGGAACGAAGCGACGGAAAGCTGTTTGAACTTGAATAACCTCACGGCATGAAAACGAAACGGCGCGAACAAAGGCAGCTCAGAGACAAAACAGCCAGCAGCAGGACGAATGTGTGTGCGGGCGAAACGGCAACGGCAGCGGCAACGGCAGCGTTGAGCGCCGAGCGCGCGCCGCCAGGACATCAAGTGACATTTTGAGCAAAGACAAAAAGTCATTATCAAGGCGACAAGGCAGCAGACAGGACGACAGTCGAGACGAGGACTCGTCGTGCTCATGCACTTTGCCGGAGCATGTGGAGCACGTGGTTGCGTTGTCGCCATGTTGCTGCCTTTTCCGGCATTTTGTTTACGATTTTTGCCCGCAATACCCAGCCAGTGGATCACGCTCCCTCGTCACCCGCGCCACCCGCGCCACCCTTCACTTGTACGGATTTCCTTTGGAGCCAAAGTTGACGTCAGCGTTGCCAGTTTTCCCTGAACGATTTGCACTTGTTTGTGCCGTTGGCTGCATTTTGTTCGGCTTGTTCTATTTCGATACCCTGTACGAGAGCGTGGACAGCTTGAACGCTGACTTGCTGAAAAGATGCGGTAAAATTAATAGACAACGGCGAGAAGAGGGAGTTTTAATTGATTGTCGTATCTCAGATGAAGCTGGAGTCTTAGCTCAAAACAGGGTATGTATTATGCGAGCACTTCCTTACTAGTTGTGCTCTCACTTATTTATTCTTTTCTAGCCATTTTTTTTTTTTTTTTTTTTTTAGAACAAAACTCAGCTCCCACTTCTGCGTCTCCTTTAAGCCGCCAAGTGCAATTGTCATAAAGTGTCATTGGCTGGCGACGTCGCTGCCAGCGCCAACGTCGACGTCGCTGCGACTGTGTGTTGTTGATGCGGTGAATCAACTTAAATGAGTATCCGTAACTAAGAAGAAGCAGAGAGTAAAATAGCGGGCAGGACCGACAGCCGACAGTCGACAGTCGACAGTCGACAGCCGAGAGGAAAAGCAATTGGCTTTGTGCGCGATTTAGCTTTGTGTTTTCCCATTGGATGCCCCTGAAAGGAGAGAGCGGAAGAGAGGAGGAGCGCGGCAGCAGTGGGGCCCTTAGCTAGCGGGTAGCACAATGCCGGCCACTCGACGCAAGTGAAGCCCGCGTCCGTGGCCAGTTGTCGATGACTCAGTGAGCCTTTTTACAGCTGCCAGACGCAATGAAGCACCTTTTGGGCTCCGGGTCCTTGACGAGCAACAGATTGCGACTAACGCATAGTTGTGGACAAATCTGGATAAAAAACAACTGAGAGAAACTTCAGCGCCACGATGTTTGACAGTTTGCTAAGAAATCACAGATCCAACTGAGACGCGGTAAACGATTTGGATAAGAGAATCGAGAGTTAATGGAAGATGTGTGGAAGGAAGAATGAGAAATGAGAAAGAAAGAGAGAAAGTGGGAGAGAGATAGAGATAAAGATAAAGAGTGGGAAAACACAAAGCAAAGATATGTAAATAGTGAAAGAATGGGAAAGGCAGAGAGAACGATACAGAGAGAGCAAGCGAAAGTTAGTGAGAGAAATATGCAGAGAGGGAATAAGGGACATATAGAGAAATAGAGTGAGAGGGGGAGTAAGGAATAGGGTAAAATAAATGAAGAGAAGAAAACAAAAAGAGAAAGAAAAAATATAGAGCGAGAGCCAACGAGAGAGATAGAGATAATCAGAGTTTCAAATATATAATAATAGAGCGAGAGAGAGAGAGAGAGAAAATAAAAGAAAGTGAGACTAAAATAGTCAGGGAGTATAAGAGGGATAGAGAGAGCGAGGGAAATACAGAGAGAGAGAAAAAAAGAGAGAGAGAGAGTCTAGAAAATATAACGAGAGTGAAAAGGAGAGATGGAGAATAAGCGGGGCTGCTACTGCCGGCAGCTACACACATCTTCATGCCATTGCTATAGAAGTTAAGACTCTGACAATAAGCGATCAATTGGCGAGCGGCTAGACCTAAAATTACCCATGACTGAAGAGCTTTTGCACACAACTGTACACACGCAATGACCTTTGGTGGCGGGAATTGCGTTAGGGCAAGAGAGCTACAAAGGAGGGAGGGATCAGGGATCACTGTAGTAGGTTCAACTGCATGGGAAAGCTGTGTACATAGATGGTTGGCTGGTTGGATGGTTGGCTGGTTCGGGGGCGGTTGAGTTGCCGTCGTTTTTGGCTAGTTAGAGCCCAGTTATGCGTCCACGCAACGGCTGTAAGCGGCTTAAAAGCAAAATAGAAGCCAAAACGAATTATGCTGCATAGCCGCGGGCAGGCAATGCATGCATGCAAGTCTGCATGTGTCGGTGTGTGTGTGTGTGCGAGTGTATGTGTGTGTGTGTGTGTCTGGCAGGTAGCTTTTGGCCGGGACAACTGCTGGCATGTGGCCAAAGCAGATGCCAAACAGTCCGGCGGGCAGCGATGTGCGGCTGAGCGGATGAGGCTGGGATGCCCAGAGCTAGCGCTGAGCTGCGACCAGATTGAAAGTGACAGCGCGACGGCAGCAAAATGTGTGAAGTGTGCCGTGAATGGGCCATCAAACAGCAGCAGCAGCAGTAGCAGAAGAAGAAGCTGAAAGAAAAACGAGGCTATGTCATGTGTGTGTGTGTGTGTGAGTGTGGGTGTGGCCATATCAATAGGTATGCGGCGAAATCTGCTTTTGGCAACGGCGCGAGTGGCACAAGCCGCTCGGCAACCTAAACAATTGCTGCATAGATGCGCACAGCCAACAACAAGAAAACACACACACACACACACACACACACAGACACAGCTGGCCGGCTGAATGACAAATGCTTTGATGCCCTGGCAGCACACAATGCTGAAGCAGCTTTCGGTTGGACGTCATTTTTGACTTCTGGACGACGCAGAAGGCGACATTGAGCAATTGCCATGCATAAATATTCTCACAGCACACACCAACACACACACACACACACACACTCCAACACACACACTCCAACACACAACCACCTGTCGTTATGTTTTGGGTCTGGCTGCGGGCTGTTTAGCTTATAAACATAAACAAGCTCAGCGCAAATCAAAACAATTGCGCGCAACATGTTGCGCGCGTGCATGCGCAGTGCGCGCCCAGCAACATTGTTGCCGAACCAGCAAATGTTGCGAGAGCACAAAAGAGAAAGCGCGTTGCACTTGCGCACTTCCGCCGCAGCCAACGCTTTCAGACTCACAATTTGTGTAGAGCAAATGTTGCCAGCGATGTTAGGCAACATGCCCAAGTAAATACTGAAAGTTTTGACTCATTTAGCAGAGCTCTAATCAGTCACTTCTTTTCAATATGAAGTCAGCGCATACAGTATAGAGTATCTGTGACTCGTGCAGCTACTACTACTCTAGCCCACTTCACTGATTAAGATCTGACTCTGCCATTTGGTCTGCATTCATGGCACCTGCACGGGCTAATAAGGTGTATGGGTGTTTCCTGGTTGTACCGCCAAACCCTTCACTTTATGTCGCTGTGAATGGCATTTAGCCGTAATAACGGTAATTTCCCATGCTTAACTGTTTATACACATAAATTGGTATGGGATGGCATCGCTTTAATCCGACGTAAATGATAAACGAAACATTTTGCAGCCAGTTGCAGAATATACATATTGCCAAATACCCTATAAACAAGCTAGCTGTTGCGTATGCTCGACTATTCAGGCCGTTGGTGACATTTATGTGTTGAGTTTGTCTTCTAAAAATATGAGATCTGAAAGAAGGGTATATACATAGGGTATGCTGACTTATACAGTAAATATAATTTATATATAGTATAGCATATAGTTTTCCGGGTATCGAAGTATTACAATAGCAAGTTAAAGAGAGTAGAAAAAATCAGGGTAACTGCTAGTCTACTACTGCATGCCTCATATATAATGGGACTTTATTATATTAGATTATATTTAATAATTGCAACTAGGGTATTTCATAGTCCAATTAAAATCAGGGTATGTACAAGTGTACTATCTTCGGTTGCCTTAGGCATTTACAAATTTCATATTATAAGAGTCCAGAGCTTTATATAAATCGACTTGAGCTGCATGTGCTAGAAATTAGGGTATATCTGAGTCGGATATACCCTGCATATATTTATATAAACGTGTATGAATGTATTATAATCTGTGCGTTGTTCGCATTGCAGGTCCAACAATAATGTTACACATCATTTGAAAGAATTACGCATGGAATTTATTTATTTTTCTCCCCCTCCCTCTCTCTCTTTCTCTTTCTCTCTCACACACAGTGTGTGCATTGAATGCCAACGAAATTACAGTGTAAAAATGCTGTTTAATTAGCATATGGCAGCAATTAATTAATTTGTAAACCGAATGCAGCAATGCGAACTTTTGAAGAGTAGGGCCTGGCAGGGCTGGGGGATAGCTTGAACTGACATGGACTCCTTAATTTCATATTAAGTCAATTGATTATAATTGAATTGAAATGCGCAGCGGCCAAACAAACAATTGTCATAATAGATAAGCTCAAATTCGAACTGGAAATGGCGCAAAGCCAATGCAATGCCAAATGACAATCGAATTGGTCAACGGCCTTCCGGTGAAGTGAATTCCTTGCATTTTTCACTGAAGTCGCACTTGAATGGCAACAGGCGTGAGAATTTCAGGAACTTTACAGAAGCAATGCAACAGCAAATGCAAGTGATGGACCCACAAATACCCTGCAGTTAAGATCGCAACAAAGTGTAGATGATACATAAGATATATGCATAGCTATCGATATAATATACGATAGCTGTCCAGTAAATACCCTGTAATTTGATTGATTTTCGCCTTAAAAACATAGGAACTTTTAGCATATATTTTTCACAAAAATATCTTAGAGCTCTTAAATATTATATGTCACCTATGTATCAATAAATTTTTAGATATTCATACTGAAAGCTTAAGCAAATATATTAATATTTTAAGTCAACTAAACCTAAATAAATTCAGAAACAATATTAAGTATATCGATTAAAAAATATCTCTCAGCTTTAGAGTAATCGCTTCAGATATAGAAGCAGGCTTGTCAAAATGCCACAAAGAAAAGTTACCTTAGCTAAGTTTACCTACTTAGTTACCTTTTCGTTAATTTAATATTTACAGGGTATATTTAAATGATCAAGAAAATCATGATACATTTGCAATATTTGAGCCCCACCAGTCACTGCGGCATACAAGCAGACGCCCCAAACAGCCCACAATAAATGTTGATTTAATGTAAAGAGTATAATAAACAAAATGATTTAAGCTATCAACTGCAGTGGCTCGACTACAGATATCCTATAATCGATGCTCCCAAAAATAGCAGACAAACAAGTATTGTCTATAGAATGTCTGATTATATTTAGAGGGCATAATTTAGTGGGTCTTTGCTCATCTAGTCAGAGTTGCGATGAGCATACCCGCTTGCAGTGCATCGATTGCGGGGCATTTAAATTGAAATTAATGAGCGAGAAAGTGCATACACATAAATTTATATGTATTCACATTAATGCTGATTGCTTGGTAAGCAGAGTCGACTCCACATGAAGCAAACAGATAAAGGACAGCACCGGAGCGCCGGAGCCGACCGAGAGCGGGCGGAGGGGTCATTGCACAACTGTTGACAACATAATCGACTTGTACTTAACAAAAAAAGTTGCAATGTGTTAATTGAATGACATGTGGCATGGGTGGGCGAATTGTGCATTATCGTCGGCATTAATATGCAAGCAAGTGTTATCGTTATCGCTATCGATAACCCTTAGGCTGCATTTGCATATAAATGCAAACGGCGTTGAGCAGCCAGCTTTGAAATTAACTCGAAACTGTGCTCGGTTCAGCTCATAGCTAGGGCAACGGAAGATTCGAAAGGAACAAAAAAGTAAATATAATACATAGAAATTAAATATTTCTCACTTTTATATACATTCGGAGCTCAGCTTTTTTCTATTCCTCTCAATGGGTATCTCAATAAGTGTGCGCTGGTCAAAGCGAGCAGAAATCAAGTAACTGAGAGATCTATATGCAAATTTCTTTGCTATGCTTAGAGGAGAGTTGTTCCTTGCCTTGAGTACTCTCAGCATAAGCTAGCAAATCTATATAGTTACATACACTATTTTTCTTATGCATCTTAATATCGTAATACAAATTGTATTCAAGCGTCAAGCATCTACTCAGCTCTCTATTTTGCATATATGCCAAACAATCACTAATCAGCCAAGAGTCTATACATTAATCTTTCTTAATCTATCTCTTCCTCTCTCCTCTGTATTTCTAAATTCGTTTCTAATATTGAAGCTATATACTCAATTTGTAGCTCTTTAATGTAATTTCAAAAACTCCTAAATCGTTTGCTCAAACATTGTCGGTTTAATATTTTGTTCACATTTTTGTAACGTCATGCTTAATGTTTTTTAATGGGTATTGGGTGGGGTATATTCATTATTCATTACTCAACATTTTTTCGTGGCAAGCGAATCAGAATTCGTTGCACACAAATTAGTCAATTTGATGCTTCGATTGCGCCGCGTGGCACGTGTAGTTAGTGGCACTTGCCGCAGATCCAGACCCAGGCCCGAGCGGCCCAGACTCAAACTCCGACCGTAGCCAAGTATTAACAAAATGGATGCCAATGACATATACCATTTCATTTCTACGCTGCTGCTGTTCGGTGCTCGATGCTCGATGCTCGATGCTCGATGCTGTGCTGTTGCGACGTCATGTCAATAAATTTCATTGACATGTCATCAATCTCAATTTGGAAGCAGTTCGCTCTCTGCTGTCGCTTTTGTTCCTGCTATGACACAGACTCAGCTCGAAACGTGTTCAAAGTTTCAGTCGTCGATTAGATTACATCGTGTAAACAGGTTGGACCCTTTCTGCTCTAGGCCCAGCCTTAGATTTTATATTTTTCAGTTTAGCTTCAAATCAAATATGCACTGGTTCCGCTTGCAGCTTCTAGATACTTTTACATATCAGAATATGTCTTAATACAAAGACTTTCTATTCAAAATTTTCCAGGTACAGCTAGGGAAGTAGTTCCAATACAAGGTCCACTTCTATTTCGAAACTGATTTCAATTTTTTCCAGTTCTGATCTAGTTCCAATTCAATTAAATGCATGTTCCAGCTCAAGTCAAGTCATTAGTTCCAGTTCTAGTCCCATCTCGACCTTCAAATCGCATTCCAAATCCGATTTTAGCTCCATTTCAATTACAGTTCTAGTTCTAGTTCAAATTAATATTAGTTCGTTCCAGTTCCAGTTGCATTTTCTTTTCCAGTCCTCTTTCAATGCATATATTTCTGTCTATTCAGTTCCAGTTCCAGTTATAGTTCTACTTATAATTCCATTTATATATTTCAGTTCTAGTTCCAGTTCCAGTTATAGCTCCAGTTGCAATTATAGTTGAATCTAATGAATCTGTTTCTGTTCCAACTCCAGTTTTAATCCATTTCTAGTTCCAAATGTGAATCAAAGAGTTTTTGTTCAAATTCATGTGAGGTTCTACTTCCACTTTTATGTCGAGAGCAGACAACTTCAACTTTTCTAATTGTCGGTTTTTCCCTTCAGTTCAAGTACTACAAGATCCAATTGCAGTTTATGTTCCAGTTCCAGCTCAAATGTAAAAATCAGTTGCTCTGACAGCTTCAGTTGAACGCGCACAGTTGATTTCAATTCTTGCTCCTTGTTTTCGTGAGCTTCGTTCAAATGCATGAACCAGTTCCAGTTCTAGTTTCAGTTCCAGTTCCATTTAAACTACCTACAACCATTTCCACTCTCACTTTCACTCTCACTCTCACTCTCGCTCTCACTTTCACTTTCATCTCAAAGTCCAGTTTCATAGTCTCAATTCTAATTCAAATTCCACTTTCGGCTTTGAACCTGCACCGAAGCATCTTCAGTCCTTTTAATGTGAATCAATAAATTCTATATGTGCACACACACACACACACACACACACACAGAGAGAGAGATAAATTTGTTGCATAAAATACTGGAAGTGTCCGCACTGCTGTTGTATGACATCTACCCGCAATGTGACCCACCCAAAGTACACCCCCTCTGCCCCTCTCCTACCCCCTCAACCCACTCCTGGTCTACTGTTGGCACAGCTGGCATTGCGTTGACTTGCGCCTGGGGGCATTTCAAGTTTGCGTTTTGGTTTTGGCCACTTTGCTGTTGCTTTGAATACTTTTTATTTCAATTTCCGCCCACAAAGCGGCGGCGGCAGCAACAAAAGACAAATTTATGCCACATTAACAGCTAAAAGCTTTCAAAATGCGTTTGGATGCGCCACCAGGCGACCGGCGACCGACGACTGACGACCGACGACCCTCGGGCACAGAGCCGACACATCTCCATTTCTCCTCTCTCTCTCTCTCTTTCTCTTTCCCCCTACCCCTCCCCCTCCATGCAGATATAGTTACTTCCCACCTCTAACCGCCCATCTCCCGCCCCCTCTCATCGCTCTCTTTCCACTGCTTAAAAAACATTTTCTTGCGACTCTGACCAAAAATTTTTGGCACAATTTGTTGAATATGGCAGTGTGACTGCCTTACTTACCCTGCGGATGGCCCACTGGGCGGAGGAGCAGGGGGAGGAGGTGCAGCTGGAGGCTGCCCAGTTCTCTGAAAAATGCGCTTAAAAACAAAAGCGAGACAAGCATTAAATTTAACGCAACGAAAACTTGTCCCATTTTGTTGTCTCTCTCTCTCTTTCGCTCTCTCTCTCTCTCTCTCTCTCTCTTGTTGTTGTTGTGCGACAAATTTCAGTTAGCTCATCTATCCGACGCGTCATCGTGAGCGCGCAACGGCAACACCCGCCGCCGGCTGTCAGGCAGCTGGTTACGTCAAAAGTGCAGCTCAAAACTTCAAAACGAGTCACGTTGCCAAGCCACTCGGCCCCTGCCACTGCCCCAAGCGGGTGTCCCTGCCGCTGCCCGCTCACCCACTTTTGGCCATCTTTTAGACCATTTCTGTTAGCTGCTTGCTAAAATTAAGATTTATGAAGGCTGTAAAAAACAACAGCGACATCTCCAAGCTGAGCTAAACTCAACTGAACTCAACTGAACAGGATGCCGTCTCTCTCTCTCTCTCTCTCTCTGTGTGCGGGCATGTCGAAGCAGCCCCAAAGTCTCTGCAAGCAATGAATGCGCCAAAAAATTTAACGCCCAAATGATTACAAATGAGTTGAACAACGGACAAAGTTGCGCCCCCGCAAGCAGCAACTGTTGGCGCTACCCCAGTCCCAGCCCCAGCCCTCCTCTTCCCCCACACACACTCTAGAGTATCATGCCCCATGCCCCCATACGCTCAACATCCGGCACAGCCGTTGCGTCCTGAAATTGTGTCATTGCAAATAAAATCAACGGACGTGACGTCATCTCAACAATTTGCATTGTGTGTTGCCTGGAGAAAAGTGTCGAAGTGCGAGACAGAAACAGACTGAATGAGGGAGGCGGACGAGGCTCTGGGGGGGCGTGGGGGCAGTAGGAGGCGTGACTGTGTTGAAAAAAGTTAATTGTAGACTGAATACATTTTATTTTTCTCTTTTGCCCATGCAGAATATTTATATGTGAATTGAAAGTTTTTATGCATGCAAAACTGAACGATGATGACAGGGGAATGCCCCTAATGTGAGCATGAAAATTGAAGCAATTGACCCTAAAATATGAATGAAAGACGGGAGAGAGTACGAGAGAGAGAGAGAGAGAAAAAGAGAGGAGAGTGACAGAGAAAATGGAAAATATATATTCATATATATAGAGAAAGAGAGAGAGAGAGAAGTTGATATGGGGAGAGAGAGACTGATAGAGACAGAGGGGCATAGATTATTAAAGAGCTAATAAGAGATAGAGAGAGAGAGAGACAGTAAAGGAAATTAACGGAGAGAGCGAATACGAGATCAGGTGAGAAACAGATAGAGTGAGATAGTGAAAATAGACTGATATATAGTGAGGAAGATAGAGAGAGAGAGAGAGAGAGGCGATAGATTCCAAAAAATGGAAAATGAAAGAGCTAAAGATAATAAAGAAAACAAAGAGATAAAGTAAAACTGAGAGTGTATGAAATAGTAAGAGAGCGAGGATATATGATATAGAAATAAAGTGGGATAAATCAAGAGAAATGTAATTGAGATAAGGAAATAGAGAGAGAGAAATATGAGAGAGCGAAATAGAGTGTGAGAGGATACACAAAAAGAGAGAGTAAGAGAGACAGAGATTGGGGCACTTCTTCTGATCAATATCAGAAATGAAAGAGATAATTCGAAAAAAAACGCACACAGTAGAAGCTAAAGCCTGAGCGAGAGAGAGAGAAAGTAAGTGAAATCAAATGAGGAAGATAATAAATAGTTTTAAACAAACTCTTTAATATGCCGTATGTACCCGAGCATAAATTCATAACTACACGAGAAACACATGGAAGGGCGGCATTTGGAAGTCCGTCAGTCGGAATGAAATTCAGCTAAAAATATCGCCTGGTCATGACTCGCTAATTGATAGACCCTTGGGCCACACGTATAATTAAATAAATATTCATATTTAAAAAAAATCGCATTGATGGGCGCCAGTCAAACACTAACCACAAAAATAGCGCTCCAATTGCGCTGTTCACTCCATTATTGACGCAACATAATTAAATTGTTGCTAAGTCCACTTTAATTACGATTCATTTATTTACGGCTGAGAGTTTTTTGCATTTTACATGAATTTAGTTTTAGTGCACAGCACACACACACACACACACACACCCACACACACACACACAAAAATAGAAGAAAAACAAATTAAATGGTTTCAATGCAAATGGCAAATGATGGGGGCAGGCGGCTAATCAACTCGGCCGCATAATTAATTTGCTAAAAACTGTAATTTGGAATTAAAATTAAATTTGATTTATACTATATATTAAATATAATGAAACATTCGAGGCTTTTTTTGTTTATACGGGCTTTTTATTTTCGTATCTCTATGATTTTTAAATGTATGCGCATTCAATTAATTAAGTTGCCTAGTATTTCAGGCCAGATTAAAATTGCAAATGGAATACGAAATACCATTGTGCCGCTTGCGACTGCCAGATACTCTCAATCACATGCCTTGGCCTGGGAAAGCTGCCCTCAATCAGTCAACATGATGGTGCCGTGACAATCTTCTGTTGACAATGCTATAAATAATAAAAAAAAAGGAAAACTATTTACAGCAAGCGTTCTCAGAAATCTTAATAAGCTTACGCTTAGTTTCCATAGAAACGAACTCGGACAGACAGTAGGATGGACAGAAGGACGGAAGGACGGACGGTAGAACGGACGGACAGTCGGACGGACGGACAACCAGGCAAGACAGAGAAATACAAACGGTGGGATAAGCTGGCAAGCTGAACAGATGAAGAGGTGAGTGGGAGCCATATACAAAACCAATATTATCTCAGCTTACACAATTAATTATTATTAAAGTAGCAAACTCTTCAGTGCTTTTAAGCCTGTGGATAAATGGCAAAAACATGTTCAATAATTAATTGAATTGTTAACGGTAAACTAGTATGAAGAAGACGTTAGCTAGAAGAGGAAAGAAAAAAGTCAAATCGAATTTGAATGCAAAAAATGCAGTGGAAAAATGTTTATGAAATTAATCGAATGAAAATGGCGAACGAGCGGGCGTTCGTCACATCCTTATGGATGCATGGATGTGTGGGCGTGGTGCAAAAAAACAACTCAATGCATTAGAGAAAAGAGCAAATGGAGAGTGGAGGGAAAGAAGGCGAGGGATAAAATGGGGCACACAAAACACAAAACTTGAACCAAGTGCAGGTAAATTTAATTATGGCACAACCAGTAATAGAAAACGACAGACAGCTGGAGAGGCAGAGGTGAGGGGGGTGAGAGCGGGGATGGAGACAAAGTAAGGCAGCCTGGGAAAGTTTTAGAAAATATGGCACTGGCGTTTACTTATTTTGCGCAGTTTTTTCTACTTTTGTTTTTCTTTTTTTTTTTTTTTTTATTTTGTGCTCTTTTCACTTTATGCACTTTTTGCAGCTGTTGTTGTTGTTTGTTGTGGAGTTTGTCTCTTTTTTTGTAGTTTTTGTTGCTGTCGTTTGGCTTGTTATCTAATTTTTGCTTACTTTTACTTTGTGCTATTCGCCTGGCCAACCCCCAGCCCCCCTTCCCCCTCGCTGTGTGTGTGTGTGTCCTTTGCTTTTTGCTGCGCTTTAAGCTGCTCCTTTGCATTTTTCAAGCATCAATTAAACAGCAAAAAGCATTTCCAACAGCGAGCGCGAAAGACATAGAGAGAGTGAGAGCGAGAGAGATATAGAGAGAGGAGAGGAACGGTCACGAGTGTTACTGCCAGTCGCAGCTGCCACACTGATGTCATCAAGTGACATCCGAGCGCTCTAATTACGAACGGGTCAAGCCAACAAAGACAACGCGGCGAGTGCCTCTAAAATTGCTTCACTTTGTGATCAACGAACCCAGCAGCACTCGCAAGTGACTCGCGCGAGCAGCGCTGCAGTCCAAAGTGCTTCATGCTTTCCCAGATGATAAACTTCAATCTAATTCAATTCAGCCAAAGAGAGCGCGCAAACTAGACTAGATTCTCCTGGACAGAATTTCTAATACACTGCAAAAAATTGTTATCTATTGTGATCTATATCTGTAGATATAGATATTTGTAAATAGATATGAAGCATCCTCGGTATACAGATGCTTGAGTAAGCTATTTACACTCTGATCACATAAGTAGCTCGACTGTGGCCAGCAACGTTGGCACGTTGAGATACCCATTAAAGAGCACAGAAAATGCCTGATATAAAAACGAGAAATACCCAATGAGAACTGTGAGTTCAAGTGATTAATCGCTAATGTTGACGAAGCTTCTTGATTTTGATTATAGACACATTGCCCTCTAGGTCAGCATGTGGTAGTCTTTCATTTGTTGCTCAGCAGCTGTAATGATCGTTGGAGGAGCCATTAAATAGCCATTACAAATGCATCTCGGCTGGGTGTCCCAGCGGCGCCTCGCATGCAGCAAATGGCACTCGAAATTACCCCTAATGAAGGCCCAAATGGGCCAAAGGGAAAAAGAAAGCTGGAACTTAAATATTATGAATATTGTGAATACTATGAATATTACCCAAGGACACAGCGGACGAGCGACGAAGACGAAGCGAGCTGCCAGCTGATAATGATAATGACTTTTGTGGCAAGCGAAACATATTCAAGCAGAATGAATATAATATACCTCCCGGAACCCTGCCTCCATCGTCCCTTTGCCATGGCTGAAAATGAAAGCAAACTAATGTTTACATTTACGATATACATATATACGATATACACACATATATATATATATATATATATATATATATATATAACATAGCTGCAGAATGTACTTAATAAATCTTGGCACAGCGGGTCTGCTGGCCGTAAGGCAGCCACCCGTTGGCCGAGACGCGGTTTCCCAACTAACTTATTGCATTTTGCAGTTTTAACATGATAATAACCTCGACGGCCAGACCCGCACACACACACACCCATACACTCACACACACACACACACAGAAGGGTACGCCCCCAGCAGCAGTCTGCGCCTTCGCTCTTGTCCCTAATGCAAATGTTTTGCAATTGTTTTTAACATTTTTGCTTTGTTATTGTTGTTGCTATGTTGCTATAAAAATAACATCAAAATGGAGTGGCATCGACTGCAAAATACCCTCTACACTTTCAATTGTATTCAAATATTGTAGGGGAATTTAACAACAGACTTGAAGATCACCAGCCAATCTATGAGGCATTCTATCCACTTTTCTATCCCAGTCAAGAGCTTTGCAATCTTCTGAGCATTCTGACTTCACTCTACATACAAGTCTCATTACTTTCACACAT